>BTPG01000004.1:117795358-117862858 GCA_036245525.1 Semisulcospira habei | reverse complement strand
TGGCTATCTTGTTCTGAAGTGTCCAGGCTGAAAGGTCATTGTTACTTAATGTTAGTATTAAGCCCTTTAATTTCAGCCTGGATGCATCAAAAGGTCTGGAAAGACCATGACGTTCGAAGGTGATGGTGCTAGAATAGCTTGGTGCCTAGAGGCACCAAGCTATTTGGCATGACAGTTCTGTCATGGGTAATATGTTTCTGAACTGTAATGCATTATTCAGAAGATATCCCTCAATATTGGACATTATGACCTTACAGCCAGGTAAAGCAAAAAAACAACAGCAGAACTGTACAAAACATTATTGAAAAAAGTCATTCGTCCTTGTAAATTTTAAGGCGCAAACTGACTGTGTCTAACATTTTCAGATAAATTTACAAGTACTGATGAATTTTTTTTGGAAGTATTTTTGTTAATTTCCTCACTCCTTGGGGCACAATAGATAAAGAGTTATATGAAGATCTTTCATTTTGCACACTGTCTGTGGAAATCTGAAACCTGGTGTAAATCAGTAGTGCACTTGAAGCGCTTACAGCTTGCAACATGTGTGTTTACTTACACAAACATAGGCAACCTTCTGCAATCACAGGAAGTCTTGTCTGAAGGGGTGATTCCAGATCATAGTGCTGTAGGTGATAAACCTGTAACTAAGTATAGGTCAGGTAGTGGATGTTAAAAGTGGTAAAGGAGTCATACCTGGGCTGCACAATCCTGGAGTCTTTCAAGTGTTAATCCTTCTCAGCCAAGCCTTTCTCTTGAACTTGCAGCCATGCATGTTTTAGCTCTTGGATACCATCATAGACAAAACCCAATGATCTCCTATGTCTTTGGAACAGAGAATGAGACATAAATAAAGCCGTCATCTGTGTGTGGAATAGGCATTTAAACCTCCTTGTCCTTGTACCTATGTTACTGTAGGTTGTATGCACATGAAGGTAGAACTTTACAGGTGTATGAAATTGACAGTGTCCGAAATGAAAACATGGCGTCTGTTTTTGTTTATTTTCACCCAGTGTTTGTGGCTGGTTTGTGTGGGGAGGACAAAGGGAAGGTTATCCTGCAACTCCTGCAGCTACTGCCCCTGCTGCAGGCAGGGAACGAGAAAGCAAAGGCGGAGTATCTCAAGCTGATACCGGACGTGCTGTCTCACACCATCGAGAATGGCGTCAACATTGAGGAGAGTCGGCAGCTACTGTCCTATTCCCTGATCCACCCTGCCATCACCCAGGAGGAGCGCTCCAAATTCCGCATGTGGCTTGGGTACTTGGAGGAACGTTTCACCTACAACATCTCACACACCCGCCCCCTGGGCAATGGTCAGGACAATTTGACGGCCACCTTTGCCCCCGTGACGGCCTCACACTCCCAGGATGGACTAAACAACTTGCTGGGGGGCACGGCAGCTGCCAGCCCCTCTATTGGCACTGGCAACAGCTGGCACAGTCATGGACACTTTGGAGTGGATAGTGGGGCTGTGTCTAGTGGTGGGTTAGGGGATGGTGGTGCGGGTGGATCCAGCCTCTTGCACAATGGGCATTCAGTTTTGCGTGCCACCAACAGTCATGCAGGCGCGTTTAGTGTTAGCGTTCATCACAATGGCCACCCACTCCTTCATGCAACGTCATCAGCACCCCCGAACTTTGACACCATGGTCCCTTCTGTCTCACAAGGTACAAACAACATGCATTTTACTAACAGTTTAACCTCATTGTGCATGAGGCCACTAGTACTGTTAGTAGTGCATGCACAAGGGGCTAAATGGAACTTAACAGTTTTTTGTTTCAGATAACATTTTGTGTCAAGATACTGTGTCTTATCTGGCCTGGTAGTTTTAATAGTTTCAACTGATTGTTGATTAAATGATTGCTTACAGGTATATAATCTTACATGTTCATGGTGATGACTATATTGAAGAGTATACATAGTACATGCTTGTATTCAGATTTGCTCCATTTAAATTTCTTAGCTCTTGAACTTGCTTCACACTCTGTATTTTGACAGGGTGAGTTTTTGTATGTTTAGGGGAGGTTAGAAAATATGAGGTGGGGGGTGGGTTGGTGGAGGGGGGTGGGTGGGTGGGGGGTGTAGGGGGGATGGTGCTCATGAGGGTCAAAATCTGAGGTGGCTGTTGCATTGAAATAAATAAAAAATATCTGTCATCCTGTCATTCAGGTTCGTCAAACCTGCCAAACTCTCACATGCCTTTGCGCCGCACCACCTCCATTGTGCCAATCACCCCTTTACCCCTGCGCGTTCAGAACTCTGAGAAAACTGTCACAGACTGGCTACAGATGCACCCGGCAGTGGATGGGGGTTCTGAAAGGTTGGTGATGGGGCGGGGTCGATCACCATCCCTCACGGAACATGCACCCTTGTCCCCACAGAGTAGTGTAACATCATCAGGAAGTGGTGGCAGCGATTCACACCATGATGACGGTCCCCAGCCAATCCGGGACAGTTTTCTAGAGGAGGGCAGTGGGATGAGAGGCAAGTACTAATAAAAGCAGATCATCTTAATTTCACCTTAACTCATTCAGCCCGATGCATGTATTTCCCAAATTTTAGAGGCATCATTTAATGACTATGCACCTGTTGCAGGAGATGGATCAACCATGATAATTCAAGGGTAGTGCCAGATTAGCTTGGCGCCGACAGGCACCAAGCTAATCTGGCACTACCCTTGAATTATCATGGTCGACCCATCTCCTGCTGTAGTGCATCAGGGCTGAATGGGTTAATTTAATTCATTCATTTTTGTTGTTCCTATTTAAAATTAGGAACAACTTTCACATGGGGCTTATCGGAGGGTGTTCAGTAGCATGCACATGACGTCATGGGTGGGTGGAGCTAAAATTCTGGCAAAGAAGTAACGAGATAAAGTGACGTCATGTCCAGCTAAGCAAACCCTGCAGGAGAACGTACTTTTGGTGCCAAGCACCATATGTGTGTGGGTATACATGTATATATGTTATGTATATGGGGTCATTCTCCACAACTCGGTAAAAAAAATGTGACATCGGGTTCAAATTACAAGGTTTTCATAAGTTTAATGTGAATACTTGTTGAATAGACAAATTGATAAATATACAGTAAGTAGAATCTATTTATAAACTAGTGTCAGTTGTGTAGCATGGACACCAGGCAAGCATATAAACAGCCTATATGCTGAAAACAGGTGAACTTAAATTAAAAAAACAAACACAACTTATGAAAGATCTAAAGCAGAATGTCTCAAACTAGGAAACATCAACATAATTAAACAAACAAACAAAACAACTTTGACATTTAAAGAAGAATGTCAAAACCCTTTTAGCTCATGTGCTTGCCTGATCCAAAAATGTGATTAAAACTAAAATTATATTGAAAACTAGCATCTTCCAGACATAATTTGTCAACCTCTTGTATGCTTTGACCTTTTTGAGGAATCACCCAAATTAGTGTGCATAGAAGGGTCTTAAAATCAGTTCAGGTATCTCTGTTCTAAGTGTCGGTTTGAAGCTGAAAATAGTAATGGTGACAATACAGCTAGTTTTGACCTATTTCTGGACCTCTTGTGACCCTTGACCTTTATGAGGGGTCATCCATATTCTGATTAATTAGAAAGGTCTTACCATTGGGTATGTCTGTACCAAGTTTGGGTTTGAAGATGAAAACAGTATTCAACAATAACTAATTTTTTGGCAAAAATAGGAGCTTTTTAAAAACTATTTCTGGACTTCTTGTGACCCTTAACCTTTGTGACTTTCTTTTCACTTTCACCTATCACCCGTCCCAGGGTATTCGCCATTGATGAGGGACCTCCAGCGACTCCTGTCCTGTGCTTCTCCTTCGATTTTACTCCAGGTGGTTCCCAGTCTCTTGATGTCTGCTTAGAGGTCTCGTCGCAAGGTGTTTCTCGGCCTACCTCTTTTCCTCTTTCCCTGGGGGTTCCATGACAAGGCCTGCCTAGTGATATAGCACGGCAAGGTTGTACTTTTGCACTTCCGCTGCTATCTGGGCGGCATTCCCGCTCTGGTACATGGTCTTGACATTCTATGTGCCCATGATAGTGTCCCTGGATAGAGAGGGGCAGCTCGGTCCTGTGGCTTACGAAGACTTCCGGCTTTTACCACACGACGTCATAAATCTTCTGGTAGAAGAACCTTCCTTCTCCAGGAAAAGAATCGCTGTTCATCTATTCGTCGGCGTTTCTGTAGCAATCTCCTTTTTTGCAGGGTGGGGAAGCTACCCCCACGCCCAACCCCCTTACTAGGAGGACCAGAGTTTTTCTGTCAGGGTCTCCATCCCTTAGACCATGTTGGTTCACGGTACCTTATTTCATTCGGTGCACCCCTCTCACGAGGGATCCCCTATCCACCACCCAGGGGATGCGCCTCAACGCCGTATGGTCCCAGCGCGAAGTTAACCTTTGTGATGGGTCATTCAGATTGGTATGCATAAAAAGGTATTGCCATCAGGTATCTTTTTACCGTCTTTTTACATCTTTGGATGTGAAGTTGAAAATACTATTTGAGAACGTTTATTTTTGGTCATAATATGGCTATTTTTTTTAAAAACCTATTTCTGGACCGCTATTGGTCCTTAAGCCTTTGTGAGTGGTCATCCAAATTAGTATGCATAGAAAGGCCTTGCTATCTCAGTACCACGTCAGGGTTTGAAGTTGAAAATTGTATTTGAGAAAAGACAATTTATGTCAGAATATGGCAATTTTTAAAACTTATTTCTGGACCATCTATGGCCTTGACCTTTGAGAAAGGTCACTGAAATTGGTATACTTAGATAGGTCTTGCAACGAAGTACCCATGGGCAAAGTTTGAAGACTGTGGCTTGAATAGTCTTTGAGGAAATGCCAATGTTGAAGTTTTTTTCTGGATGACAGTTGAAAGCCGAAAACCAGTGGATGTTTGGGGTGCACATGGGGATACTGGCTGGTTGCGGGGGGGGGGGTGGGGGGGGGGCGGGGGGTACACAAGGAGATGCTGGCTGGTTGGGGGGTGCACTGGGGGATGCTGGCTTGGTGGGGGGGGGGGGGTGGTGCACAGTAGGCTGCTAGTTGATTAAGGTGAGGGGGGGGGGGGGGCAGTGCTGGCCGGTTAGAGGGTGCACAGGGGGCTGTTGTTTGGTTGGGGTTGGGGGTGTGGGGGGATGGGGTGTACAGGAAGGTGCTGGCTGGTTAGGGGGAGGCAGTGTGCACAGGGAGGGTGCTGGCTGCTGAAAGGTTCAAGGGGTATGTGAGCAGAGTAAACTGATTCTGGAGTGTGAAATGAATGCCGTAAAATCAGCCTCGTAACAGGAACATGAATTATTCTGCATCTGTGTGATGAAGCACATGGTGTGAGGAAAATGGCTGCAAACAATTTTCTGAGTTTCTGATTGAGCAATGATGTTGATCACAGCTAACGTCGGTGAATTAGTAACTACACAGGTTACTTTTTTTTCCCCACTATAACATTATTTAATTGTATTTATTCTTCATAAATTCTATCCCTCTTCAACCTCACTTACCACTATGCGCCCAAGATTAATTCCGGGGTACATGTACAGATCAAAGTTCATAAATGACACGTGATCAGAACTTCAGAAATATATGTATTCAATGAAAAAGAATGACTTAGCATCTTGAATAGGCGTTTTATTGGCTCATGTGCGAAGCAAAAGTGAGTCTGTTTTGGGCCAGTGGTCGTCCGTCCGCCGTCGTCCAGGGTAAACTTTAACTTTGGCATTTTCTCAAAATCTATTCTAGCCACATTCTTCAAACTTGACCCAAGGATAATTTGTGGTAAGACCTTTCTAAACATACCAATATGAGTGACCTCTCACAAAGATCAAGGTCACAGGAGACCAGGAAATAGGTCAAAAAATAGCTATATTTTTGACATAATTTATTTTTTCTCAAATACTCTTCACAACTTCAAACCCAAAGTTGGTACAAAGATACCTGATGGTAAGACCTTTCTATACATACTAATTTGGTTGATCCCTCGGAAAGGACAAGGGTCACAAGAGCTCAGGAAATAGGTGAAAAATAGCCATATTTTGACAAAAGATATTTTTTTCTCAAATACTATTCACAACTTCAAACCCAAACTTGGTACAGAGATACCTGATGGTAAGACCTATCTATGCATACTAATTTGGATGACCCCTCAGAAAGGTCAAGGGTCACAAGGGCTCAGGAAATAGGTCCAAAATAGCCATTTTTTGACAAAAGATGTTTTTTTCTCATACTATTCACAACTTTAAACCTAAACTTGCTACAAAGATACCTGAGGTGAAGACCTTTCTATGCACACTAATTTGGTTGATCCCTCAGAAAGGTCAAGGGTCATTGAGCTCAGGAAATAGGTTTAAATAGCCATGTTTTGACAAAAGATGTTTTTTTCTCAAATACTATTAATAATAATAATAATGATAATAATAATAAAGAGTACTTGTATAGCGCCTAACCTCAGATTAGAGCTCTAGGCGCTTAACAAAAACTAATGTACAAAAATAACTAATTACAAAAATGCAATTTACAAAAAGTACAAAAAACAAAATACAACGCACTCTGTAAACAAGCTATAAAGTCACCATTCAAAAGTGCTACGCTTATGGACTCATACTGGCATTCACACACACACTCACACACACACAACTTCTAACATAGATAGAGATGACATTAACATGACAGGTGTGTGACAAAGTCATTTGTAGCTGACAGAAAAAATATGGGTCTTTAGGGCTCGCTTGAATGCCTCTCTCGAATCCACGTATCTCAGTTCACGTGGGAGGTCATTCCAAACAACTGGGCTTTGGTATATACTATTAACAACTTAAAAGCCAAATTTGGTACAGAGATAACTGATGGTAAGACCTATCTATGCATACTAATTTGGATGACCCCTTGGAAAGGTCAAGGGTCACAAGAGGCTGGCAAATGTGTTTAAAATGCTGAATTTTGATAAAATTGTAGGTATTCCCAAATTTTTGCAAATTTTTTAACCAAATTTAGTACAAAGGTAGCTGATGATAGGACCTTCCTATGCATACTAATTTAGTCGACTCATCACAAAGGTCAAGGGTCACGGGGGGTTGACGTGTGTGAAAAATGCTTAAATTTTCAGAAAACATGGATTTTGCTGCTGCAGAAGCCAGCCCTTGTCACAAAGGTCACACAAAAATCGGTGATACACATGAGCCATAATGGCTTTGCTTTTCTTGTTGAAAAGAAAAATGCCTTCGCTCAGTAGATGCGCCTCACAACAAGTTCTGCTTTGCAAGACACAAAATACAAAACACTTGAACAACAACACTCGCACATGGCAGAGGCAAAGAGAGTGAACTAGCATCCTTCTACTGGCGTACCAGAACATCTGAAACTGAAAGTCCAGATGCTGTTTTTAAGGGTTTTAATTTTATTCTTCTTCACATTGTCACATAACATCAAAATATGGACATGAATCCGGACTCAAAGCTTCTGGCGCATATTTTGGTAAATTTTAGAAAGTTTCATAATCGTGTTTGTACATGTGTATACACATGCAGATGACGTGTACATCCTATTTAGAGACATGCACATGACTTTTGTATTCATACTACTGGCTGTGTACGAAAGAGGGAAGTAACATGTGTCAGGACATCTCGTGTTACTTGGCTGAAGGTGGTGCAACTGTTGGAATTTTATTAAAACTATCGCTGTAAAAAGCAAATAGACAAAGTTTTAAGTATTAAATTTGACACTAGTAAACAGCGAAGGACTTTGCGAAGTTCGATGGAAGAACCTTGGGGAAACATCAACCCAGGAAAACCACAAACTGTACTACAGTGGCAGAGAAGACAAACACGAACAGGGTGTCGGATTTCTCGTCCACAAAGACGTCGTGAACACCGTCATGAGTTGTCGGCCAGTCTCCAGTAGGCTTATCACCATACGCTTGAGGGCAACCCCATTTAATATCACCATTGTACAAGTTTATGCCCCAACAACAGACTATGGCGATGAGGAAATAGAAGACTTCTATGACCAACTGCAAGAAGTTCTGGACCAGACCCCCAAGAAAGACATTCTTGTGGTGCAGGGAGACTGGAATGCCAAAATAGGAGAGGATGCTGCTAGGAACTGGAAAGGCACATGCGGACGCTACTGCAATGCAGACACCAACGACAGAGGCTTAAGGCTCCTGGAATTTGCCAGTTCAAATGATCTAAAGCTGATGAACACGTTTGGCCCGCACAAAGCATCCAGAAGGTGGACATGGCACAGTCCGAACGGAGAGCACCATAACCAAATTGACTACATCATGGTGAAGAGACGCTTCCAAACCAAAGTGAACATTGCCAAGACAAGAAGTTTTCCAGGAGCAGACATTGGAAGCGACCATGACTTAGTGATGATGACCTTCCGACTCCGCCTAAAGAAGGTCAACAAGCAGGGTCCCACCAGAATCAAGTTTGACCTCGAGAAGCTGAAAGACCCAGAGGTAGCGAAAGCCTTTCAGGCAAAGATAGGAGGAAAATTCGCACCACTGCTACTTCTAGGTGCAGAAGACACGGACGTGGACACACTGATTGACACATTTAACACTGTTGTAACCCAAACAGCCAGTGAGATCCTTGGCAAACACCGACAAGCAAAGAAACCTTGGGTTACAGCTGACATCTTTGTTCTATAATACTGACAAGCGTCAAGAATTAAAGAAAAAGAAATCAGAGGTAGAAGGAGCTAAACAATACAGGGAAATTAACCAGGATATCAAGAAAAGCATGAAAAAGGCAAAGAATAAGTGGATTGAAGATCAGTGTAAACACGTAGAAGAAAATCTGAACAAAAATAATAGCAAAAAAGCATACCAGCTGGTGAAAGACCTGACCAGTGTAAAACAAGGACGCTCCTCGATCATTCAAGATAGTGAAGGGAACTGTCTTACGGAAGACCAAGATATACTGAAGAGATGGACAGAGTACTGCTCAGATTTGTATAACCACCGAGCTGCAGGGGACCCAGGCATACTTGTCAACTTGTCAACAATGGCAACTATCCCATCCTCCGAGAAGAAGTAGAGGCTGCAGTGAAGTCGCTGAAAAAAGGGAAGGCAGCAGGAGCAGACAAAATCCCTGCAGAGCTAGTCCAAGAAGGGGGAGAAGACACGATAAGCGCCTTACTAACAATCTGCAATAAGATCTGGCAGTCAGGGGATTGACCCACACCATGGACCCAATCACTTATAATAACTCTCCCAAAAAAGGCAACTTATATCAATGCCAGAACTATCGCACGATCAGTCTTATATCCCACCCAAGCAAAGTCATGTTAAAGATCCTACTGAACAGGCTGAAGCCACAGGCAGAGGAAATCATAGCTGAGGAACAGGCAGGCTTCAGACCAGGGCGCAGCACAACTGAGCAGATCTTCAACCTGAGAGCTCTATGTGAGAGATACCTCCAGCACCAGCAGGACCTCTATCATGTCTTCATGGATTTTAAGAAAGCGTTTGACAGGGTGTGGCATGCAGCCCTTTGGTCCACCATGAAGCTATACAACATCAATGCCAACCTGATCAAAGTCATAGCAAACCTTTACAACAAGGCCACTAGCGCAGTCTGCTTCAACGGCACAATAGGAAACTGGTTTAGGACTACAGGTGGAGTCAGACAAGGCTGCTTGCTCTCACCTACTCTTTTCAACATCTTCCTGGAGAGAATCATGACGGACGCTCTGAAAGATCATGAAGGAACTGTCAGTATTGGAGGCAGAACAATCACGAACTTGCACTTTGCGGACAACACTGATGGCCTTGCAGGAACAGAGAAGGAGATAGCTCAGCTGGTGGAAAAGTTGGATAGTACAGCCATTATGGGATGGAAATCAGTGCAAACTGATGACCAATAACGCCAGTGGAATTGGCACTGAAATCATGGTTGGAGGCCAAAAACTGGAAACCGTTAAGAAATTCAAATACTTAGGAGCCATTGTGACAGATGAGGGATCAAAACCAGAAATACTGTCCAGGATTGCGCAGACAACAACAGCACTGACAAGATTGAAGACCATATGGAAGGACAGAAACATCACACTCTGCTCCAAGATCAGACTGATGCGCTCCTTAGTCATCTAAGTGTTCTTGTATGCCTGCGAGTCATGGACCCTCACAGCAGACCTTGATAGGAGGATACAAGCCACTGAAATGAGATGTTTTCGAAGGCTGCTTGGCATCTCATACAGAGATCACATCACAAACGAGGAAGTGGGAAGCAGAATCAGGCAAGCCATCGGGCCCTATGAAGACTTATTAGCCATTGTGAGAAAACGCAAACTGAAGTGGTATGGGCATGTCACGTGTTCAGCAGGGCTTGCCAAAACAATCCTGCAAGGCACTGTGCAAGGAGGACGAAGGAGAGGAAGACAGAGGAAAAGATGGGAGGACAATATCTCAGAGTGGACAGGACTGAAGCTGGGCGATACGCTGAGAATGGCAGAGAACAGAGAGGAATGGAGGGAGGTGGTTGCCAAGTCATCAGTGGTGCCCCAACGGTCGGCAAGACTATGGGATATAGATAGATAGATAGAAACGGCAAACATTTAGTCTTAAAAGGGCTGATTAGCTTGAATTTCTTTTGACACCAAAGCCATGAAATTGTATCAATGATTTGTTGCAGTAGACTATTAACCATTGATTCATTTACTTTACTTTGTAGTATTGAGAGAGAGTGAGAGTAGTGCACGTGACTGTGTGAGCGCTCATGTGTATGGCTGAGTGGTGTGAAACAGTGATATTTGCGGTTGCTGTTAAACCAAAAGAAAATAATGGTACGACCCAAAAATACCGTTAAAATACTGGTACGGGTTTTAAAATTAGTATGCAAAATCTAATGTTAACTCATTCAGCCCTGACACCCTACAGCAGGAGATGAGTCGACTATGATAATTCAAGGCAGTGCCAGATTAGCTTGGATTAGTTTATGCTGCGGGGCATGGAAGAGCGTTGATTATTTTAGCCCATTTTAGTGGTATTGGAGATTTCTGGAAAGCACTGTTGTTATGGGGAGTGTAAATCAGATTCCTGATACCCCAATCGATATCCAGGTGTAGAATTTTTTCTGTTCCCGAAGCCTTTATCATGACTGGCAGACATGAAAGAATGGATAAAGCCTGCAGTTGGCCACATGGTCATCTGAACCTTGAGAGATTCACAAGACATCACTACATAATTATGCTCGAAAGTAAAATTTCTACCTTTCCGTTTTCCTCCTTAGCATTCACAGACTGACTCGATCGCTTAGTTGTACTTAATTTGGTCTACTAAACTGGATCGTAGATCTGTCGTTTGTGTGCAATTTATCTGTGCATGTACGCTGACCCTGTATTTCTGTGAGAGTGAGTGAGAGACGCCTCATTGATGTAAACAGACTAGCACTAGCAGAAGTTATCAGGGGGAAAAAAGAGATGTTATTAGACAGACTTTAGAAAAGTGTACTGATGATTGCCTGCACAAGAATTTCTTTTAGAGACTCAGTAGTGGGATATGCCCACATGTAAGTATAGGATCACCTAATTTCAGACTGTAATTGTAAACACATACAAACTGATATTTTTATCGGAAAGAGCACATAAAAATGTGTGGTCGTGCAAAATTTCAAAGTTCTACCTTTTATATTTTATGAAAAATCACAACTTGATTTGGCGAAATGAGACTATTTGCGCATTTCATAAAATGCTAAGTTTAGGGTTGCATAACTACATAATCTCTAGACTGACAATATCCCCACTTGCTGTACTGATTAAACCCAATAATTTTACAGCTCAAGTAATGGTATACTTTAGAAGATATGCCATCCTAAAAATGGTTTAAAAAATCAACATTGAATAGCGCGCTTTACTATGCACTATTACTATGCTAGCAGTCTATACTTGCGCTCTTTTCCGTGAAGCTGGGGTAGCACGTTTGCCGGACCCCGACTAAAGGTGCGGAGCCAAATAAAAAATGGATTGGTCTATTATGGACAGGTCACGATATTGCAGGTTAGTCGTTGTCGGTCAGACTACTCTGCACACAAGCAGTTACGCACAAGCCTGAGACTAAGGGCAATTGCAGTTGAGCCCCTGTTGCCTCGTCCATAGGAAAACCACAGGATGCTGATTCTTGCTTGCTTACTTGCTTAATTTCTTGGATTCCTCGAGGAACAAAGGGCCTCTGCAACAGAGCTGATTCTTGCTAGCAGAGGCATAACATTTCATGGCGTGAACAGTGAAGACTTTCACTGACAGAAAACCTCATGTGGTTTGACGCATTATATTACTTAATCCACAGTGACAGCAGGTATACTACACTGAACAGTACTACCAGTACACACCATGGCAGCAGTCAAAATATTTCTTGACAATGCACTCAATGCAGTGTTGGCAAAAATAAGTTGACAAGATATACCCAGGCGAGTCTTAAAATGATTTTGTGAGTTTATTAGGTTCAAGCAGTAACGGGAAAACTAATAGTAGTAAACTGGAACTGGAAACTGATATTATTAGTAGTTTGTGATCATCCCACCACATGGAATCCACAGTACTGGTTGAATCTGTTCAGCAGAAATGTACGACATGGGGAGATGGATTGCCTGTGATATTTCATACATAGTTCAAATTAGCATGGTGCACATATGAAATTCAAAGATTTTATGTCATCTGTCGTGAATAACAGAAAAACAACAAATTCTGTTATTTTCATCTGTCAAGAATTGTCTTTCCAACTTTTATTTTCTTCTGTCAAGAATTGTCTTTCCAACTTACACATGCCTAACCCCTCCCTCCACCCTCATTTTTCTTTATGCACATAACACACACAGCCCATCCCATCTGAAAAGGTGCACTAAAGTCCCTCAAAGCACTTACTGTCATTTGTGAACACAGCCTTAAGTGCTCCAGCTTGCGCTTTAAAAATTACAGGTCTGCATAAAGGCAGGCTTTCTTTGGGTGATGGCATGTTTCTGTTGAATTTATAGGGCTTGCAGTTTTAAGTATAATATGATGTGCGTGTGTGTGATAACCCTGTCGATAAAAAGTTAACACAACCCAACTGCAAGAGATATGGATTCTGGAGCCCCTGCAGTTACAGGGGCACTTAGGAATCTATGCCTCTTGTTGACACCACTTTGTGTCCATGGTCCTTGGAGGCTAGGTCTTTGGAGTTGAATTAACCCATTACATCCTGAGGGTGATTAAAAAAAAAGCCTATTGTCCTGTGAAGGTTACATTACAGATTAGGAGATAAATCGACCATTTTAGTTCAAGGGTGGTGTCAGAATAGCTTGGCGCCTCTAATAATAATAATAATTACAGTATTTATAATGCGCTTATCTTATAATAATTATAACTCTAAGCGCACACTCACAACTCGTGCACACATGCACACGCATTAGACAACGACTCACGTAACCACAAATAGTGAAATACATTACGACAGTCTGCTTAGGGTGGGGAGTGTGGTGGTATAGTGCTAGTACTGTTGAAAGAGGTGAGTTTTGAGGGTGGACTGGAAGGAGGAGAGAGAGTGTTTCTGACGGAGAGAGAGTGGGAGAGTGTTCCAGGTGGATGGACCGTATACTGAGTAGGAGCGGGGGCCAAAAGTGCTGAGTTTGGTGCGGGGGACGTAGAGGCGGAGAGGGTCGGAGGCGGAGCGGAGGGAGTGGGGAGGAGTGTAGGGGTGAAGTAAGTTTGAGAGATAGGCGGGAGCGCAGTTGTTCAGGGATTTGTAGCAGAGAGACAGAATCTTGTATTGGATGCGTTGGGGGATGGGAAGCCAGTGAAGGAGTTTGAGCAGGGTAGTGATGTGGTCGGATTTTTTCTTTCTGAGGACGAGGCGGGCAGCATTGTTCTGGACGCGCTGGAGAGTGAAAGTGGTGGAGTGAGGGAGGCCGGAAAGGAGAGAGTTGCAGTAGTCGATGCGAGATAGGATGAGAGAGACAGCAAGTTTGGTGGCAGCTTTGGTAGTGAGGTATTTTCTGATCTGACTGATGCGGCGGAGGTGGAAGTAGCATGCCTGGGCCGTGGCGGAGACGATGCTGGTCATGGAAAGAGAGGAATCGAGAATAACGCCAAGGTTTTTGGCCGAGTCAGAGAAGGAGATGGGGGTGCTGTCAAGTTGAAGGTGGAGGGAGGGAGGGAGCTGGGAAAGTTTCTGGCGAGTGCCTACCAGCATGGCTTCCGTTTTGTCGTCGTTCAGTTTCAGCTTGTTTGCTGTCATCTAGTTTTTCACGTCTTCGTAGCAGTCAGCCATGCGAGTCAGTAGTGAATGAGTATTGTCGAGTTTGTCTTTGTCTAGTAGTTGTGAGTCGTCAGCGTAGAGGTGGTGTTGTATGTGGTGAGACTGGATGATGTTGGACAGGGGAGAGGTGTAGAGTGTGAAAAGGACCGGGCCCAGGACGGACCCCTGTGGAACTCCGCAGGAGAGCGTGACTGGGTTGGAGGAGATGCCGTCGATGGTTACGGACTGCTGTCTGTCGGAGAGGTAGGAGAGAAACCAGGAGTGAGCAGAGTCAGTGATGCCAAAGGAGTGGTGAAGGCGGTGGAGGAGGATAGAGTGGTCTATAGTGTCGAAGGCGGCAGAGAGGTTGAGTAGCGTCAGAAGGGAGATGCTGCCCGAGTCGGTGGAGAGAAGCAGGTCGTTTAAGATATGTAGAAGGACTGTTTCAGTGCTGTGATGTTTGCGATAGGCGGACTGGAAGGGACTGAGGAGGTTGTCGTCGGCGAGGTGGAGGTTGAGCTGGTTGAGAACAACCTTCTCAAGAAGCTTGGACAGGAAAGAGAGATTGGAGACTGGGCGATAGTTTTTGAGTTCGTTTGGATCGAGGTTGTGTTTTTTTAGGAGAGGACGGACGATGGCGGACTTGAAGATATCAGGGACGGAGCCGTTCTCTAGAGATGTGTTGATGATGTCGGTAATGAATGGCAGCAGTTTTGGAAGGCTGTCCCGGTAGAGAGAAGCTGGGAGAGGGTCTAGTTCGCAGGTTTTGAGAGGCATGGACTTTATGGTCTTGAGAACTTCGTCCTGAGAGACGGGCCGGAAGGACGAGAGGGGGTGCCGGAAAAGGGGGTGTCGGGAGGGCAAGGCGGAGAAGGCAGAGTGTCGAGTGTGTTGCGCAGAGTTTGGATTTTGTCGGAAAAATAGGTGGAAAAAGCGGACGGGAGTTCTTCTTTGCTGTGTGTGTTGGGGAGAGGAGAGTCTTT
Organism: Semisulcospira habei; assembly: GCA_036245525.1. Classification (NCBI taxonomy): domain Eukaryota; kingdom Metazoa; phylum Mollusca; class Gastropoda; family Semisulcospiridae; genus Semisulcospira; species Semisulcospira habei. Next base: position 117,847,662 of record BTPG01000004.1, on the reverse strand, counting down.
AGAAATGCCTAGGAGTGTGTTCATGGTAGCATAGAGGGTTTTGGAAGAAGTGGATTCCAGGATTTTGTTTTGAAGGTGTTTACGTTTGTAGTCGGAGATCATTCTGCAGACTTTGGATCTAGTTGTTTGGAAGATCTGTCTGTGAACGGTGAGGTCAGATGAGCGCCAGCGGCGTTCTGCTTGTCGGCGCTCGCGCTTGGCCTCAGCTATGTCGTCAGTGAGCCAGGGGTCGGGGGGTCGGTTGGGTATGGAGCAGGTGGTGACAGGTGCATGGGTGTCTAGAAGTTTTCGAAGGGAGGAGTCGAAATGGGATGCAAGATCAGGAGAGGAGGCGGGGTCCAGGAGAAGGTCGACAGCTTCGTCGAAGAAGCTCTCTCGGTTGACAGATTTTAGTTTGCGACGAGAGACAAGGAGCTTGGTTTTTTTTCGGGAGAGGTAGGTTGAGGGAGACAAGAATGGCGAGGTGGTCAGAGGGAAGCACAAAGGAGGTGTCAGAGTCGAGAAAGAGTTGATCGGAAGTGCGGGTGATGATCCAGTCGAGGGTGTGGCTGAGTCGGTGGGTGGGTTTGGTGATGTGTTGTGTAAGAGTGTGGTTTGAAAGTGATGTGCAAAGGCGTTTTGTGTCGGGGTGGTCGGGTTTGTCGAAGTGGAAGTTAAAGTCGTCAAGAAGGATGTGTTTTCCGGGTCGTGTGCTGTAGTGGTCGAGGAGGAGGTCAAACTCGGTGAGGAACATGGAGTTTGTGAGTTTGTTTTGAGAGCTTGGAGGGGGGCGATAGATACATGAGAAGTTGAGGGACTGGCCAGGGAGTGTTGCTACGGCCTGGACAGATTCAAAGGAGGGATGAGCAAAAGGTAGAGACTGAGAGAAGGAGAGGTGAGTGGAGAGACAGTCCCTGTAGATGATGGCAATGCCACCCCCTCAGGAAGAGCGCGGGAAGGAGGCCAGGCGGTAGCCACTCGGAGTGACGCTGGCGATGATGGGTTAATCGCCAGCTGAGCGGAGCCACGTTTCGGTGATCACGACAACATCTAGGTCACTGTCTAGAATGAAATCTAAAATCACGTCGGCTTTGCCATCTTTGCAGATGGACTGTGCATTGAACAGACACAGTTTTAGGTTGGGTGAGACAGAAGAGGAAGAGGAAGAAGCAACGGACGAAGAAGAGGACAAAGGAGGAGGAGGGTGGGGAGGGGGAAAAGAGGATGGAGGGGGGAAAGATGAGAGAGGGGGGGAGTGGGGAGGAGGAAAAGACGGGGAAGGAGAGCCGGGCAAGAAAGAGGATGCGAGAGGAGGGTGAGGGGGAGAGGGGAAAGGGGGAGGAAGGAGAGTAGGAAAAGATGAGGAAGAGCGAGGGGGAAGGTGAAGGGGAGGAGAAAGGGGGAGGAGGGGACGAGGAGGATAAAGCAGGCGGAGGAGGAGGGGATAAGGGGAGGGAGGGGGAGGGGGAGGAGGCGGCCGAGGAGAGCAAGGAGCAGTAGGTGAGGAAGACAGGAGAAGAAATGGGAGAAGAAGGAAGGGATGGGAGAAGGCGGGGAGGCGGGGGGAGGTGGAAGGGGTGAAAGGATATAGGAAAAGGGGAAGAAGTGTGTGGGTATGGTGGTGAGTCGTGCCTTCTGCTAATTCTGCCCCTGCGGCCTCTCTTTCGCGACCGGATGCCACGTAAGGCATTTGCAACACTGTCGGCGGCACTGGCCGCGCAGTAGGTGGCGTGGCGACGTAGAGATAGCAGTTGTTGGCGTGTGTATCTGATGAGCATGATTGATTGTGAGGACAGGAAAGAGAAAGACGGGACGAGGGTGCAGTAGGGTGTGTATGTGTGTGTGTCGGTGTGTGTGTGAGCGGTGTGGTAAGGGAGCGACTTGATAATACGCAAGGGAGAAAAAGTACAGTAGGTGTGTGTGCGTGTTGTGTGTGTGTGTCTGTGTATGTGTGAGTGTGGTAGGGGAGCGACGCTGATAATACGCAAAAACCAACACTGAAAGGGCAGAAGGGATACAGGGGAAGAAAATTACAAGCGGACAAACACGGTCGGTCAGCGGTGAGTTCACCAGTGGGGAGGGCGAGATGTCGACGGGAAATAACAAATTTAGGACAGCACACGTAAAACCTATAGGACGGTAGGAACACGACAACAACCAGCAACAGATGCAGGTAGCGAACAGACTCACACAGTAAACACTTAGCACACTAGCGCATAGCACGTAGAAACAGAGCAGCGGAAAAGGCCCGCAACCGGTCACGCTGCGGGGGAGGCAAATATGGCGACGTAAACAAAGTTCAAACGATAGACACTATTCAATACGATACCAAGTCAGCAGCAAGCAGATCCAACGAAACACAGCATACAATCCTCATCAGCACACTTATACGATACTCAGCAGACTTTCAGCACACATAAACACAGTACATCCAACGAAAAGCACTAAAACACTGGGAGCACACCAAGCTATTCTGGCACCACCCTTTGAACTGACATAGTCAAACATTTTAAGCAAGAGTGTATCAGGATGAAATGGGTTAACAAAGATTTCAGGAACATAATCTGCATCCACTGGCATAGATGGTGTTAATATGCCATGCAGTTTCGCTTTCACGCACAGTGGTTACCTATCTTGATCCGCTGTGCATGATCATGTGTAGCAGATCGAGGGAGGTAAACAGTGTATCCTTCACCAGCAACATACATATTTTACCTGTGTTTTCATGGTTATAAACATGCACATGATGTGACAAAGTTGCACAGCGTGACAAAATTGCTAAACAATACCTCTGACTGCATGCGCAAGGGGGTCAGTTTTGTAAGAGAGATGGGGCTTTATCTTCTTTTTCTTGCTTTCATAATTTTTAAAAAGTAGAACTTTTGCTCACCTTCACCTTTGACTCTTTATGCGTGCAACAACTTTACAACTTCTTGGTTGTTTAATGGCTATTGCGCTTGCAACTGATTACTCTCAGTGTGCAGTCAAGGGGGGAAGGAAAAACACGTTTAGTGTGCAGGATCTTTAAAATAATAATGCACTATAAATGGGAGGAAAATATCTTTAACCCATATATATATTTTTATGTTGTACCAGTATTTTCTTTTGGTATTCTGGCAACAGCAAATATTATTCCACACCATTCAACCACGCACATGAGCACGCTCACACAGTCTCACATACAAAATACGCACTCTCCCTCTCTCTCGCACATGCGCACACACAAGCATGAAGGCTGAAGGGTGGTGCATGATTTGCTCAGCACCATGCTAATCAGTTGCCAACCTTCAACTTTTAATAGTTAATCCATTCACTGCCATTTGTACTTATCAGACGATTTCTCTGATTTGGAAATGTGATGTACTAAGCTGAACAAAGCACACTATAGAAAACAGCTCATGCTATTTACCTCTGGTCCTCAATCCACTGCGCCTACCCGGCACCGGCCTCCACGTGGCGTAGGTGGGTAGTCCGCTCAGTCCCTGACTGAGTGGGCTAGCGGACAGTTGCCATCTTTGTCCAGGATTAGGACTTGATGTCAGCAGATATGTTGTTCAGCCTTTTCACTGGTCCGGTTTTTAAGGAGCTGTGCTAACCTAGGTCGTACCATGTTGGATTGGTCCTTAAAAATACTCGTGACTTTTTGGTCCTTTGGATCCCAAGTGTTTGCCGTGCTTGGAGACCCGTGTCGGGGGAGAAGAGGATCCTGGTGGCTGAGGTTCCCTTTGGGCTGCGGCTCACTGGTGCCAACACTCCACTTCGGCCTTGACTTCTACCTAAACGGGAGGCTAGTCGTACCGGCCTAGTCAATCGGCTCTTGTCACGTTGAGCCCTATCCCACTGTTGACATGCGGGTTGCTATACGGAGCACCATGCTATAGCTTCTGCTGCTGATTAGGTGCTTTACGCCAGTATTCCCCTGCATTCAACGGTGTGATAGAAGGCGGTGGCTCAAACGGTTCAATCGGGCTTACCCCCTTGAGTATATCTTTCGGGCAGTCTCCATTGTGCGTCGGCTGGAGACCCGCCGACAGTTGCACTTTCCCTTGTTGGGCTCGGTGGCGGGCGGGGACCCCCGGGGGATGAATATCTCTACTAATATAATATGGATAAAACCAAAAAACCAAAACTAGCACAGAAACGGCACATAGACACCGACATTGCACATGACAGTGATTCAGACTGTGAGGAAGCGACGCCTCAGGCGTCGGCCGTATGGCCTCGCTTCCTCATTGTCCATAGCAAGGTGAAGGAGAAACCAGTTACCAAGCTGCATCCTTTTCTGGTGGGGGAGACCCTCAGGAGCCGTGTTGGCAGGCCTGACGCCCAGCGCCTCAGGTCTGGTGACTTGCTGGTGGAGTGCCGTACTCGGGCACACTCCAGCGGGCTACTGGGGCTCTCTTCCATCGGAGACACTCCTGTGGAAGTCACACCCCACAAAACTATGAATTCGTCAAGAGGCGTAATCAAAGATCAAGCTTTGGCAGAACTGTCAGAAGATGAACTTGTAAGGAACCTTAAGTCTCAGGGGGTGACTTGCGTCAGGCGCTTCGCTTCCAAGCGAGGTGGTGGGGAGATCCGTCTCCCTACCATCATCCTGACGTTTGGCACCCCCACCCCTCCTACTACCATCTGGGGAGGTTACTACTCCCTGAGAGTGAAAAAGTACGTCCCTCTTCCCCTCCGGTGCTTTAAGTGCCAAAAGTATGGCCATGGGCAGAAGACATGCCGTCAGGCAGAGGCTTCATGCGCCCGTTGCACTAGGCCCGGACACTCTGCTGAGTCCTGCACAGCCACCCCCCTGTGTGTGAATTGCCAGGGGGCGCATATGGCTTCGGATAAGAAATGCCCTCGTTGGATATCCGAGTGCAAGATTCAGCAGGTGCGTGTGGAGAAGGGGCTGTCCTTTCTGGATGCCAAAAAACTGGTTGAAGGCCCTGGTGCAGCTGCGGCTGCCCCAACCTCTAACACCTCAGTGTATACTTTTAGTGCAGCGGTGGCAGGCAAGCGCCCCACCAAAGACTTTTCATGTCAGACCCCAACTTCTTGGTTGGGGGCGGAGCCTCGGCTCATCTCGCCCCTGGAGAGTAACCCTCCTCCGGTGGTGACAAGGAGCCAGGGAACGCAGAAGGCGGACACTGCCGGTCCGGTTGTGCCGCCTTCTGTTGCCCCTAAGCCTCAGCCCCCACCCAAACCTGTTAGTCAGTCAACTCCAAAGGCTTCTGGCTCTGGTCAGCCTTCTAAGGCCGCTAACTCTAGCGGCAGGAACGCTGCCCAGGACCAGAAGTCTAAGAAATCTATGGGACCGCTGTGCGCACGGGCCCAGAAGGGGAACACAGATGTGCCCCTTCAAAACAAATATGCTGCACTGGAGGAGCGGATGGAGGGAGTGGAAGTTGTTGTTGCTGATGCTGCGGCAGCTCCACCCCCTTCCTCTCCGAAGAACCAGAGGAGGCCCGGGAGCCGGCCCCCCTCTGTTTCTTCAACTCCTTCCAAGGTAAAGGAAAAAGGGGGGAAAAACTCCTTACCCCCAGATCAGACTTAATCATGGACTCTTTGCTTCAGTGGAATTGTCGTTTTCGAGCTAACTTTGAGGAATTACGTCTTTTAGTCAAGTTCTATAACCCCTCAGTCATATCTCTTCAGGAGACTTACCTGAAGACTTCTGACCCTGTGTCTTTTAATGGTTTTAATGTTATACATAAAGGCTCTGATTCGGAGAGGCGCTCGGGTGGAGCGGCTCTTCTCATTAGTAGCCAAATTTTATGTAGCCCCGTTAGCATTGACACCTGTCTTCAGGCTGTCGCTGCTCGGGTTACCTTAAAAAAGACCATAACCATATGCAGTATTTACCTGCCACCATCACTGCGGGTCTGTAGCAATGATATTTTTCACTTAGTAGATCAACTGCCCCCTCCCTTTATTCTCATGGGGGATTTTAACGGTCATGCTCACCTTTGGGGTAGTGACCACTATGATGGCAGAGGTCAGATGTTAGAAGATGTTTTTTCTCAACTTAACCTATGTGTCTTTAACGATGGCTCACCTACATACTCTAACTCAGGTTCCGGATCTAGTTCTGTTCTAGACCTCACTGTGTGTGATCCTTCTCTCATGCTGGACTTTGACTGGAAGGTTCACGACGACCTGTGTGGTAGTGACCACTTCCCAGTAGTCCTGTCATCGGTCAGCTGTGAGGAGGATTCGCCGGTGGGGCGCTGGAATCTCAAGAAAGCTAACTGGTCTCTGTTTGCCTCTCTCTGTCAGTCTCGTCTTACAGAGGAGGTGGTCATGTCAGCTGAAGAACCTGTTTCTTGTTTTACTTCTATTTTGTTGGAGGTTGCAGGTGAAACCATCCCTAGAACTTCCACATCACTCCCTCGGAAGCCGAGAGTACCATGGTTCAATGAAGAGTGCCGCAAGGCCCAAACAATGCGCAAATCTGCTCAGCGACGTGCTTTTCGTAATCCGTCGCAAGCAAATATTTTAACCTTTAAAAGACAGCGGGCGAAAGCCCGTTACATTTTTAAACGTGAACGCCGTGCTTCCTGGAGAGCCTTCGTCTCATCTTTATCTTCTAGGACTCCGTCCCAAAAAGTCTGGAAGGCTGTTCGAAGAATTAGGGGCAGGGGTGGCTCGGCTTCTGTCGGCCATCTTAGAGATGGTGCCAGTTTGGTCACAGATAAAAAGGCTGTGGCCAATTTGCTTGCCTCCACCATTGCCCATAATTCTTCAACAGAGCATTATTCACCTTTCTTCCAGAGAGAGAAGGAGAAGCGAGAATCTTGTGCTTGTGATTTTATATCGGATAACTTGGAAGACTATAATGCCCCTTTTACGTTTTCAGAATTGCAGCAAGCCATGCAGAAATGTACTGACTCTGCTGCTGGATTAGATACCATCCATTATCAGCTCATAACACATCTGCCTGAGGATTCACTCCTTGTACTTCTCAAGGCCTTTAACCATATCTGGATAACCGGTCATTTTCCGCCATCTTGGCGCCAGGCTGTGGTTGTGCCAATTCCCAAGCCGGGTAAGGATCCTTCCGACCCAGGCAACTACCGGCCAATAGCTTTGACATCATGTTTATGTAAAACTATGGAACGCTTGGTCAACGCCCGACTGGTGTGGCATCTTGAGTCACAGGGTCTCATCACAGACCTCCAGTGCGGTTTCCGGCGCTTCCGTAGTACAACTGACCATCTAGTCCGCTTTGAGTCTTTTATCCGAGATGCTTTTGTCAACAAGCAGCATGTCTATGCAATTTTCTTTGATCTTGAAAAGGCATATGACACTACCTGGAAGCATGGTATAATGTCTGATTTGTCGGACATGGGTTTTAAAGGGCATCTGCCCGTTTTTATTCACAATTTTTTGTCCAACAGGTCGTTCCATGTCCGTGTGGGCTCCACCCTCTCCGACTCCTTTGAACAGGAGATGGGTGTCCCGCAGGGCAGTATTCTATCTCCTGTTTTATTTAGCATTAAAATAAATAACATTGTAAAGGCCGTGAAGGATGATTCGGAATGCTCTTTGTTTGTGGACGACTTTGCTTTGTGTGCACGAGGTCGAGGACTTGCGTCCCTTGAGAGGCGCTTGCAGCTGTGCGTTGATCGCATCCAGGGGTGGGTGTCTCTCAATGGATTCAGATTCTCGCCCTCCAAGACAGTCTGTGTGCATTTTACTAACCAGACGAAATTTTTTCCAGAACCTAGCCTGAGCATTGCTGGAGTGCCAATTAAGGTGGCTGAAGAGGCTAAGTTTTTGGGGGTCATCTTTGACAAAAGATTGACCTTCTGCAACCATGTTAACTACCTTAGAACCTCTTGTCGGAAGGCCCTCGACATTCTTCGTGTCGTTGGTCGTACTGACTGGGGTGCAGACCGCATCGTCTTACTTCGACTGTACCGGGCCCTTGTTCGGTCCAAACTGGATTACGGCTCTGTGGTATATGGCTCGGCTTCCAAGTCTGTTCTGCAGCGTCTGAACACAATTCACCATCAAGGTCTGCGCATATGTCTGGGAGCCTTCAGGACATCTCCAGTTCCTAGTCTGTATGCAGAGGCAGGGGAGCCTTCTCTCAGGCTCCGCCGCATCCGCCTCATGCTCAGCTACGTTCTGAAGCTGAAGGCCCATCCAGAAAATCCTGCCTATGATTGTGTTTTTAACCCGTCGTTTGCAGAGATTTACGATGCCCATCCGGGAGCTGTCCGTCCACTTTCCTTCCGTGTCCGACCTCATCTGCAGGCGGCCGGAGTGGACCTGGACAAAGTTTCGGAATCTCTGCAACACGTCACTCCACCCTGGCTACTACCAGTTCCTGACATCTTGCTGGACTTGACTGCCCACAAGAAGGATTGTACTCCACCAGCCATATACCAACAGAGCCTCAATGAACTCCTTTCAATTTTTCCTGGCTATTGTCGTCTTTATACGGATGGGTCCAAGTCTGAGGATGGAAGAGTGGCTGCGGCTGCAGTGTCCTCTCGCCATCCTAGACGCCCATTTAAGCTCCGTCTCCCTGACCATTCCTCTGTATTTAGTGCAGAACTGCAGGCCATTCTGCTAGCACTCAAACATGCCTATCAGTCTCGGGAAAGGAACTTCCTGATTCTGTCTGACTCTCTTTCTGCCCTGCAGGCCCTTCAGGGCGCGGGAACAGACCATCCACTGCTGGTGCAGATTAGAGAGCTCTACGCGGACTTACCCCACCCGGGTCTGCCCTGGGGGACTTGGGTGGGGTTAGGTATTTTTTAGTTCCCAGGGTCACCCTGGTCAGCCCCACAGGGTGGGTTTTTCTCTCTATTCTGGGGCATGTGTTTCTGTCTACCCTTTGTCCATTCACCTGTATTTGCCCTTTTAAAACTCTCCCTACTGTCTGCACTGCCTGTAGCTCTTGATATTGGATGTGTGTTGCTAAATGGTCTTAGCTTTATTTAACCCCATGTGTTAGGTTTATTTAATGTATTTGACCGGCTGGCGACATACATTCAATGTTCTGTTTTGTTTTTTTTCACAAGCAGTGCAGGCACGTCCTGAGAAAGCCTTGTTGCTGTCGGGACGTTAAGCAATGTACAATCAATCAAAAATCTACGCGGACTTGATGAAGGAATATTATGACATCATTTTTATTTGGGTCCCAGGCCATGTGGGCATCGAAGGCAACAGAATCGCAGATTCTGCTGCCAACAGTGCCCGCAGTGACCCTGTCCCTAACACACAGACTGTCTATAGTGATTTTAAACCTGTTATTAGTGCGTACATAGCCCGCGAGTGGCAGTCCGAGTGGGACAAAGAGGAAGGGAACAAGCTTCATGAAGCTCTTCCTAAGTTGTCTGACAGTCTACCTTTCCGCTGCAGCAGCCGCCGTGAGGAGACTGTCCTTGCTCGGCTCCACATCGGGCACACGTATGTTACGCACTCTTACTTACTTAAACAGGATGAGCGTCCATGGTGTTTTGCCTGTGATGAGCAGTTTTCTGTTCGACACTTTTTGCTGTATTGTGCTGACCTAATTGACACCAGATATAAACACTTCACAGCAGACTCCTTGAAGGTTTTGTTCCGGGATGTTTCCCCGGACAAAATCTTCAATTTTTTGAGAGAATGCAATATTTTTAACAAGATCTGAGCATTCATAGACTATGTGAATTTTTTTATTTGCCCTTTTTGAGAGTCTGTAGACGTTTCTTTTCCAGACATGTGCGACATTTTAGCCTGAGATTTTTAATCTATATTTACATCTTGTCTTAAGACCTTGCTTTTAGTCTGGCTGACCAGATTTTTACCCATCCCGCCGTGAGATGGCCTTAGTCGCCTGCTCGGCGTTAAACCCAAATAACTAACTAACTAACTAACTCAATCCACTGCTTTCTGCTTTCTACGTTTTGTCTACCGCATTAAAAATGCGGTAGACTTTGAAATAGGTCTGGTCGGAGCGCATTCTGGAGCATGCACATGACGTTTTGGCGTGCTGGGCAGAAATTCTGGCAAAGAAGTAACAAGATAAAAATGGCGTCACGTCTAGCTACGCAAACCTTGCTAGAGAATATCTTTTTGGCACCAAAGCGCCGTGTGTGTGTGTGTATTTGACAGCAACTAGAGCCCGTGTTTGAGGACGGACAAGCTTGAAATTGTATGATATTGTCCCTAAAGAATAATCTTGATACTTTTTTTTAAAATGTTTGGTTAAGATGCTCATTGGCAAAAAAATGGCCGTTTCACCAAAACCGGTTGATCCACACTGGAGTCTGTAATTTTTCTTATTTTTACTAGATATTTTGCATATAGCTAGATAAAAGGGAGATATTGAATAAGTTCGTTAACCACCATTGTACCTCTAGAACGTTTTGAGTGATAATTAAATATTTTTGGGAAAAAATATTTTCACGTTTTAGGGATTAATTTCACGAATTATTTGGGATTAATCTTAAAACAATTGAATATTTTTTATGAAAAAAAGCAAATGTTCTCATTAATACTCGCATGATTTTTCATATATGGTAATTACATAAGCCTACAGTTTGTCTCAGCTGTGTTTGCATAGGCCTGCTGATTGTCTCGGCTCTGGGGTAGGATTAGGTCAAATTGTGACCTGTAAGCCCTAGGTGTGAAAATCAGCAAGAAAATTGCAAAGTTTGATCCTCTAATACGTCAAATGTTGGTACTGCGATGAGTGACATATAACATCGAGTCGTCACTATGAACACGTCGTGGGACTAATGATGCCATGACGTGAAGCTTGAAGTGACGTCACTTCGCTGCTCGTGCTTCAGAATAGCTATGCTACGCCAGACCACAGAGCTTACGAATGGTGTGAATCGGCGTGTCTCCGTCTTTATTTATGGGTGCCAGTGTGTGTGGATCAGAAGGTGGGTTAGAGTAGAAGGCGATGGATTCCTGTCGCTACACGAGCCCACAGAGTGTACTAATGGCGGAAGACGCCGTGTGTTCGTCTTTATTTGTGTGCGCTAATGTGTGTGTTGATCTGAAGTTGGCTTAGAGAGGAGGGAAATGGATCAGCATAATAAGCCTAAAAATATGAACAACTCTGAATATTCCTAAAAGATAAACGCATGTGAGCTCCAAACATTATGGTAGACTTTGAGATGAAATCTTCATCTTGTTTGTTTTAGTTAATTTTTAATGATAGGCTAGTGTATGGGTACATGGCACCCATACTGGTACATTGTCATACTGGTTTTTGTCAGTATAATACCATGCAACTCTAATCATGTACTGACAAGGAAAAGAAATGTGACATTTTTCAAAAACTGTTGGAAGCACAAGAAATGCAACATTTTGAAATCATCGGAAACACTAAAGTATGTCTGATGGTACCAGAAATATCCACATTTCTTTTGGATATCAGTATTATAAATCTATATAAAATCAGCGCTGTGATTCCCCTTACTTACTTACTTACGCCTGTCACCCCTACCCGGGTATAGGCCGTCGACGAGAGACCTCCAGCAACTCCTGTCCTGTGCTTCTCCTTCGATTCTACTCCAGGTGGTTCCCAGTCTCTTGATGTCTGCTTGGAGGTCTCGACGCCAGGAGTTTCTCGGCCTACCTCTTTTCCTCTTTCCCTGGGGGTTCCATGACAATGCCTGCCTAGTGATACTGGAAGCTGGCTTTCTCAGACTGTGACCGATCCATCCCCATCTTCTTCGCCCAATTTCATTCTCTGCTGTTATCTGCTCTGTTCTCTCCCAGAGTCTGACGTTACTGATCTTCTCTGGCCAGTGGATTTTCAAAATTCTTCTAAGGCAACTGTTCATGAAGGTCTGTACTCTGTTGACTGTGGTTTTTGTCAATCTCCAAGTTTCTGCTCCATATAGGAGAACTGCTTTTACATTGGAGTTGAAAATCCGGACTTTGGTGTGTTGTGACAGCTCTCTGGAACTCCACACTATTTTCAACTGGAGAAAGGCTGCTCTGGCTTTACCGATTCATGCTCTGACATCTGCATCAGTGCCGCCTTTTTTGTCTATGATGCTCCCGAGATAGGTGAAGGACTCCACCTCCTCCAACGGGGTGCCAGCAAGCAAGACTGGTTCTTCCCTGGTTGCGTTCAGCCTCATTGTCTTTGTTTTCTGTTTGTGAATGGTGAGGCCCACTTGGGACGAGATGTCAGCAAGCCTCGTGGTCTTGTCCTGCATTTGTTGATGAGTGTGGGACAGTAATGCCAAGTCATCTGCAAAATCGAGGTCGTCAAGCTGTGTCCACAGTGTCCACTGTATTCCACTTCGTCTGTGCTCTGTGGTCATCTTCATGACCCAGTCTATGGCCAGTAGGAAGAGGAACGGAGACAGCAGACACCCCTGTCTGACACCAGTTCTGACCTGGAGCTCTCTGGTGAACTGCCCTTCGTGGATCACGCGACATGTCATGCCATCATAGCTGCTCTTGATCAGGCGGACGAGAGATAAAACAATAGAGTCCCGATAGACAATGAATTCAATAGAGCCGCATCAGTCATTAATTTACATCATTTTTTAATATCATATTTTTGACCCCAATTTCACCCCCCGTTAATTCTAAATCAACCCTTTGATTTTAAAAAAGTGATGAGCATGACTGATGCGGCTCTATTGATCTGATTATCTATCGGGACTCTATTGTTTTATCTCTATAACTATTGTCTCTGTCAACACCTAATGACCTTAATTAATTACTAATTACGGTCATTAACTTTTACATGACCGTTTCTCTCAATACTGCCAGAGTCGATTTCCGAAAAACTCACATGCTATGTCCCACACATATCATTTCAGTTCACGCATGACAAGACTCAATGCCAAACCCTCTTTCAATGAGTTGGGTAAAAGCTTTCACAGCGCCATTCACACCGCGTCACGCGTGAAAAGATGTTTAGAAATGTGTTTGTGCAGGCAAGTTCACAGGAGGGCCGCTCAGTGCTAACTTTATTCAATTGGCTCTGAACATAACAAAACATACACGCACAAGCGGACACGCCAGTTGCAGACCAAGATAATTCAAGGGCAGTGCCAGATTGCCATACAAGTTATATACACAGGCATACATACACACACACACACACATACCAACACATAAACACACGCACATGCACACGCACGTACGTACATACTAGCATAAACACGCATATACTGACTTGAATACATGAGTGCACACGTACATGGTGCTTTGAATCAACCCATGCGTGGACAAAAGCCTCGGCGTTTCTATGTACGCGAGCTTATCTGTGCTTGAAAAGAACGCACAATCCGAATGCACTGAGAAATTAATTACCTGCTTACATAGATCGATTTAATATAACCAGCACCCTGGTCAGGTCGGGACCAAGTGGAACTTTCAAAACACACACACACACACACACACACACACACACACACACACACACACACACACACACACACACACTGTCGCACACACTGACACTCTAACAACACAGACACACAAACACAACTTACCGGTTTACAGAGCTGACGTCATACATCTCAACCGGCTAATAGTCCAATGAATAAATTATAACAAAAACAACCGGTCATTTTCAAACACTAACCGGCAAGAATAAGTCCGATCCGGCAAAACCTGATCCTAAAATCGATCTTGGTCTTTCCAAAATGCTATGCATATCTAAATTAGGAACAAGCCTGACGAGTCTTATGCTACCCGACCAGACTTGTCGAGCAAGTTTTGTGAGCTGGGGGTTTCTGTATGTGTGTTGTTGATTTTCAGTTGCGGCAAGAAGTTGCAAGAGCCCTCAGTCACACGCATGCCATGTAATCATGCAGGCGAACACGCACCCGCACACGCACGCGCACACCCGCACACGCACGCGCACGCACGCGCACACCCGCACACGCACGCACACACGCACGCACGCACGCGCACACGCACGCACACGCACGCGCACACACGCACGCACACGCACGCGCACACACGCACGCACGCACGCACACGCACGCACGCACGCAAACAAACAAACAGACGCATAATCAAACATACACACTCACTTACAAACACACTTACAGACACTCATGTCAGTACAATTTTACCGTAAGCCTGAGCTGCCGGCTAGTGTCACGGTTGATAGCCTTTTGTGTTGCCCTCACGCCGCGCTATTAGCGGCCACATTCCATTCCTTTTCAATTCAGACACGAGCCACAACGGGGCTTTTGAAAAGCTCTCAGCCGTCAAAAGCCTTTTATAAATACAGCCTTTTAAATCACTAAGTGATGTCAAAAGTCAACAGGGAAACATCGTGATTTCAAAGAAGGGGTGATTTTGTACAAGTGGTTATGGACTCATGTCTGGTTTGTGAAATCAAACGGTGGTCTCTCTCTCTCTCTCTCTCTCTCTCTCTCTCTCTCTCTCTCTCTCTCTCTCTCTCTCTCTCACACACACACACACACACACACACACACACACACACACACACACACACACACACACACACTGACACACAGACAAACACACGCACTGACACACGCACTGACACACACACACACACACACACACACACACAAACACACAGAACATGTATACACAAACACACAGAACATGTTCTCACATGTAGCCCACTCGATCACAGATTCTTATGAGCATGGCGAGATTCTCAAGAGCCACTGTTTTTAATCGGGTTTGAGTCAACTGTAAAGATTTTTGAATCTCTGCATAATCCAATGACACACACACACACACACACACAAATAGACATGTCACTGAGCTAAGACTACAAAATGAACATACCTGAAATCATTATCCTTGCTACACACAAACAGGATATCCTCAATGAATACTCACTCACAAATCAGTGACGCAGTTGTCTACCAACTTGGGTATGCAACATATAGTCTATGGGAGACAACTCTGTACAGTGGTTAAATCTTTCAAGTGTTTATGCCCCTTATGTCATTGACTAGGAAATACATAGAGTTTTATACCTGAGTGAGTGTGTCTGTGGTTTGAATCTAAATCCATTTAGCTTACATAGAAGCAGTAACACAGTGTAAATGTAAAACGTTACTGACAACATAGCTGATTGGTGCAAACGTATAAAATTACTATTCAGTGTAATTTCCTAGAAAACATGATTTTGCTTGATAACAATTATTCTTTTGTTTGTCTAATAAAAATGACAGACGGACAAACCCAAGTGTTTGATGTTACAGAGTGCTTCAAAGATGTTATGCACTTTACTGACTTAAAAACACGTGTGTTTGGACCCAGCTTTAAACTCTCAACACCGTCAATAAGAATATACACGACATATAATGTTACTTTGGAATATTCAGATGGATTACCAGGTTATGATTATGAGACTGTTGATCTTAAGACAAATGCTTTTAAAGTTTATAATGCTAACAGTGGCCACTTGCGTTGGTTTGAGGTACTGTGTAATGACATATTTAATCAATTAAGAAAACAACATTGTTATATTGAAAGTGTTACGTTCAATAAAGTAATATTGCACCTGCAGGACAGGACTTCAAGACAAACACCAGGAAAGTAGTTGACTTGTTTATCATAACTACAGATAATACAGTATTACATATGGTGTGACAATGGTAATTTTTTTTATTTTATTATTTTGTCGGTCAAATAAAAATGACGGACAATTCACAAAGCCCTGGCCCATCAAACCCTGGCTCATCTGGTTTAAGAAACGTGTTTCATACAACAAACTTACCCATATCCAATACTAATAATGTCTATGAATCAATAGAAAACACTTTTTCTGTCATACAACAAAATCTTCTGACAGGCAGTGTTAAGATTCAGATTGTTGCAAAAATCGAATTCACTAGATTGGACGGTGAGGTAATTGTATCGTATATATCAACAAGACAACACACTGTTAACACAAGAAGAGAACTGGGGAACGTGTTTAGAGACAGACTATTACCAGACTTCCTCCAGGCGATTGACAGTGCAAAAATGAAAGGATCTGGTTGGCACGAAGGACATGTACATGAACTGCAACTAAAGCAGTCTAGGTATCATCCTATATTAGGTAAAGCATGGTTGCCACTGCCAACAGAGGTTGCAAACAAAAAGGCTGTTGTTAACATACAGAACAATGACAACTATTGTTTCATGTGGTGTGTGCTTGCTAAACTACACTTTGTAAAAATAAAACCTGAACGTGTTTCTAACTACACCAAATTTGTAAAGGAACTCAACTTCAGTGGCATTGAGTTCCCTGTTAAAATAGAAGACATAGACTTGTTTGAAAAATTAAATCCTGGCATATCTGTGAATGTGTTTGTGTGGGATAATGTGTCTGTTGACAAGTTACAACCCATTAGAGTATCAACACTGGCTCCAACATATGGGCAGTCGGAAGATAAACATGTTGACATGTTATTAATCGGCGATGACAATAACTTTCACTACACAATTATTAGGAATATGTCACGTCTAATTCATAATCATACAACAAAACACAAGGGCAAACAGGAAGTGTGTAAAAGATGTTTACAGAGGTTTTCCTCTATTGCAGTGGCACATAAACATGTTCTGCACTGTAGGTCAGCTGATGACATTCAAACTGTACTTAAGTACCCAGATCCTGGTAGTCAAGTGTATTTTAAGAACTATGGGAATCAGCAAAAGTTGCCGTTTGTAGTGTACGCAGATTTTGAATCATTAGTTGTTCCGTATGAAGGTCATGTTCCAGAGTCATTACCAAAGACTATAAAACTGAGTGACCAAGTGGTGTGTTCTTTCGGGTACATTATTGTTAGGTCAGACGGTCTGCATTCAGAACCTGTTATCTACAGGGGTGAAAATGCAGCATGTTTGTTTTTAACAGAAATGAGACATTTGTATAGTCAGGTAGTACAGTATCTCACAACATGTCAGATGCCTCTGGTGATGACAGAAGAAGACAAACTGAAATTTGATACAGCTGAGACGTGTTGGATTTGTGAACAACCCCTCCAGGGTGATAAAGTTCGTGACCATGATCACATAACTGGGCGTTACAGAGGCGCTGCACATAATAATTGTAACTTGTTATTAAAAATAGATCCTAAGACATACAAGTTACCAATCTTTTTCCACAATCTCAAAGGTTATGATTCACACATCATCATGCAGGCTGTAGATGAGTCGTACAAAAACATAAGTTGTATTGCCCAGACAACTGAGAAGTACTTGACTTTTAGGTTAGACAAATTATCATTTTATGACTCCATGCAACATTTATCTTTAGGATTGGCTAGTCTTGCAGAAGGACTGACTGAGTATCCAATAACGAGTAAATATTTTGAACCAGACTTGATTAAGAAAGGTGTCTATCCGTATGAGTATATTGATCACTGGGTTGTGTTTGAGGAAACAAGACTGCCACCAAAAGAGAAATTTTATTCTACACTAACTGGAAAAGGTATTTCTGACTCTGAATACCAACACGCACTTGATGCATGGGGGAAGTTAGGATGTCAGACGATTGGTGACTACCATGACCAGTACTTAAAGGCAGACGTTTGCTTGCTAGCAGACGTATTTGAAAGTTACCGTGAAAAGGGTTTGTTACACTACAAGCTTGACCCTGCTTGTTACATAACTAGTCCTGGCATGACATGGGATGCATTTTTGAAATCCAGTAAGATATCTATAGACCTGTTGTCTGATCGTACGATAGGTGAAATGGTGGAACGTGGATTGAGGGGAGGAATTAGTATAGCTTCAAACAACTATGCCAGAGCCAACAATAAATATATGGACGCCCATGGTGACCTTGGCCGGGGGTTTGACCCCTCGAGGTCAAGGTCATTCATTACGTACCTTGACGCTAACAATTTGTATGGCTGGGCGATGTGTGAATTATTGCCCTTGAAAAACTTTTGTCTGCATGATTTGTCACAGTATGATGTAACAGAGTCAGGGTTAATTAACAATATTATGAATCTTGACCGAAACGACACAAAGGGTTGGATCTTTGAAGTCGACCTAGAGTACCCACACCACCTACACGATTACCACAATGATTATCCGTTGGCTGTTGAGAAAATGAGTTTGACAGGGAAAAAAGAAGACACTAAACTTGTACCAAATTTGAATGATAAATTCAATTACGTTTGTCACTACCGCTTGTTGCAGTTTTACATCAGACACGGGTTAGTACTAAAGAAAGTTCACAGAGGAATTCAATTTGATCAGAGTGCTTTCATGAAAGATTACATAATGAAGAACACAACCCTTCGTGCCAGAGACGGTAACACTGCATTTGACAAAGACTTTTTTAAGCTTATGAACAATGCCTGTTTTGGGAAGACGATGGAAAATCCTCATCACAGAAAAGATGTGAGACTTGTTACAACTGAATCGGGTGCAATTAAACTTACAGGTAAGCCACAGTACACAGGGTATAAAGAGTTTCATTCATCATTGTATGCAGTGTCACTCAAAAAAAAGATTGTCAAACTGGACAAGCCAGTATTCATTGGTATGGCAATTCTTGAGTTGTCAAAACTGTTGATGCTTGAATTTTATTATGATTACTTCAAACCAAAATATCCTGACTGCCGTCTGTTATACACTGACACTGACTCTATGATCATTGATGTGTGTACTGAAGACTTTTATGAAGACATGAAAACAGAGTTACACATGTATGACACGTCTGATTACCCTAAAGACCATCCACTGTTCAGCACACAAAACAAAAAAGTGCCTGGTAAGTTTAAAGATGAACTAAATGGTGTGCCAATAGTTGAGTACGTTGGACTGAGATCAAAAATGTATTCTATACTGCACCAAAAGGGTAGTCAGTCGAAAGCCAAAGGAATTAAAAAAAACAGCAATAAAAAATAAAGACATACGTCATGAACATTACAAGCAAGTGTTAGATGGTGCATTAATGCCTGATTATCCAAACCCCCCACCTGGGTCTGCCCTGGGGGACTTGGGTGGGGTTAGGTATTTTTTAGTTCCCAGGGTCACCCTGGTCAGCCCCACAGGGTGGGTTTTTCTCTCTATTCTGGGGCATGTGTTTCTGTCTACTCGAGGTCCATTCACCTGTATTTGCATTTTTAAAACTCTCCCTACTGTCTGCACTGCCTGTAGCTCTTGATATTGGATGTGTGTTGCTAAATGGTCTTAGCTTTATTTAGGCCCCATGTGTTAGGTTTATTTAATGTATTTGACCGGCTGGTGACATACATTCAATGTTCTGTTTAGTTTTTTTTTTTTCACAAGCAGTGCAGGCACGTCCTGAGAAAGCCTTGTTGCTGTCGGGACGTTAAGCAATGTACAATCAATCAATCAATCAAAAAAAAAAAAGATTGTCAAACTGGACAAGCCAGTATTCATTGGTATGGCAATTCTTGAGTTGTCACCCCACCCGGGTCTGCCCTGGGGGACTTGGGTGGGGTTAGGTATTTTTTAGTTCCCAGGGTCACCCTGGTCAGCCCCACAGGGTGGGTTTTTCTCTCTATTCTGGGGCATGTGTTTCTGTCTACCCTTTGTCCATTCACCTGTATTTGCCTTTTTAAAACTCTCCCTACTGTCTGCACTGCCTGTAGCTCTTGATATTGGATGTGTGTTGCTAAATGGTCTTAGCTTTATTTAGGCCCCATGTGTTAGGTTTATTTAATGTATTTGACCGGCTGGCGACATACATTCAATGTTCTGTTTATTTTTTTTTTTTTTCACAAGCAGTGCAGGCACGTCCTGAGAAAGCCTTGTTGCTGTCGGGACGTTAAGCAATGTACAATCAATCTTGAGTTGTCAAAACTGTTGATGCTTGAATTTTATTATGATTACTTCAAACCAAAATATCCTGACTGCCGTCTGTTATACACTGACACTGACTCTATGATCATTGATGTGTGTACTGAAGACTTTTATGAAGACATGAAAACAGAGTTACACATGTATGACACGTCTGATTACCCTAAAGACCATCCACTGTTCAGCACACAAAACAAAAAAGTGCCTGGTAAGTTTAAAGATGAACTAAATGGTGTGCCAATAGTTGAGTACGTTGGACTGAGATCAAAAATGTATTCTATACTGCACCAAAAGGGTAGTCAGTCGAAAGCCAAAGGAATTAAAAAAAACAGCAATAAAAAATAAAGACATACGTCATGAACATTACAAGCAAGTGTTAGATGGTGCATTAATGCCTGATTATCCAAACCCCCCACCCGGGTCTGCCCTGGGGGACTTGGGTGGGGTTAGGTATTTTTTAGTTCCCAGGGTCACCCTGGTCAGCCCCACAGGGTGGGTTTTTCTCTCTATTCTGGGGCATGTGTTTCTGTCTACCCGAGGTCCATTCACCTGTATTTGCCTTTTAAAAACTCTCCCTACTGTCTGCACTGCCTGTAGCTCTTGATATTGGATGTGTGTTGCTAAATGGTCTTAGCTTTATTTAGGCCCCATGTGTTAGGTTTATTTAATGTATTTGACCGGCTGGCGACATGCATTCAATGTTCTGTTTAGTTTTTTTTTCACAAGCAGTGCAGGCACGTCCTGAGAAAGCCTTGTTGCTGTCGGGACGTTAAGCAATGTACAATCAATCAATCTGATTATCCAAACAAGTCACTGAGATCAAACAAACATAATCTTGAAATGATCCAAACACATAAGAAGTCTCTGGCAGTTGGAGACACGAAACGAGTGTTTCACACTAAGGAAAAAGCTTATGCACCTGGACATTACAGACTCAAGTTATCTGAAGACATTTGTGATGAACTGGTTGATGAATTAATTGATGAGTTAGTTACTGAAATGAGTAACGGTGTCTGGGGGAATAATCTGTAATTCTTCTCTGACAAATGCCCTTTGGGGTGCGGGGTCATACAGATAATATATTGTTGCGTCTGCGCCGGGAATTATTTTTTTTATATTATGAACGGATGTTGACCAGATGGGGTCTGTCGCCCTGCGTCTGTCGTCGTTCTCGGCCTCTCCGGGTTGATATAAATATCTTACCTGTTTAGTAAATAAACTTGTGTCTGGTGCAAGTGGTGCCTGGGTTGACATTGTTTTTGGCTCTGTAATTGTTTTCAATTTAATAGCGTCAGCAGGCTTAGGATGTCCTTCATTGTTCATTGCTTTTATCACATGTGGTAATCTCTTTACCCACTCAGTGTTCCGGGTGTCATGCATGAGTTCCTTAGAATACTGGTAACTGAAAAGTCTTTCTGATAACTGTTTGTTAAAGTTCTCTACAATTGCCTGTGATCTGTGTACACCTGGAATGCCTCGTCTGACCAGTACGCCATGCTTCGCAAATAACTGATTAACTGCGCCCTTAAATTCTGATCCATCATCAACTTGCACTAGTCTGGGGTATCTTAAGGGGCCACGACTATATATTTTTGATAAAGCAGTAGCAACTGTACTGGCTGTTTTGTCAGATATGGGTTCAGCGTCTTTGTACCTTGAAGCAATGTCTACAACAGTCAGTGCATACTTGTATCGTTTCTTTCTTATTGTGTCATGTGGTAAAAACAGGAGGTCCATTTGATGTGTGTCATTTGGGGTAGTGTTCTCAAAATGGGGTCTAGATATCTTTCTTGGAGCAGGGAGATATATCTGCCAAATTGCCTGTCTCTGTAACCATTGCTTGACCTGATTGAGTGTTACATCTCCGCCCACAGCGGCATGTAATTTTTCAATAGCTGTTGCTCCTTTCCAATAGCCTGATGGAGAGTAATATATTTTTGATAGTTTATTTTCGGCTGCCATTTTTTTCTAGCAATGAAAACTCCTGTAAAATAAACAAATGTCATTCCCACTAGAACAAAGATTATCTCCCCGTTTCTTTGTTGTGTGCCCCCACCCGGGTCTGCCCTGGGGGACTTGGGTGGGGTTAGGTATTTTTTAGTTCCCAGGGTCACCCTGGTCAGCCCCACAGGGTGGGTTTTTCTCTCTATTCTGGGGCATGTGTTTCTGTCTACCCTTTGTCCATTCACCTGTATTTGCCTTTTTAAAACTCTCCCTACTGTCTGCACTGCCTGTAGATCTTGATATTGGATGTGTGTTGCTAAATGGTCTTAGCTTTATTTAGGCCCCATGTGTTAGGTTTATTTAACGTATTTGACCGGCTGGCGACATACATTCAATGTTCTGTTTTTTTTTTTTTTTCACAAGCAGTGCAGGCACGTCCTGAGAAAGCCTTGTTGCTGTCGGGACGTTAAGCAATGTACAATCAATGTACAATCAATCTTTGTTGTGTGCTTGGTTTGTAATAGTCACTTAGTTTTGGTTTCGGGATAGACATGTCTTCACCTGTGACAAGAAAATATTCCCTGATTGCTTCGTCTGTATTTGAAAACGTATGCTGTGCGTGGCCTTCAAGCCTCAATCTTTCATTGATGAAATCAAGTTTCTCAATTCTATTCTTTTCATAATCTTGCTGGGCTTGTGCTAATTTTTCTGACGCCTCATTGTGTCGTCTCATCTCCAGAGCAGATTCTTCTCTACCCATTTTTGAAAAGAGATAGTTTGAACCACTGAAAGCCAATGCATTAACCATAGCACCTCCAATCATAATAGCTATCGTCGCCATATTATTTTTATTTACATAGAAACATTTTCAGGAATAATTCCTTGCTTAACAAAAAAATCTTTTGTCGCAATTGACGCTGTTACAACTACAATTAGCTTAGCGCTGTCTTCGAAATCGAGTCTACTGAGGTCTGCTGATTTCATTTTGAGTAGACTTTTCCCCAGCATAGAATAAGCTACTGCTAGTCCGCTGATTACGGCAGAGTGATAGACAAGGTTCATTAAATTTTTTGAGTCGTTCATTTCTAAGGCAAGAAAAATTAAAATAATATTTTTATTTACTGCATATAAAATGGGTCAACGGCTTTGGGTGTTACTGGTAATGTGGCGACTTCTGGTTTTGTTTTTGGAGTGTCTGATTTTTTGGTCACTGTACGAGTCTGTGGTTTGTATTTTTTGTATAATTGATAACCTACGTAACCAAATCCGACAACAAATCCGGCAACTATATATTTTGTTGTTTGAGGTTCGGGGTCGGGGTCAGGGCGGGGGTCAGGCTTAGTTGTTTGTCTCTCACTTTGATGAGGGTGTGATGGTCCTGTCGGTCCTGACGGTCCTGACGGTAGTGACACTGGTGCTGTTGATGGTGGGTCGGTCACATGAGCCTTTTCTGTTTGTGTTTGAAGCTGTAATTTTTTTTGCCTGTTCCATTCGGCTAATCTTTTTCCTGCATCAACGCGGCCTGGACTTTTAGTCTTAGTCACAGTTTGAACCTGCGTCAAAACTGGACTGGGGTTCGGTTGTGGAGTCGTCTGGGTTTCGTCCATTTTCTTCTGCAGTAAAATTTATTTTCGAAAAATCAATATGACTCCCAGTAACAAGAAGGGTTACGACAGGTGCAAGGTAATTTCCAAACTTGTAAAACATGACACATGCTAATTTGCCAATTGAACTTGAAACAATAGGATTGCTTTCAAGGTCGTGTGATAGACTGTCACTATCCACAGGTAGAAAGTGACTCACTGCTTTTGTGTATAGGCATACAAGAGATCGACTCAAATCACGTGTCATTAGTGAAGCGATGTGGTTTTCATATTTTGAATGAAGCTTGATTAGCTCGTCAGAGGTAAGAGATTCAATATCCTCTGTCATGTATTGTCTACCCAGATAAGCCTTTGATTTGCCTGAGACAATCACAGACAAAAGCCGCTGTTTTTTTGAGTCTAAGTCTTTGTTCTCTACAGCATTGATATCATTCAATAGAAAGATTTCATCAGGGTTCATTTATATTGTTATTTTTAAAAAACAAAAATTAATTTACTAATCCATACCCTGTGGGCTGATCTGTCTTTAAAATGAGCTTTAGATGCTTAGTTGATTTGAGTTTATTTTTTACATCATCACGTTCATGCTTATTTGGTATGACATAATTCTCTCTGAGACAGTCTTCAAAGCTGTCACGATCCTTGCAGTAAAACAAACAGATAAACTTTAACTGTTCTCGAAAATCTTTCAGTACAGCATTATATTTCTGAGTGAGAATCCATACACTAACATTTGCGTGTCTGCCACTGAAAGCAAGTTCTGCTAGAGTGTTTCTCTTCTTGACAATGTCTTTCTCTGCAGAACAGTCATCAACAATAAACAACGTTGGCTGTCCTTCAAATTGCTTGTAAAAATATTGTAGGTAGTTATTCAGTTTCTTCTCAGGGTCGACTAAGTATATGTTGTTGTCAGTCCAAATGAATAAACGGTTGTGATAAGCTTTGTTGTGTTTGATTGTAGGACAAAATATGACAATGTTTTCAAAGTGGTGTATGTATCTTGTTTGTAATAGGTTAAGTACAAATTCAGTTTTCCCACACCCTGTGGCACCAACAAACAATCCACAGTGTGGGTCAAGGGTCATTAAGCTCCGGTTCATTTTAATACACAATATAATTTTAATATATGTGTCCACTTAGTCTACTGTCTTGTATATTGAGTTGTGCGTCATATATCAGGTACAAATATATGTTTATGGCTGCAGCAGTTTCAACCTTCTTTTGTATCTGAATTGTTATTCCATCACTACCATTCTCGACAGTTCGACCTGACCCATGAAGGTAATCATCATCTGTACTACGAAGGTCTAGCCACAGTGCATACTTATTCGTCAGGTATTGTCCGATCCTAACGTCATACAGATGTAGATCTTTGCACGCAATGTTTGCTGGTTTATCTCTAATCCTTCCACCCGCAAAATACTTTGTGGTTTCGTCATAGTGTTGATAAGGCAGCATTCCTGAAGCGTACACTTGATTAGGACGGCCTTCGATTGTGCAGGACAAATGTGTAATCTTAGGATTGTAGAATTTTTCTGAATCCCTTTTGTATGGATCTGCTGGTTCAACAAACAACATAAGAATACCTTTCAGTGACCTAGCTGGTGTGTTCAAGTTTATGTTCCACATCGGGTCACTCTTGTCTTTATTGATTAAACTATGTCTAATCACACGGTCATAATAAATTGGAAGTCTTGACTGGTACTGATTTTGTATGAGTCTGGCTAGATCAGTGTGTGTGACAATTTCATATTCCAAGGAAATGTTAGAGATCTTGTATGTTGCATCTGTGGCAGATGATTTTATAACTTTGGAGTAGTCATTGAAAGTTAGTTCAAAGCTCAGACGGTCATTCAGTGCCCCTTGATAATAAGGCAAATGTGCTGTTAGAATTTCAAACTCAAGTGGAATGTAAAATCTGGTTCCATATGTTTCTGCTATAATAACTTCCTTTGGTACCCCAGTAGTTGTTTTGTCTCCGGCATTGATTCGAAGTTTACCAACATTATCTGGCTGTATGCCTTGATAAATACGGTCCTCTCGTTCTTCTCTTGTGAGCCAAAGGTCTTTGTAACAGTAGAATACATCGGAGTCATCAAGACTAAACACTTCCTGTCCTTCAAGTTTTACTTTAATAGTTCTAACAATTGCTCTGCCAAGATTGTTAACCAGTGTTCTGTTTACGTCTGTGTCTGATGATAGTTCAATATTAAATGCTAGGCGAGCAGTGCCAGGAACAATAACGTCACTGGGACCTAGGTTTGGAAACTTGACTGTAAGTGTTTGGTTCTGGTCTATGGTACTTGGATTGTTTGTGATGACGATTGATTGTCGAATGGCCTTAACACCCAGGGGCTCACGTAGTTTTCTGTATGGGTCTAACTTTGATCCGTAAGACTGTGTCATTTTTATTATGCACAATAAAAAATAATAAATTAATAAAACAATGGCCGCGGGAGGATTTAATCATGAAGATTTTGAAATGGATGACACGTATGATTTTGGTAATACAACAGATATGACAGATATGACTGGTATAAGAAATATTTACAGTTTACGTCATGAACTTTTAGAAACCAAAGTGAACTCGTTTTATGATCATGTTGGTAATCGCCCAGACAACATAGACCCTAACCAGTTTGAACTTGATGGCAAGGGTCATTTATATTTAAATACTGTTGACAAAGGAAAAGTACTATTGACTAACAAAAAAGACCCTAGTAGGTTTAGGGCTTTAAGTACAATAAAAAATGAAGGTGGTGTTGGTGCCTTGCGTCAACTTGGAATTGGAGGGTCTCCTGTCACGCCAAGACTGGTTAGTGTTCTTCACGACACGCAAACAAAGTTGCCAACAGGGCAACAAATTGAAATGGCACCAGTAACAAGCCTACCAGAAATAGCAAACACAGTGATACAAGAAACTTCATTTACTGAAGGGCAATTAAATGACGCTATGAAAACAATAGATGATCCACCTTTGTCAATGAGGGAGATTATGGGATTGGATAAATCACTGCAGACGATAAGAGGTGAGATGGTAAATAATGTTGCCAAACTGGGTGAGCTTGATAAACACATAGAATGTGAAAAAGAGAAACTGGCTACAGCAGACAATGGGAATCTTGACACAGAAATAAAAGAAAGAATACAGCACAGATTAAATGATTTGCAGATAGAAAGATCAGGACGGTTAGAAACAATTAGTATTGGAAGACAAAAACTGAAATCACAGGTCAACAGAATTAGAGAAACTATTCAGAAAATACTTCATGAAGACACTACTCTGGCTGAGAGACTAAAAACACTTTTCAGAGAACAGGGTATCACAATTGCTAGTTTAATTACTGCTCTTGGATTTATTATCAGTACTGCTGTGTTGGCTGTCTCCGGCAGTGGTGGTGGTCCAGCACCGGCACCAGCACCACCAACCCCGGCACCTCCAGCACCACCAACAGACCCAAAAGACTTACAGTCATGGGTAAAGAAACAGTTGTCTCACATATCAGACTTGCTTAAGAAATTGGCTGTGAAAGCAGTGGACGCTTTGCCTGGCATAATTGGCACTGTTGTCAGTTGGCTGATTACTACTACAGCAAAGGCAGTAGGGTTTATGGCAGAGCATGTGTGGGTCTTTTTGGTTACAGTAGGAGGGTTGATGGTGGGTTATTTAATGAAACAGATAAAGAAGTAAAACCCCTAATCCTGTTAGACCTATTACCAATGCAGTTCTTTCTGACTCATGTGTGTCAGGGGTTGGTGTTGACTGTACTGGTTGTATGAGTGCCGGTGTTGGGGCCGGGGCCGGGGGTGTTACCGTCTGTAATGATTTTAATGACTGTACATGTGTGGTTGTGGCCCCCAAGTTTACAGATTGATTGAGACCGAGTTTTTGACCAACACCTGCAACAACTATTTCATTATTATAATTTGTTATTGTACCCATTTGGAGTTGAAGGTCAGATGGTAACATGTATAACCCGATGCCAACTACAAAGTCAACTTTTGATCTGGCATATCTTAAAACGTCTTGGTAGCGCTGTATGCTTGATGGGAGATCAACCACTGAATTAATTGAATCTTCAAGATTTGCAAGAAA
The DNA here is from genome assembly GCA_036245525.1 of Semisulcospira habei. Lineage (NCBI taxonomy): Eukaryota > Metazoa > Mollusca > Gastropoda > Semisulcospiridae > Semisulcospira > Semisulcospira habei. The sequence goes on along the minus strand of BTPG01000004.1, from coordinate 117,820,311 downwards.
CTGTTTTTGTGCTTCAAATTTTCCACTTCCATTCAAAATGTTTGATTTTGTTAGTGATTGTGCACCTAGTAAACACCAGACATATGTTCTGATTGACTCATTTACGCGCTCGACTCCCGCTTGAGTAAACCCGTCAGATTTGTCTAAAATAAATGTGGTCCAGGCGTTAGACTGCTTCTGCTCTATTGATCCTATCCAGACTTCAGATTTTGATGAGAATGAAGTGTAACCAGGGTAATAATCTTGAGGGTATTGTCTGTGACTCATAGCATAATACAATGTACCCATGCCATTGTGATCATCAAGTTTTTGTGTGAAGTCATACCTGGGGCTTATGTTAAACTCATTACAGATGCGTTCAAACGCTTTCATATCCATGGGGTTGTTATACCTGTTGAAACTGGATTCAGTGGGCAGTGGTGTATGAAGTTCTGACAGTATACGTCTAAGCTGGTAATAAACATGGAAATGATACACAGATCTAATCAGTTTGTTTGGGTGATTCAAATGGTCTGTAAATGAAACACCACAGCCTGTAGTTGAACATAGTATTGCAAAGTTGAGTTGGTTTTGAAACATCTGTAGTGGACTTGAAGACCACTTTCTTGCAGTTGAGTCGTCTGTTATTGGAGGGTTTAGGTAATGGTCAAACGGATTTGGTACTTTGACTTGAAATAGATCTTGTACGCTTGCGTCAGACACAGCTATGTCGAGTTGATTTAGTTGAATTATTTTCTGTTCATAAGTAGGTGCAACATTATATTTGGCATCCACATTAAATTGAAATGCGTTTGTTGTGGTAATGGTTGGTGATTTAAATTCCATCCTTTTTTATATGAGATAATAAAAATGTTTATTACCTTAACAAATCTTGTCACAAGCAAACCAGTGTGGTTAACTAATGGGATTGATAATCGTGATGGTAGTAAGTCTGTAGCTATCCATGAAATGTTCTATACAGTAAAATGGTTTAATGTAACAGATGATATATATAATAAAGTAATTTTTGATGGTAAGACTGAAGCTATACCACCTGGGTATTATGACTTTTGTACTATAGCTGAATGGTTTCAAAGTAAATTTAAAATTAAAGCAACTTTAAATCCAGCTAACCTACTTGTTGCATTAGAATTTCTGAAACAAGATTGGTTAAAAATTTCAGATAGATTTGCATATTTACTTGGATTTTATATTGACGAAGATTGGTATAGATCAGATGATTTAGATGAAGCTATGTTTGGTATTATAACAATGAAGACAAAAAAACTTAAAATAACTGGAAAACGTCCTGTCAATTTGTCAGTACACAGAGTGCTAAATGTTTATTTGAAAGAACTAAACACATCTGAGAATGTTCACAATGGAAAGCCTTCAACTTTGTTGAGATGCTTACCTACTGGAACTGCTCCGTATTGTGAAAGTGTAGTTGTTAGATTTCCTAATTTGCAGTTTAAGAAATTAGGTTCTAGTTTCTTTGAGTCACTGAGTATATCTGTAACTAATCAGGATGACAAACCAGTTCTTATGCATGATTTTAGTGTTGTGTTGGAAATTAAATAATTTTATTTTTGTTTATAAAAAATGAGTGGTGGTCCAAAGTCGAGAATCATACCAGTTGCATGTCCAGTAACAGAATTGAAAGATTTGGCAGACGTCCAGGATTTTGAGAAGGAAGGGGAAATTGGAGAAATATATGGTTTTGAACTTGATTCAAATGGCATGTACAAGAGGAAAGTAATTGTTGACATGAAAGACGGTGAAAAACAGATTCCTAAACTTGGTCAGCTACGTGATGTTACTGTACCTACTCCACCTGTAAATAATGCGCCTTACAACTTAATACATGTGGGTAGTAAGTGGGTGGTTTCACCTGTACCTGTTCCACCACCCACAATTGACTGGGACATAAAGTTGGAATTTATTAGTCCTTATGTATACACTGATGACGAAGGCGCCTTAGTGTTTAGGAAGGTTGTTAACTCGGGGCCGCTTATTGTAAGCCTTGTTCCAAGTTTTGCCCCAGACAACAATAGCAGAGAAAAACTGAAAGTTGAAAATTATGAGAGACGGAGATATCTTCTTACAACTAGAAAGGGTAGATCAGATACTTCTGTTGTGTTTATGCCAGCAAACTTTACCATCACAAGAGAAGTGACAATAGTATTTGAAATTATCATGAAATCAGTAACTACTGCTAAAGAGGCTCAAATTGCACAGGGAATTAAACTTACATGAGACGAAACAGTAACAGAATCATCAAAGGTCTTTATTGCCATTACAAAAAATAATGATGTTATTAATGTTTCGAGCAGTGTTCCAGCTGTCAAGGTGGTGGTTGACAAAACAACTTTTGTTCGTCTAACTTACATAAACCTTGAACACATTGATCTTGTTGCATTTTATTATGCCAGCAAATTGTATACTTTTGAAGAGTTGCAAAATGTAATTGCTGATTAAATAAAAAAAAATATTTGTGAATAAAAAAAATGGGAAACTTCTATCCGCAACTACCAACGCTTGATCCGACTGAAACAAATGCGATGACTAAAACAACACTTGCACCTGATCCACATATGCCAATTGCTTCAGATAAAACATTACAGGCAGATGCATTCAGATTAAATAATATTACAGAAGCTTTGAAATATTTGGAAGGAGAAGAGGCTAAGTACTCACGGTGCAAAAGGAGGTATAAGTCAGTATTTAATTCTGTTCAAAACACTTCTATGGCTATTGGCGCAGTTTCAGCTTCATGTTCTGTAGGGGGTATTGTTCTGTTCGCCACAGGAATTGGGAGTTTGGCTGGAATAGCAGTTGAGGCTGTTAGCGTTGCTACATGCCTGGCTTGTTTTGGTTTGGAGGCCTTGAACAAGAGGTTTCACACAAAATTACAGAAACATGAAGCATTGAGTACGCTTGCTGGTGCAAAGCTGAGCAGTATGAAACTTATTATCAGTAAGGCATTAAACGATAATTTTATTGATGACGAAGAATTTAAGCGGGTCCAGGATGATTTAAATAATTACAAAAAACAGAAGTCAGAAATACAGAATAAAATGCGTAGTCAAACACCCGTGAATGTTGAAGAACTAAAGGCTAGTTTTTTAGCAATGGGAAAAAAGATAGGGGTACAGGAAACCACAGAAAAACTACACAATCTTTTAAACAAATAAAAATCAGATTTGGTAATCGTTTATTAATGTCATACACTTCACAGAAAAATGCCATGCCACTTACACCACTTGTACCTGATTATTTAACCCCATCTGCACCACCGCCAGAGTATTACTGAGAAAAAAAAGTTTTTTTATTGTCCTTGTATCTTGACAAATCTGACCGAGTAAGTTGTGACTTAAGTCAAGTTGTTGTAAGAACTTAGGGTAAGTACTTGTAAGAACTTAGGGTAAGTACTTGTAAGAACTTAGGGTAAGTAATTAATAAGTTCTTATGGCAACACACTTAAAGGTTACCTCTGCAGGTTCCTAAAAGTTAGTTGCAACTTGTTAATAAGTATTAAGTTTCACTTGGCATCACTTGATCAGGTAAATGATTAGGTATTGACAGAGACAATAGTTATAGAGAAAGGAAGTATGAGTCCCGATAGATAATCAGATCAATAAGGCCGCATCAGTCATGCTTGTCAGTTTTTTAAAATCAAAGGGTTGATTCAGAATTAACGGGGGTAAAATTGGGGTCAAAATTTTGATATTAAAAAATGATGTAAATTAATGACTGATGCGGCTCTATTGAATTCATTGTCTATCGGGACTCATACTTCCTTTCTCTGGACGAGCTTTGTGGGTACACCGTAGTGTCGTAGGAGTTTCCACAGAGTCTCTCGGTCCACGCTGTCAAATGCTTTCTCATAATCCACAAAGTTGACGTACAGCGGGGAGCTCCACTCCAGAGACTGTTCCACGATGATGCGGAGAGTGGCGATCTGGTCTGTACATGATCGGTTCTTCCTGAATCCTGCTTGCTGGTCTCTCAGCTGGGGGTCAACGGAGCTCTTCATTCTCTCTAGGATGATCCTGTTGAAGACCTTTCCTGGTACTGACAGCAAGGTGATTCCTCTGTAGTTGGAACACTTGCTGAGGTTGCCTTTCTTGGGAAGCTTGATTAGGTACCCCTCCTTCTTCCAGTCAGCTGGCATCACCTCCTTTTCCCAGATCTTTCCAAACAGTGGGTACAGCATCTCAACTGTTGTCTCTAGGTCTGCTTTCAGAGACTCCGCTGGGATGCCATCTGGCCCTGCTGCTTTGCCATTCTTCAAAAATGCCACTGCTTTTCTGATCGTGATTCCCCTTGGTTTGCATACAATTCTGCCAGCGCTAGCCTCACCTATCTGGTTTGTGAGTATCTATAACTCGAGGCAAATTTGTATCGTTACATTGTTGTGTAATGTTCTGTGCATCTACTGTGGGAAATCAGGGTATTTACCCGACCACATATAGTAGCGCACCTTCATGTTTGTGTTTGTATGTTTCTCCTGCCCACTTCCTAAGTTCCGGAGAAAGACATGGGTTATATAAGAGACCTGATCCATTCGTTTTAGAGGATGGAAATGATCGTCTTATTCTATACCTGCGTATTTCTCTGTGGGCTGGCGATTGGGTGCCTGATAGGCGGGGGCAGGGGATCTAACTGTTGTCTGTCCAGCGCTGTGATTCCCCTTGGTTTGCATACAATTCTGCCAGCGCTAGCCTCACCTATCTGGTTTGTGAGTATAATAATAATAATAATAATGAGTATTTATATAGCGCTTAATCTTACTCAAAAGCTCTAAGCGCTTTACAATCTGTACACAAAAATAAAAATACAATGACATATGCACATAACAAACAAAGCACAATGCCCGAACACACCACTTTTACAATAAACTAAACAACAATACATACATAATAATTTATATTCTAATTAACATTCAGTCTAAACAAGGAGGATTGCAGAACTACAACTAAGGCATCAAACACTGGCAGTTATTCAAAGTAAAGCTTGAAGAGGTGAGTTTTCAACGACCTCTTGAAGTCAGAGACAGACTCACTGTTTCTGACCTCAAGAGGAAGTGTATTCCATAACACTGGGGCTTGATAAACAAAAGTGCGCTGACCAAATGTTTTAGTTTGGACAGAAGGTACACACAACTTCCGTTTATCAGAAGAGGAGCGGAGCTCACGAGAGGGTGTATACACATGCAGCAAAGAGGACAAGTATTCTGGGCTGGTGCCTGAAAGGCAGTTAAAACAGATTGACATAACTTTGTATTGAATACGTGAGGACACAGGTAGCCAGTGAAGGGACTTCAAGATGGGTGTGACATGCTCAGTCTTACGGACTCTCACAACAAGCCGGGCTGCATTGTTCTGAATTTTTTGGAGGCGATCAATGAGATACTGAGGGCAGCCACAAAGCAAAGAGTTACAATAATCTAGCTTGGACAGCACAAATGCACAAACTAGTGTTTTAGTGGCTTCCACGGTCAGCAGGTGACGAACTGAACTAATACGACGAAGTTCCAGATAAGCGGATCTACACACTGCACTGACATGCTGTGACATAGATAACTCGCTGTCAAGTGTAACACCCAGGTTTCTCACACTCGCAGAGAAGCCAATGAGTGTTCCATCCACAGACAATGATGACGGTAAAGGCAGGGACGAAGATAATGTTGGATTAGCTACCAACATTGCTGATATATAAAATCAGCACCACAACAATGTGAACGCATTAATGCAGATAGTTTTGATTGCTGTCAGCAGGGGCCTTCCTCAATAGCTTTTTTTTTTCTCATAGTATTTTAGTATTTTATACTACATTATCGTTTACATATTTTTAATTTTGATTTTTAATAATTCACAGAATTATTTTAAAAGTTAAAATTTTTCTCTCTGCGATATCACTTAGTGCTCATTTTATGGGCTGACTGATCAATTGATTTGTCAGTTTATAATCTTTGCAACACAGAAGCATTTGATCTTTGTAAAGCATTTGTTTGCTTTATTAACTCCTTCCCATAGTATTACTTCCAGTCTAACGTTAGCCCAAACAAACCCTTAACCATTGAAACGCTTACATTATAGCGTTATGCTCGTGCTGTCTATAGACAAGTCACTAGTATTCTAGCATTGCGTTTAAAAAAAAAAATCCCATGAAGCAGAACTATCGGTCTAAGGGACGCAACCACTAATATGTTTCACCAACCATTTTTAAAATATCTGAAAGTGAATGCCCTTGTCGGATGGTGTCGGAACAAGACCAAAGTAGCAGACAACCTGCCTTGGATCATCTCGGACGATGAGCTCGTTCGATCCTCATGAGCGCGGTTTCAACAGTGATTTTTAGCTCATAAAATTGTGATTCAAGAAGGGACAGATCTCTTGTGTGATTTCTTTGCTTGTGGAATGCAATTTTCTGCCATGTTGGTGAGTAAATCTGGGTTTTTCGTTGCATGTGCTTACACTGTTGCTACCAAAACCGCTTGTTATATACCTACGTATTTCTCTGTGGGCTCGCGATTGGGTGCATGATAGGCAGGGGCAGGGGATCTTACTGTTTATCTGTCCAGCGCTTAGTAATTCCCCTTGGTATGTGTACAATTCTGCCAGCGCTAGCCTCACCTATCTGGTTTGTGAGTATTCTATAACTCAAGGCAAACTTGTATCGTTACATTGTTGTGTATTGTATTGTGCATCTACTGTGGGAATTCAGGGTATTTACCTGACCACATCTGGTAGTGCTCCTTCATGTTTGTGTATGTATGTTTCTGCTGCCTACTTCCTAAGTCCCGGAGAAAGACATGGGTTATATATATGAGACCTGATGCATCCTTTTAGAGGATGTAGATGATCGTCTTGTTATATACCTGCATATTTCTCTGTGGGCTGGTGATTGGGTGCCTGATAGGCGGGGGCAGGAGATCTGACTGTCTGTCCAGCGCTGAGTAATTCCCCTTGGTATGTACAAAACCGTGTTTCTCATTTTTTTTTGCTCCGCCATGTTTGTTCTGTTGCACTAAACTGATGCACAAACGTGCAGTTTTGAAAAGTACATTTAATGCTCTTAACAACGATACCCGATTTATCTATGGTTGTTAGCTTGGGAGGCTGTGAAAATTAACTTAATCTACCCCAAAAATGTACGTCATCAGGGAACACACGTCCTTTTCCTGCTACGACTACAGGGAACTGACTCACTGAGAATGTTATGATGGGAAAGAGTTAACCCCTTCAGTGCTGAAATACTGAGAGCATGATCCAGCTGCAGGAGGAATAGATCCTCATGAGCCACCACAACTGCATGAGGATCGATGCCCCTTGCTCACACCACTTTGATCATTTTGTAATCTGTTCAACACAGTTCCAAGTATTTGTTCTTTGTGAAACATATCTTTGCTTTATTAACCCCTTTACTGCAGAGATACCAAGAACATGATCCAACTGCAAGAGGCATAGATCCTCATGAGCCCCCACAACTGGATGGGGATTGATGCCCCTTACTTGCACCACTTTGATCGATTTGTAATCTATGCAACACAGTTCCAAGCATTTGGTCTTTGTGAAACATTTCTTTGCTTTATTAACTCCTTTACTGCGGAGATACCAAGAACATCATTCAACAGCAAGAGGCATAAATCCTCATGAGCCCCCACAATTGCCGGGGGATCGGTGGCACTTGCTTACACCACTTTTTACCCATGTCCCTTAGGCGGCAGGGAGACCTTGGAGTTAAATTAACCCATATCATACTGAGGCTAAAAGCTTCAAATCTGTACACTGCCATATGCAAGCTACATTATAGTACTTACAGATAAGGATATAGACCAATGGCTTTAGTTCAAGGGTGGTGCCAGAATAGCTAGGCACCTAGAGGTGCCAAGATATTCTGGCTCTACCCTTGAACTATTTTAGTCAAACTTATTTCACACACTGGTGTATTCTGAATCAGAACGATAAGGGTTAACAAAGACACAATCTGTGTCAACTGGCAGTGAAGGGGCTAATAAAAATAAAGTGATTTATTTTCAGATGTACCGGTATGGCTGAAGACTCTTCGTCTCCACAAGTACTCTTACCTGTTTCGTCAAATGACGTACGAAGAGATGTTGAACATCGGCGAGGAGTGGCTGGAGGTTCAGGTGAGACTTTTGATAATAAAATAGCTAGCTAAAAAAGAAATACATGTGGGAATTTGACGTACAACACAGTTTATGAAATTTTTGGTTTGTTTAAATTTGGCTGTGTAATGAGAATGAACACAGCTTTTGGGAGCACGTGTGAAGCGAAAGTGAGTATGTTCTCGGCCAGTGGTCGTCCGTGGTAAACTTTAACGTTGGCATTTTCTTAGAGACTATTCAAGCCACAGTCTGCAAATGTGGCCCAATAATACTTTGTGGCAAAACCTTTCTAAACATACCAACTCTCTTAAAGGGCAAGGTCACAGTGGATCAGGAAATAGGTCAAAAACAGCCATATTTTGACAGAATGTATTTTTTCGCAAATACTATCGACAACTTCAAACCCAAACTTGGTACAAGATACCTGGTGATAAGACCTTTCTGTGCATACTAATTTGGATGATTCCTTATAAAGATCAGGAAATAGGTGAAAAATAGCCATATTTTGACAAAAGATGTGTTTTCTCAAATACTATTCATAACTTCATACCCAAACTTGGTACAGAGATACCTGATGGTAAGACATTTCTATGCATACTAATTTAGATGACCCCTCAAGAGAGGTCAAGGGTCATAAGAGATCAGGAAATGGGTCACAAATAGCTATTTCTTGACAACAATTGTTTTTTCTCCAATATTATGTACAATGTCAGACCCAGACTTGGTCTAGAGATACCTTGTAGTAAGACCTTAGAATGCATACTCATTTGGATGACCCCATCGGAAAGGTCAAGGGTCACAATAGATCGTCAAATAATGTGAAAAAAGTAAAATTTTAGCTTTTATCAGCACTTTTAAAAAACTTTTAAACCAAATGTGGCAGAACGGTAGCTGATAAGACCTTTCTATGCAGACTGTTTTGGTTCACTACTCGCAGAGGTGAAGGGTCATAGGAGATGGACAAAAGTGTGAAAAATGCATAAATTGTGAGAAAACATCGCAGGTACAAAGGTCAATTCTTTACTTACGTCAAAACTAGATTGTTCATGCACGTGTGCCTTATGGGCTTTGCCATTCTTGTTTGTCTTTTAACAGAAATTAAGAGACTTTAGAGTAACAAGATCCGCAAAAACATCTGGTTGTAATTTTTATTTATCATATGATAATGTATGTTTGAGTACTTTGTAAGAATACAGCATTGCTTGTCTGGAGAGAACATTTCACTTGGAGTTTCATGAATGGTGAATGTATCACTTTTTTGACATTGTGGAAAGTCACCACTGATACTTGTTTTGTCTTAATAATAATAATAATAATAATAATAATAATAATAATAATAATGAGATTTATAAGCGCTAATTCAAATTTAAAAAAAAATCAGTTCCAAGTGCTCATGCACACATCACACAGACACATATGCAGGGACTCGCAGAAAGAGAGAGGGTTGGGGGGAATAGGGAATAGCACAATATATATATTCATATTTTCAGATTTGTTTGAATGGCGCTTTGAATTTGGTTGAAATTTCAGAAAGTGACAAAGGGAGCAAGACACAAGATTGTTATTAGCATTCAAAAACTTCGTGAACGCCAGCAGCTTCTTCGTGACTTTGAAAAGGTGTGTGATCATTCGTAAGCTCTGTGCATGTGCTCATCCATTTGCGTTTGCTTTTATTCCTTGTTGTTGGATAGCTAGTGTTTGGAGCCACTAATACATGTGATACATCTATGCTGTTAATTTTGCCCTAAAGTTGACATTTTAGAGTTATCCGTAAAGGACTACATTACACTTTAGAAGACCGATTGACTCTCTTAGTTCAAGGATGGTACTAGGAAAGTTTGGTGCCTTGAGCAGAACTTTGGTAAAAGTTTGTTGGCTATGAATAGGCAGATTGCAAGTTCCAGAGCAGTGCGAGAATGCTCACTAGATTACGCAACTTTAAGCCAGGACTAGACTTGGCGAGCCACAAAGTGTGGGCAATTCGGCTAACTGTTATGCTTCGCCGATACTGTTTTGCTGTGAATCACAAGTAGTATCAGGCATCAGAACTGTCCGATTTTCGGCGATTTTCCGATTTTCCTGGCCCCTGTTTAATAACACTTTTGACTTGGAAATGGCTTTAAATAACTCTACAATTCTTCAAAATCGCTGTTTTCCGATTTTTTTTGGGTGAACAGTTCTGATGCCTGTAGTATGCAGCAAAATTTAAGATCAGGTTGACAAAGGACTGTGGACGATTGATCCCTGGTCATAAGGTTGTTACGAAACAACCATTTTTTTTATTTTTGTGGAAATAATACTGAGGAAAATGATCTCTCAGTGTACATTAAAACTGCATTTGGCGATGAAGCCAGTCACGGTGGCTTCAGAAACTGGTCTACCGTGTCATTTTAATAGCTAGTATAAATATTCAACTTTGTTATACCAACAGTCTATGCATCTTATCAGGGTTGATAGTCATTACTTTTTTTCTTTAATGAAATAACTTTTCTTTAATTCTGGTAAAAGGTTAAAGAAATAAATTTTCTTTACTTTTTTTTGAAAATTAAAGAAATAAATTTTCTTTAATTTTTCTTTTTAAAGAAAATAAATTTGCGTTAAATACATGAATGATCATTTATTGCTCAGCTCAGACCAAAAAAGTGGCATGCAGTTGAAAAGTGACACGCCACCAGATTTCCTCCTCTACCCACTATCTAAAACACTATCTGGCCAGATACATGCAGTAGTTATGAGAAGGGGGAAGAAAGAAAAAAAACTCGGAAAACTGCACAGCGCAAGAAAAAGTCATGCGGCTAAAAATGGAACAATTCAGGCTTGTTTGATCTTATTTCGCGCTGCTGACAAATCCACTCATCTGCAAGAGCCATAGATCCTCAAGAACCCCAGCAGTCTTGGGTGGGGGTGCGGGGGGTTGGTGGGTTAATGACGATCTATGCCTACTACAATTAAAAATGTATGCATCTTTTCACCTGTGCTGTCCAATCGTTGCTGTACCATCTTCCTTCTCACTCCTGAAACGAAAACCCCACCCGGGTCTGCCCTGGGGGACTTGGGTGGGGTTAGGTATTTTTTACTTCCCAGGGTCACCCTGGTCAGCCCCACAGGGTGGGTTTTTCTCTCTATTCTGGGGCATGTGTTTCTGTCTACCCTTTGTCCATTCACCTGTATTTGCCTTTTTAAAACTCTCCCTACTGTCTGCACTGCCTGTAGCTCTTGATATTGGATGTGTGTTGCTAAATGGTCTTAGCTTTATTTAGGCCCATGTGTTAGGTTTATTTAACGTATTTGACCGGCTGGCGACATACATTCAATGTTCTGTTTCTTTTTTATTTTTTCACAAGCAGTGCAGGCACGTCCTGAGAAAGCCTTGTTGCTGTCGGGACGTTAAGCAATGTACAATCAACCTGAAACGAAAACCACCCAACTGCAAGAGGCATAGATCCTCATGAACCCCGCAACTGCGGGGGCTCATGAGGATCTATGCCTCTTGCTGGGATAATCTGCGCTCATGTTTCGCTCAAGCAAAGTGGATCTCTTAAGTTTTTCACCTGTCCAATCGTTGCTGTACCATCTGACTTTTTACTCCTGTAACGAAAACCATCAAACTGAAAGAGGCATAGATCCTCATGAGCCCCCGCACGGGGGCTTGTGAGGATCTATGCCTCTTGCTGGGATAATCTACGCTCGTGATTTTCTCAAGCAAAGGGGCTCCGTTAAGTTTTTCAACTGTCCAATCTTTGCTGTACGAATGCCACCTGCCTTCTCACTCCTGAAACGAAAACCACCCAACTGAAAGAGGCATAGATCCTCATGAGCCCCCGCAACTGCAGGTGGCTCGTGAGGATCTATGCCTCTTCCTGGGATAATCTACGCTCATGATTTTCTCAAGCAAAGGGGATCCGTTAAGTTTTTCACCCAGAGGCATAGATCCTCCAAACCGCCTCAAACCGGCTGCAACTGGGTCAAACCGGCTTTGCGCATAGGCACCTGTTTGTTCGGGGTGGAAAAACGAACTGAAGTAACAAAATTTTTAACGAAAAAAAATTGATAATCGTTACTTTTATTTTTTAATTCGTTGAATTTTCTTTAACCTTTTAAAAACATTAACGCGTTAAATTTTCTTTAACCAAAAATTTAATTTGTTAAATTGTTAAATCGTTATATCGTTAAATCTTACAACCCTGCATCTTATTCATGTAAACTCTGCTAATATTTGGCGATTTCACAGAAATAATGTTTCCTTACAGTTTTCCTGCTCGCATTGCCGATCATCTATAGTAAAGCGCTGTCTTGTCCACAGTCCACTGTGCTTTCTTGCCTCTCGTGCTAAAAAGCTCACTAGTTTGGGGGAACTCACGACCTCAGTATTGGATTAACCCATTTAACTCCTAGGTGTCACCTATGTACCAGTTGCATGATACATATTGACCATGATAATTCAAAGTTAGACCCTGATGGTATCAAGCTAATTTGGCACTACCCTTGAATTTATCTTAGTCGTTCCGCTTCCTGCTGTAGTGCATCAGGGCTGAATGGGTTACCCCAAACAGTGAGCAGGGAACACTGAGTTTTTATTTAACTCCTTACGTCCTGGGGATGAAATTATCATTTTTTTAAAGATATCCTCTGAGGTCTATATCACAGTTCTAGAGACGGATCGACCATGATATTTTAAGGTTGGTGTCAGAATAGCTTGGCGCCTAGAGGCGCCAAGCTATTCTGACATCAACCTTAAAATATCATGGTTCATCCACTTCCTGTCATAGTCTTTTAAGGCCTCATGGGTTAACGTCAGTAACAGTTTTGGTTTAAAAGATTGTGAGCATTCTTTCAAGTGGCCCACAAGCATGGTAAAGATGAAAACATTTTCTCAACTGATGTCTTAATCCCTTCACTGTTGGAGCAGGAGCAGAACTCTGAATTCAAGAGGCATAGATCTCCAAGTGCCCATGCATTGGTGGGGGCTTGTGTGCATCTATACCTCTCGCTGACCCCACTGTGTATTCATATTCCTTGGACAGATGGTTCTTTGACATTGAGCTTAATGAAGATTTCAGAAACACAATGTGGCAGGGAAGGGTTAATTTATCAGCATATGGAAGTTAGGCAGATTGTCTTAAAGTAAGTGGCTTCCACTGTACTGCATATTTTTCACCAGGTATTTTACACGTTTTGTATAAATTACATATTTAGTTGGTTTTTTTTGCACTCACAGCCACTTGATACATAGGGTAGTTGCAGTTTTTCATTACTGACCTGTTCTTTGTTTGCCAGGTCTAAAGGTCAGCATTTCTACAAAGTGTTGTTACACTTTTTTTCAGTTTCATTGATGATTTTTACAGTCTGCTTGCATACATTTAGACATTGCTGACATTTAGAATCACGACAGTACAGTGCCTCAGCCAGCTCCTTTGATTGCATGAGGCATAGATTCACATGAACTTCTGCAGGTTCAGAGGCTCATGAAAACCCATGCCTCTTAATAGCCAAGATCCATAGTTTTTCCTCTGACGAGACACAGAAAAGAAATGATGAATGAGTTGTGTAGGTATTGATTTAGAAATTCAGTATCATAAAGTCTTGTAGTTAAGTCTGTATTACATGTACATTGCCCTTACCTGCATAGCCAAGTGTTGTTTGTTATGAAGTCATTCCTTAAAGAGTGCGCATTGTTTTATAGATGATCAGTTTGACATCTTGAGGATGGTGCCTGATTAGCTTGGCACCTATTGTAAATTAAAAGTCATAAAGATGGAGCTGTTCTCTTAAGGCAAGGTTTAGAACTGATTATTGCATTTTTTAGAGATGAATAGGATAGGTTCGTAAATGCATACATTGTATAGCCAGAGACGTTTCCTACCTAACGAGCAGATGAGTAAGGGCCAGGAAATTGTGTTCTCTTACGGTCGTGTGGAAAGGCCCCATGTGTGAAAGTGACATGTCGGCACGTCTCAAATGAGTTAACCCTTTTCATTCTGGTACACTACTACTGCTTGAAATTAATTTGACCATGATAATTCAAGGGTGGTGTCAGAATAGCTTGGTGCCTCAGGTGCCACGCTATTCTGGCATCACCCTTGAACTAAAATCGTTGATCCTTCTCCTAACCTGTAATGTAGCCGTCATAGGACAATTAGCAAATAAACCAGTATCAGCCTCAGGATGTAATGGGTTAAGATAACTGCGGGTATGCTGCTTGGGGGGGGGGGGGGGGGGGTGTTGTTTGCTTAATCCTTTTCATCCTGCTACATTACTGCTTGAAATTAATTTGATTATGATAGTTCAAGGGTGGTGTCAGAATAGCTTGGCGCCGGAGGCGCCAAGCTATTCTGGCACCACCCTTGAACTGAAATCATTGATCTATCTCCTAATCTGTAATGTAGCCATCACAGGACAATAAGCAAATTAAAAAAATATTTTTAAAAAATCAGCCTCAGGATATAATGGGTTCACCCTTTCACCATCAGTAGCACTTTTTGTTGTGAGACTCCTGCAGGAAACACCATAACAGAAAGCACTATCGACAGCCAGAGGGTTATAGAGTGTGCCGAGGAATCATGCTGTTTTATTGGAGAAGTGACAGGAGAGCAGAAATCAAGGACATAATTTATGTTGTTATTACCTGTTGCTTATGCCAAGATAGCACACTTGTAAATGTCAGAGGTATCAGGTGATAGCATGGAAAACATTCTGATGATTTGTCATTTGTGTAACTATTTTTTATGCAGTGGAAACCACACAAGCAAACAAACAAACAACCTTAAAAACAGGATCGCTTTTGGCTTTAAAATCTTTTGCCACTGTGAAGGTGATTTGATTTCAACACCATTCCCCCTCAACAACTATGAATTTGCAAGTTTGTGCAACTCTCACCCAGTTAACAAAACCACTTGTTTCTTGTATGTGATATGAAAGAATAATTTAGTTTACTTACAAATCACTACTTAATTAACCCTTATCATTTGGAATACACCAGTGTGTGAAATAAGTTTGACTAAAATAGTTCAAGGGTAGTGCCAGAATAGCTTGGCGCCTGTAGGCATCAAGCTATTCTGGCAACACCCTTAACTAAAGCCGTTGGCCTATATCCTTATCTGTAAGTACTATAATGTAGCTTGCATATGGCAGTGTACAGATTTGAAGCTTTTAGCCTCAGTATGATATGGGTTAACATCACTGCATGTTTTTTGTTTTCTCAAAACTCTTACCGATGGCATGACTAATTATAGGAAGGTATGCTTAGCTTACCAATTTCATCCCAAAAATTCGTTATGTATACCTCACAACCAGGGGGGCGATTCTAGGGGGTCGTTACCAGGACGCTCTGAGTACCCCCCCCCCCCCTCCCCCCCTTTTGCATCCCTATCCAGTCATGTGCCTGGCTGTTTCCCGCCAGTCTTTTCGCTTAGCTCACCAAGACTGGTTGTATTCATCCTGCTTCCCTTCGGCTGTGTATGGTGTGATTACCTGGTGAGTTCCTGTGGATTTACCGCTTTGTGTGTGCTTACCATGGTTTGGTGTGCCTTGGATTTATGTGAAAAAAAGAAGGGAAAGAAGGATAAAAGGTGGTGACTGTGTGAAGCTCGGAGGTTCCTCCAGTTTCGGGGGATTACTTGGTGGCTCCTTGGGAAGGAGCCCTACCCACGGCATGACAGGGTAAAGCTTCGGTGAATGTCTCCGCCAGGAAATAGAAGACCAGGCGGCGGCGTTGATCAGGGATTCTGTTGTGCGACTGATCATGAGCGCAGTGCCTTTTGGGGGCCTCGCGCCCTTACGACAGGTTTTTGTCTGTTTTGCTTGTTACAGGGCACAAGTAATGACCTGCACCAGGTACAGGCAGTTCTAATGCTGACGGACTCCCACGTGTGTGCCTGCCTCATGCAGGCTGCTCCTTTGGGCGGACATGTAATACCAAAGTGGCTTGGGACAAAGAATGCTGTTTACAGCTGTGGGCCTTTTATACAAGAGAAATGACCGGCTCGGGCAAGGGAGCCATTCAACCCCGCTGCGACTTCTGCTGTGCCACTGCTGCTGAGGCGTGCCACTTCAGACAACGTGGGCCTGTCGTTGCGTCCGGCACTACTACCCCCGCATCCCTCCCGGTGCCTATAGCCCTTCCGCCTTGTGCGATCGGCAACCGACGGGACAACAGCTGTCAAGTTCAGGCACCAAGAGCCCTACCCTACTAGCATGCCCACGACGGGACATGGTCCCTAGGCGCGACTAGGCAATGGGACATCGATACACATGCTCAGGGGAGCCTGTCAGCAGTCATAAGACACACCACTCCCGAACGTACAGGCAACATTGACCCAACCTCACCTTTTGGTGGCCAAAATGCCGGTCCGCCCTTGATGGGACATGCTCCCTAGGCGGGTCCAGGCAGCGGGTACTCACTCCCCAGGCTCAGAGAGCCGTCAGCCACGCAGCCATCGGCCGGACAAGCTCCGTGAACAGGCGCCAAGATCCACAGGCCGTCACTCAGAAGGGGGGAAGATCGCTAGCCACCAGCGGGAAGAACTGCCCCGCTTCCATGATTCCGGCGCTTCATCTGTCCGTGGAGACAGATGGGTGCTGGACAGTCGCCGACGAGACACCTCTCCTCGTTGTATCCAGTCCTCCGTTACCCCGTCTCTCCACTCGAGGAGTGACGAAAGGCGCTACCAGCGGTCCCAGATGCCGCGCCACTCGGCGAGGAAAGCACCCCCGCTCTTTGGGACTCACAAAACCACCAGAGAAGCATGTTCAGGAGTCTCGTCATAGCGGCAGCCTCAGTCGCCTGCGGCACTGCGTTACTTCGGGCACCTGCTCTGCCCTTTCCGAGTAGGAAGGCCTCGACTCCGCCCCAACGCCCGCTTGCGGCTCGACATCGTCCCTCCGCGATGACGTCTCGGAGCCGATTGACGCGTCGATCTTCCTCACGGGATTGGTGCCCTCACCGCCAGCGTTTGAGCTTTGCAGACAGTGGCCAGTCGTCGGTCTCGGCGGATTCACCCCCCGCGTTCCCGCCATAGCCAGCCCCGCCAGGCTTCGTCTCTTAACGGGAGCAGGCGCTCTTCTCCCCCCCTCCCCCTCGCCTCCATCTGCGCGCAGGGACCTCAGCTCTTTTCCGCAGTCCATGGGGAATGACGGCGAGGCCCTTAGTCCCCACCTGGAGGACTCTGTGTCTGCCCTAGTGCTGGCAGACATCCGCTCGGCGTCGCCTAGCACTCGATTGTCCGGTTCGTCGTCTTCGGCTGGTGCAGCCCCGACTTTGCAGACGCTTCGCTCCCTGAACGAGGCCTCCCAACTCATCGCCCCCTTCCTCCCCTAAGGGTTCCTGCCCTCCATCTCCCACCTGAGAGGAAGGCCACACCGATCGTGGACACGCCACGGCAGTCCAATCACTTCAAGTCCCGTCCTCGGCTCTTGCGTTTAGGGACCTCACGGAGGCGTTTTCTGCGCAGTTTCTAGCGGACAGATTCGGTGACCAAGGCTG
Organism: Semisulcospira habei; assembly: GCA_036245525.1. Lineage (NCBI taxonomy): Eukaryota > Metazoa > Mollusca > Gastropoda > Semisulcospiridae > Semisulcospira > Semisulcospira habei. Next base: position 117,802,717 of record BTPG01000004.1, on the reverse strand, counting down.
CTTCTCCGACGCCAGATGGCCAGCGGGAATGGACGTCAGCTTCCACCAGCAGTGGTATGCCGGGCATTCTCAAGTGTTCTCATGTACCCTACCGGTGATAGACAAGGCGGCGGTGCTGCAGACGGGGGCCCCCAGCGGTAGGTGGCTACAGATCCCTCGTGGCTGGGAGAAGACGCCGATGCTGGTGCGGAACTCCTTAGTGTGTGCCGGCTTCCTCGAGACACAGGCCGTGGTAAGACACCTCTAGGATACATGGGACCTCTCCACCTCGGCTCCTCTCCATGACGTACACTCTGTGCTCGTGGCGGCGAACAGAGTGGCGTGTCACTCCTCGGTTAACGCCATGGCGGCGGCAGCTAATTGCGACCTGATGCGGCGGGAAACCCTGCTGGGACTTTGCTCGTCTCTCCCAGCTTCAGTTAGACACAGCTTCGCCAGGCTCCCTTCGGGGGATCTCTTCTCTTTGGACCGGCCTGGCAGACCCCCCTCCTGCCTGGTCCAGAGGTGCCCGGGGATCAGGGTGCGGCCGGGCCCACTGACTGGTTTCCCGTTGCCCCGCCGATTCCTGTTGGGTCTCCGGTCAACGGTAGGCTAGCTCATCACAGCGGTGCGTGGCGCCGACTGTTTCAGGACGACCCTTGGATTCTCTCGACCATCTCAGAGGGCCTGAGAATCTTTTCCAGTCTCCCCCTCCGCTGCGTCACTCCCCCCTGTGGACTGGTGCTGGGGGAACAAGGCAAGGCAGAAGCTCGGCGTGACGAGGTAGTCTCTCGGCTCCGGGAAGGAGGCCATGGAAATAGTCTCGCGTCTCGACTCCCCGGCCGTCTTCAGACGTCTCTTCCTCGTCCGCAAGCCCGGCGGCAAGGGGCGTCCGGTCATTGACCTCTCGGCGCTAAATGAGTACATTTGGGCCCCTCGCTTCCGGATGGTGACGGCCAGAGCTTTGAGGGCCGTGGTGCAGCCCCAGGACTTCGCCATGAGCCTCGACCTGGTGGTCGCCTATCTTCATGTTCCCGTGCATCCGGCATCCCGGCATTATCTTTGCTTTGCCTTCGGCAGAGTAGTGTATCAGTTTCGGGCCCTGCCCTTCGGACGCGACCTCAGCCCTTTGGTGTTTACCATGATCATCGATGGCATCGTCTCCAGGTTCCGACAGACGGCCTCGAGCCCAGCTTCCCACTTTCTGGATGATCTGCTCCTCTGGAACCAGAGTGCGACAGCCTTAGAGGAGGACCGGGACACCTTACTGACCCTGCTCCGCCAGCTTGGATTTCTGGTTAACGGAGGCAAGTCCGATCTCGCTCCCTCGTGCCGGTTCTTTCACCTAGGCATGGAGTTGCGGACCGATATCAACCACGTTTGGCTCCCAGAAGAACGAATCCAGAAGATAGTGGATCTGGCTCTCCAAGTCTCGCGCATGGAAGCTTTTCTTCCAGGGTGTGGCTCCAACTGCTCGGTCCCCTAAGCGCGGTGGCAGACCTCCTGCCTCTTGGCAGACTCTACTCACCCGATCCAGCTGCATCTACTCCTCCGCTGGCGCCCATCGTCCGGCGATCTGACTGCCCTGGTCTCTGTCTCCCCATTGACCAGATCTCATCTTCTGTGGTGGATGGACAAGACCTGTTTGGCGTCGGGGGTTCCGCTCCTCCCCAGCACTCCGGCTCTCCATCTGCACAGACCCTAGCCACTCCGGCTGGGGAGCACTCTTACTCCCAGAGTTCGTCACAGCCTCGGGCAGCTGGTCGCAGGACCACGCAGACAGACACAGCAACTGGCTGGAGCTGAAGGCCGTGTGGTTAGCGCTCTCCGCCTGGGAAATCGCCTCGCTCTACAAGAGCCCCTGGTGCTGTCCGACAACTCGGCGGTTTTGGCCTATGTACAGAACCAGGGCGGGATGCGCGCTCTCTCTCTCTCTCTCTGTGTGCATCCTCTTGTACCAGGTCGTCATGTGGTGCAGAGATCGCGGCATCTCGCTTCGGACGCGGCGCATCCCGGGCCACCTGAACGTACTCGCGGACTCCCTCTCGCGTCACGGGCAGCTGCTCCACACAGAGGGGTCACTATGCCCGGACATCTTCTGCCTTCTCTGCGCACGCTGGGAGTCACCCACGATCGACCTCTTCGCCACGAGGTGGAGCAGACAGGGCTCAACTCGGAGCGCTTCCGCTTTGTCTCCCCCATTCCAGATCCACTCGCTTGGGCCGTGGACGAACTGTTGGCTTACGCGTTCCCCCCCCCCCCCTCCGTCCTCGTACCGAGGTGCTCCAGAAGCTCGGAGGCAGCAACGCTATACTGCTCCTAGTGGCATCGTTCAGCTGGACCAAGAGCGGGACCAGCGACCTTCTGAGCCTCGCCACGGACTCTTTGCTGTGGCTCCCCACGCCTCGGATGATGCTCAAGCAGCCCCAGCAGCAGCTTTTCCACCCTGGCCTGGAACGGCTGCTTTTACACACTTGGAGGTTGTCTGACAAGCCCTTGCCGCTAGAGGCTTCTCGGGTGCGGTGGTGGAGGCAATCACAGCAGCTCGCAGGGCTTCTACCCATAACATCTACAAGGGGAAGTGGCGGGTCCTCCAGTCCTGGTGCGCAGCCGAGCAGCTCTCCCCCACAGACTTGACTACTCCGCAGCTGGCCGAGTTCTTTCTGTGGCTCTTCTCCCAGCTGAACCTGGCCCCCATCACCTTCAGAGGTTACCTGGCTAGGATTGCAGACACGTATAGCCACCTGGGATGGCCAGACTCTGGTGCCTGCGAAGACCTCTCTGAGTTATGGGCTCGCCTGGATCTTCAGAGACCGGTTCCCGCTCGCTGATCCCTTGTTAGGATTTGTCCTGGGTCCTAACCTGGCTCAACTCAGAGCAGTTCGAGCCTCTACCCCTAGCGCGGCTGGGAGATCGGACCAGGAAGACCTGCTTTCTGCTTGCCCTCGCCATGGCGTCCAGAGTGAGTGAGATCCACGCCTCCTATTTGCGACACGCCTGTCTCTAGTTCGGGCCGATAGTTCGATACATCTCCTCACTGACCCGGCGTTCTTGGCCAAGAGCCGGCTCCCAGCGACTGCGCGGCAGGTGTTGATCATCCGCCCGCTCAGGGTGATCAACCAGTCCCAGTTGTCCCGCCAGCGGGACCCCGTCCGAGCACGGACAATTTACCTGCGCTGAACTAAGCCGCTGAGACGACGGCGCTCATGCCTATTCCAGCCCTTGGCTCCGGGCAGATCAGACATCGCCGCTCAGACGAGCGCATCCTGGCTCCATTGGTTCACCCAGTCAGCATACAAAGAGCTCTCCCCGGTACGTGCGAAGACGATGCGCATACACTCACATGAGGTCAGAACAGTGGCTGTGACCGCAACGGCACCATGAGAGACATTGGGCAGGTCGTAGGTTGGGCCGAGTCTACCTTCGCCCGATTCAACCTGCGTTGTCCTGGCCTTGGGGGACATCTCGGCGGCGCAGCACACCCTCCAGTCACCACGGGTGCCATAGGTATCACCTAGCGGAAATTGTCGGGTGTGGCGCTAGGGGTAGGGGAGGCGGGGAGGGGGGGGGGGGGATTACATAGGGGGCGGCACCCTCCTCATATTCGCTTTTCTTCCTATTAGTCATGCCATCGGTATGACTTTTGTGTAAAAATGGATTTTTCTCTAAAATGTATTTTTTTCGAAAAATACTTACCAATGGCATGACTCAGAGGTCCCTCCCTCCTGCCCCGCTTGCCGCTGTTGAGCTAAGGCAAAGACTGGCGGGAAACAGCCAGGCACATGACCGGATAGGGATGAAAGGGGGGCTACTCAGGGCATCCTGGTAACGACCCCCTAGAGTCGCCCCCCTGGTTGTGAAGTATACACAACAAATTTTTGGGCTGAAATTGGTAAGCTAAGCGTACTTTCCTATTAGTCATGCCATCAGTAAGTATTTTTCAAAAAAATACATTTTGGAGAAAAATCCATTTTTTTCCCCTCTCTACATGCCAAGCTAAGTAGGTACAGTAGTACCCATAAACTAGCAGAGTTCTGATCTATACATCTTTGGTCAGCACTGTAAGTGAAGAAGGTACCCAGTAACCATAGTCCTTGGGCCAATGTCTACCTCAGTTAGCCCATTTAACCTCACAGCTGCATTTCCCAAATTTTGGAGGTGTTACCTAACGACTATGCGCCTGAAGGAGCCAAGCTAATTTGGCACTAACCGTGAATTATCATGGCCAATATAGTCTAGCAGCTTATGCAATTTCCGCAGAGGTAAGTAGTTCGTCAAAAGAGTAACAATGGTTTGCAGGTGTGAAACGAAAGTACTTATGCCATATGGTTTATGCATGGCTACAATATTTGTCCTTAGGATGGAGACATTTTTGTAGAAGTGTTTTTCGAAAGCTACTTTTCAATGTGAGGGAACCAGTCCTTGTACACGGCCCGGATAAGGTGCAAGACATTTTTTGTGCATAACATTGAAAATTTCAAGCATACACATTACAAGTTTATTCCAGTGAGTAAATTAAAATCATGAGCAAGTAAACTTGCATTCATATATATATATATATATATATATATATATATATATATATATATATATATATATATATATATATATATATATATATATATACGATAAAATAAGTTTAAAAGTAATATTTTTAATGCGGTAAGCATACTCGCGTCGCTAGTTTAAAAATGGCGGTCAGCGAGATGCCTTCGAAAGAAGTTGATCAGACGCGCACGGTTGATGCAGCTTTACTTTGCTACTGAAGTGCAACAGAGATTATTTTCGATTTAAACTTTGAAGTACATCTTATCAACGTCAATTACGTTATTTTTCCTGGTCTTGAAAACAGCCTTTCCCATTGAACTCGGTCTTTTGTGGGAGGAAAGCATATCGAAAGTAAACTCCCGTTGTGCATTGTGTCTGCCGACCATCTTCAACATTCTGAAGACTTTTTGTCCGGTTACAACATGCATGTTGTTCGTCTGTTTTCCAGCCTAACGGTTCTAAGTGTAGGTCTCCTCTTTTTTTATTATTAGTGGAGATGGGATTTTTAACTGGTCAAGCACACTTTTATCCGACTGGTCTTGGGTTAAGCCAGGTAGAGTGAAATCCATCTCCGAACCGTTTCCATCTAAATCACCATGTTCAGCTAAACACCTAAATATAAAAAAAATTAGTTTTTGCAACACATTCAACCAATCCACACTCAAGTACTCACAAGAACTCTTATGATCAAGCTTTATCAGGACTGCATGAGACACAATACAGATAGTAGCCTGCCTCTCCATTATATTACATGTGTACCATTTTATTTATTTATTATTATTGTTCCAGGGTCACCTGTCAGCCCCACAGGTGGGTTTTTCTCTCTATTCTGGGCATGTATTTCTGTCTACCCTTGTCCATTCACCTGTATTGCCTTTTCAAACTCTCCCTACTGTCTGCACTGCCTGTAGCTCTTGATATTGGATGTGTGTTGCTAGGTGGTCTTGGCTTTATTGGGCCCCATGTGTTCGGTTATTAATGTATTTGACCGGCTGGCACATACATTCATTGTTCTGTTTATTTTTTTTTTTTCACAAGCATGCAGCACGTCCTGAGAAGCCTTGTTGCTGTCGGGACGTTAAGCAATGTACAATCAATTATTTATTTATTATTGATTCATTTATGTATTCACTTACATATTTGTTTACTATTTATCCTTTTAATTATGGATGGAAGGAATTCCTTGATGTACATGATCACTAGTGGTATGCCGTGCATACATCTCTGCATGTTCATAATCTATCCTTTACTTAGCATGCATATTCATAGGTCCCAGGTATCTCCGACTTATTTTATTTATTAATTTATTATTTTATTTATTTGTTTGTTTGTTTGTGATGTATGTTTGCACATACACATTAGCATACAATGACATCAGCATACAATGATTGATTGTACATTGCTTAACGTCCCGACAGCAACAAGACTTTCTCAGGACGTGCCTGCACCGCTTGTTAAAAAAACCCCAAACTAAACAGAGTATTAAATGTATGTTGCCAGCCGGTCTAATACACTAAATAAACCTAACCAGACCATTTAGCAAAACACATCCAATATCAAGATCTACAGGCAGTGCAGACAGTAGGGAGAGTTTTAAAAAGGAAAATACAGATGAATGTACCAAGAGTAGACAGAAACACATGCCCCAGAATAGAGGGGAAACGTGGGGCTGACCAGGGTGACCCTGGGAACTAAAAAGTGGTTAACCCCATCCAAGTCCCCCAGGGCAGACCCGGGTGGGGGACATCAGCATACAAGATGAGAACATACATGTACACATATATGGTAATAATGATGAGAACATAACATGTACACAGATATGATAATAGGTGCATACCACCCGCTCCCCACCCCACATACAAAACCACAGAACACCCATTAAAGGACATGCACGTCTGTGCATGTTCATAATATATCCTCTACTTGGTATTCATATGTCCTAGTTATTTAAATTTATTATTTATTTTTATTTGTTGGAAAAGTAGGTTTTGTACATGTGCTGATGTTCTCATACACATACATGGTAATACTGCCCACTCCCAACCCCACTCCACAACCACAGAACACCCACCAAAAGACATGTACATCTGTGCATGTTCATAATCTATCCTTTACATAGCATTCATATGTCCCAGGTATCTGACTTACTTTATCTTATTTATTTAACTGCCGTGAGATGGCCGTAGTTGCCTGCGTGGCGTTAAACTCAAATAACTATTTATTTAAATTATTAATTTGTTTGTTTGTAATGTAGGTTTTGTACATACACATACACGGTAATAGGTGCCATACCGTGCATGTTCATAATCTATCCTTTACTTAGCATTTATATGGCCCAGGTATCTTGACATACTGTATCTTATTTATTTAACCGCCATGAGATGGCATTAGTCGCCTGCTCGGCATTAAACCCAAATAACTATTTATTTAAATTATTTATTTGTTTGGTTTGTTTGTAATGCAGGTTTTGTACATGCACATCAGCATACAAGAAGAAAATATAAACATATATAGATGGTAATAGGTGCCATACCGCCTGCTCCCAACCCCTACCTAAATACAAACATAAAACCGCATAACACCTATCAAAGGACATGCACATCTGTATTATGTTCATAATTTTGATCTATCCTTTACCTAGCATGCATATGTCCCAGGTACCTTAGACTTACTTTATCTTATTTATTTAAATTATTTATTTTGTTTGTAATGTAGGTTTTGTACATACACATCAACATACAGCTTAAGAACGTGCACCATGGTGCCCCTGTGCATGTGGCCACCAGTACTATTCTGTCAGATCTGTCACACCCAGCCAATCATCTCTTCGAG
>BTPG01000004.1:117657589-117795338 GCA_036245525.1 Semisulcospira habei | reverse complement strand
ACAGCGGGCGAAAGCCCGTTATATTTTTAAACGTGAACGCCGTGCTTCCTGGAGACGCTTCGTCTCATCTTTATCTTCTAGGACTCCGTCCCAAAAAGTCTGGAAGGCTGTTCGAAGAATTAGGGGCAGGGGTGGCTCGGCTTCTGTTGGCCATCTTAGAGATGGTGCCAGTTTGGTCACAGATAAAAAGGCTGTGGCCAATTTGCTTGCCTCCACCATTGCCCATAATTCTTCAACAGAGCATTATTCACCTTTCTTCCAGAGAGAGAAGGAGAAGCGAGAATCTTGTGCTTGTGATTTTATATCGGATAACTTGGAAGACTATAATGCCCCTTTTACGTTTTCAGAATTGCAGCAAGCCATGCAGAAATGTACTGACTCTGCTGCTGGATTAGATACCATCCATTATCAGCTCATAACACATCTGCCTGAGGATTCACTCCTTGTACTTCTCAAGGCCTTTAACCATATCTGGATAACCGGTCATTTTCCGCCATCTTGGCGCCAGGCTGTGGTTGTGCCAATTCCCAAGCCGGGTAAGGATCCTTCCGACCCGGGCAACTACCGGCCAATAGCTTTGACATCATGTTTATGTAAAACTATGGAACGCTTGGTCAACGCCCGACTGGTGTGGCATCTTGAGTCACAGGGTCTCATCACAGACCTCCAGTGCGGTTTCCGGCGCTTCCGTAGTACAACTGACCATCTAGTCCGCTTTGAGTCTTTTATCCGAGATGCTTTTGTCAACAAGCAGCATGTCTATGCAATTTTCTTTGATCTTGAAAAGGCATATGACACTACCTGGAAGCATGGTATAATGTCTGATTTGTCGGACATGGGTTTTAAAGGGCATCTGCCCGTTTTTATTCACAATTTTTTGTCCAACAGGTCGTTCCATGTCCGTGTGGGCTCCACCCTCTCCGACTCCTTTGAACAGGAGATGGGTGTCCCGCAGGGCAGTATTCTATCTCCTGTTTTATTTAGCATTAAAATAAATAACATTGTAAAGGCCGTCAAGGATGATTCTGAATGCTCTTTGTTTGTGGACGACTTTGCTTTGTGTGCACGAGGTCGAGGACTTGCGTCCCTTGAGAGGCGCTTGCAGCTGTGCGTTGATCGCATCCAGGGGTGGGTGTCTCTCAATGGATTCAGATTCTCGCCCTCCAAGACAGTCTGTGTGCATTTTACTAACCAGACGAAATTTTTTCCAGAACCTAGCCTGAGCATTGCTGGAGTGCCAATTAAGGTGGCTGAAGAGGCTAAGTTTTTGGGGGTCATCTTTGACAAAAGATTGACCTTCTGCAACCATGTTAACTACCTTAGAACCTCTTGTCGGAAGGCCCTCGACATTCTTCGTGTCGTTGGTCGTACTGACTGGGGTGCAGACCGCATCGTCTTACTTCGACTGTACCGGGCCCTTGTTCGGTCCAAACTGGATTACGGCTCTGTGGTATATGGCTCGGCTTCCAAGTCTGTTCTGCAGCGTCTGAACACAATTCACCATCAAGGTCTGCGCATATGTCTGGGAGCCTTTAGGACATCTCCAGTTCCTAGTCTGTATGCAGAGGCAGGGGAGCCTTCTCTCAGGCTCCGCCGCATCCGCCTCATGCTCAGCTACGTTCTGAAGCTGAAGGCCCATCCAGAAAATCCTGCCTATGATTGTGTTTTTAACCCGTCGTTTGCAGAGATTTACGATGCCCATCCGGGAGCTGTCCGTCCACTTTCCTTCCGTGTCCGACCTCATCTGCAGGCGGCCGGAGTGGACCTGGACAAAGTTTCGGAATCTCTGCAACACGTCACTCCACCCTGGCTACTACCAGTTCCTGACATCTTGCTGGACTTGACTGCCCACAAGAAGGATTGTACTCCACCAGCCATATACCAACAGAGCCTCAATGAACTCCTTTCAATTTTTCCTGGCTATTGTCGTCTTTATACGGATGGGTCCAAGTCTGAGGATGGAAGAGTGGCTGCGGCTGCAGTGTCCTCTCGCCATCCTAGACGCCCATTTAAGCTCCGTCTCCCTGACCATTCCTCTGTATTTAGTGCAGAACTGCAGGCCATTCTGCTAGCACTCAAGCATGCCTATCAGTCTCGGGAAAGGAACTTCCTGATTCTGTCTGACTCTCTTTCTGCCCTGCAGGCCCTTCAGGGCGCGGGAACAGACCATCCACTGCTGGTGCAGATTAGAGAGCTCTACGCGGACTTGATGAAGGAATATTATGACATCATTTTTATTTGGGTCCCAGGCCATGTGGGCATCGAAGGCAACAGAATCGCAGATTCTGCTGCCAACAGTGCCCGCAGTGACCCTGTCCCTGACACACAGACTGTCTATAGTGATTTTAAACCTGTTATTAGTGCGTACATAGCCCGCGAGTGGCAGTCCGAGTGGGACAAAGAGGAAGGGAACAAGCTTCATGAAGCTCTTCCTAAGTTGTCTGACAGTCTACCTTTCCGCTGCGGCAGCCGCCGTGAGGAGACTGTCCTTGCTCGGCTCCACATCGGGCACACATATGTTACGCACTCTTACTTACTTAAACAGGATGAGCGTCCATGGTGTTTTGCCTGTGATGAGCAGTTTTCTGTTCGACACTTTTTGCTGTATTGTGCTGACCTAATTGACACCAGATATAAACACTTCACAGCAGACTCCTTGAAGGTTTTGTTCCGGGATGTTCCCCCGGACAAAATCTTCAATTTTTTGAGAGAATGCAATATTTTTAACAAGATCTGAGCATTCATAGACTATGTGAATTTTTTTATTTGCCCTTTTTGAGAGTCTGTAGACGTTTCTTTTCCAGACATGTGCGACATTTTAGCCTGAGATTTTTAATCTATATTTACATCTTGTCTTAAGACCTTGCTTTTAGTCTGGCTGACCAGATTTTTACCCATCCCGCCGTGAGATGGCCTTAGTCGCCTGCTCGGCGTTAAACCCAAATAACTAACTAACTAACTAAATGCTCACATACATCACTGATCACTTCAAACAATAGGCTGCCCAGTTCACATTGATAAGTGATACCATGAACAAGCCTGCACATGCATCCATCAGTTCTGTAAATAGTACTGGTGGCCTCATGCACAGGGGCACCAAACTTAAAGGCGAGGCAAAAACTGCCACCTCAAACAAAGGGCTACCTACACACACATATCAATGTTACAGTCAACCTCGATGTGCGTTAGGCGGAACAGGCTTAAAGTATGGGACTGTAAATCTTACAGCGAAATGTCAAAACCAGTAAGAAGATAATGTAACAGCAGCAAGTACATGTATTTTGAAATCCACTCAAATAAAACATGAGAACTCATCGAGCCCAATGGTGTTACGAGTGGGTAATGGAAACACTGAAAGAAATAGTAGGTGTACATTATAAAGTATGTGCCTCCTCCCTCCCCCCTCCCTTAACTAGCTGTTCATCATAAAACATATATATCTCATTCATTTGATCACTTGACTGACTGATTTATTAAATCGTCTCTGTGTCATTTTCTCCGTTTTCTTTCTCGTTTAAATCCCAAAATATATGTCAGTGCTAATGTCAGCTGCTAAGAATCCTTGCAGCAAACTGCAAATGTCTATATGCAGACAAACTGCAAATAACACAGCAGCAAAATAAGTTCCTCTTTTGTGCAGTAGGCTACTGCTAGCAACTGCTTGGTGCCTTCAGGGAGCGTTGGCATGCATTCATATCGTGCTCCAGCTCGCAGTGGATTCATGTGTCTTAAGTGAATTTGCCAAGTATGATATTTGGCACACGGGTTTGTGATTGTGTCTCCTACATTCTGACGATTTTTCACGCGAGAGGATGGAGTTTTTCGTGAGTAATGACTTATGAGTGTTTTCCATATATGATTTCCACTGAACTCAGTTCTAACTCAGACTCCGAAAAGCCTAATCATTTTGATTCGATGGAATGTGAGCACGCGCTCTTCTCGGTTTCGGTCCCCTTTTTTCAGCCGAGCGGTTTGTTTATAATTGCTGTCATCGCGTCTAATACAATATGGAAGGCAGTCACTGAATCAGCTCGCGCAGCTTCTTGTATGTAAGGACCAGCATAATGATAGAGGCAGGCAAGAGTAGGATTCTCATGAGCTTTCGTATCTGCGGGCGCCATGAGGATCTATGTTTATTCCAGACAGGAGGTGTTTATCATTGAGTGTATCTTGGACAGTGTGATAGTGGTCCTTTCTAAAGATGAGAAAAGGCATAGATCCTCAAGCGTCCGTCACGCAAGTTACAGGAACGTGATCCATGAGAATCTGTGCCTAAGTTTTGCTTTTTCAGTTCACACAATTTTAATTTCTTCAATTTCCAGGCTGAGTGGGGGAAAGGGAGGGAGATGCGCTATTGTGCTTTGCAGTGAGTTTCAGCCGTTTCTTTTGTTTTTCAGTAACCGTACATCAATGACCATATTATAAATGAACACAACACACACACACCTCCCCCCCCCCCCCCCCCCCGGCCTCTTTTGTTCTGGTAAAGACAGTCGGGTTCACTATGGAATATACTTGAATCTATACTTGAATCTGCTGAGGCACATACAATTCTGAAAACTCAGAAATTTAAAAGCCGGGTTACAAATTTAAAATATATACTGACACAGTTCTCCCAAAAGCCTAATCATTTTCATTCGATGGGAAAATGTGAGCTCTATCTATTCTGTTTCTGTCCCCTTTTTTCAGCCGAGCGGTTTGTTTATAATTGCTGTCAACACGTCTATTACACTATGGAAGACAGTCAGTGAATCAGCTCGCGTAGCTTCTTGTATGTAAGGACCAGCATAATGATAGAGCCAGGCAAGAGGCATGATTCTCATTAGTTTCGCATCTGCGGGCGCCATGAGGATCTATGTTTATCCCAGACAGACAGAAGGTGCATATCAGTGAGTGTGTCTAATTTAGTGTGATAGTGGCCCTTTCTACTGATGAGAAAAGGCATAGATCCTCAGAAGTCCGTCATGCAAATTACAGGATCGTGACCCATGAGAATCTGTGCTTAAGTTTTGCTTTTTCAGTTCACACAATTTTAATTTCCAGGCTGAGTGGGGGAGGGTGAAGAGAGATGCGCTTATTGTGGTTTGCAGTGAGTTTCAGCCGTTTCTTTTGTTTTTCAGTAACCGTACATCAATGACCATATAAATGAACACACTTTCACGCCCTCTATCGTTCTGTTAAAGACAGATTCGGGTTCACTACGGAATATACTTGGATCTGCAGAGGCACATTATTATACGGGCCGAAATTTAAAAGCCAGGTTACAAATTAAAAATAATTATATACTAAAATGGGCTTGGATAGGGCTATTATTTGGTTGAGGGCTGGGGACAGTACAAGGCCGCTTTCATCGGAACTGCCGTCAGATGGTATGGCAGAAGGTTCTCTGTTCCGTCTGATGTGCACAGAGACAAATGAACCTATCAAGAAACATTCATTCCACCGTTACCGCATACTTTCACGAGGATAAATATATTCTTGTTTTTACATCAGACGGATGGCATTCACTGCCTAGCAATGTTCGCCCATAACCAAAGACAAAACTCCCCAAGAGGCATAGATCTTCATGAGTTCCGCGCAGAGTGCGGGGGCTTGTGAGAAGCTACATGTACTATATGTATCTTGGTGGCTAGTGTTGCCTCTATGCTGCTATGTTTACCGGCAGCCGGGATGAAATCGCGACCACTGAGCCCAAAACAAAACACCCATGGCTGTCAACATGTGCGATTGGACGACCGTCCCGGCACTGCGGCGTAGAATAGCCGTAGAATAGCGAGATGCTCATGCTCCCTTTAGGTTCACGGCAGTGCAAACTCGAGTTTGGAGACTAACTGGAACTCTCTTGTCTTCCATTTTCAAATTTTGTACACGTGTGCGGTGACTCATATGGCCTCGAGTGTTTTGTAGACAGGGGGCGTCAGACCTAGCTACGCCTGTCGTCGTAGTCCCAACACTGTAAACACACCAGTGCAGATGCCTGGCCCAGGGGTCAGGGGTCTGACCTCATCATCCAACCGCCTCTATATCTGTCAAACATAAAAGCAGAGATAGGAGAAATAAGAGTCTCAACTCTCGTGGAGCCCTGGGTTTGTCAAAATTGGCCGCTGAAGACAGCCCAGTGCAAATCATTGTCGACCAGATGTTGAAGTGTCCTGTACTGTGTAACGGCGACTAACTCAGAGCTGATCAGCAAACATGTCGACACCCCGAGTATAAACTTATTATGGCGGCACCGCCATACATTCACTATGCCAGTCACATGCTCCACTGCGGCCACCTCAAGACTGTCCTTAGAAAAGATTATACGGACTAACGATCCAATTCAAGTGACTTTCGAAACTGAGGGTTGGAAGATACCTCTGTGGAGAAGAGCCCTACACAAATTCTATGGCGAGGAGCCTATGCCGCCTGGTGTAACCCTCTCTTGGAGAGACAGAGATAAAGACCATGAGGCATTGAAAACCAGTGCTCCAATCAGCCCTCCCTAGCCCAGTGAACTTTATGAAACTATCATTTAGCTGTTAAACGGGACCCGGAAACTAATTACAGTAACACTGTTCTATACCACCGGGACAGGCCTAGCCCAAGGCAACTGCTGTAAAACTTGGGTTGACGACGAGTTCGGCGCACTGAGGGACAGCATTGCCAAGATGGCCAGCGCTCTAATCTCCCAGCCCCCTCATGCCAGTCCTTCGCCCCCTCTTGCCGTTGATCCTGTCTCGGCTCAGTGCAGCTCAAGCAATGAAGTGTCAGACACCGCAGCGAACCCCGGACACCTGCCCTTAACGCCCTCCAGCTCGCCAGGTGTCTCCGCCCAGCCAGCCGTGGAGAAATCCCCACTCGCCTGCGACTCGACCCCAACCGTCCGCCCAGCGGACGAGGGTAATCCCATTACCCCACCTAGAGGGACCTCTTCCCCCAGCGGCCCTAATGCCCCCCTGCCGGTCAACGCACTGGATCAACCTGATCAGGTCACGCCGCGCCCTGATGTCATCAGTCCTCTCAACACTAACCTCATCACCCCGCCATCTATCGAGCTCTCTGCGCTGTGTCAGGGGCCTGTACTGGAGTGGATGCTCATGATGCAAACCACCATCCGCACACTACAGGCAGAGCTACATCTGACGCGGAGAGAGCTGTTAGAAGTGAAAGCTCGCTGTGCCTCTTTTTCTGACAGTCAGGCACAGCTCGACAGTCTCGCCTGCGACAGTGACGTCAAACTGAAAAACTATTCCAGGGCAACAGACAGATTTGTCACTGAAGCGATCAACTCATCGCTAGAGCCAGTGGCAAAAACACAGCAAGGCCATACCAACCGCCTAAACCAGCTGACGTCCTGCAAAGACAGCCATGCCAGCAAGCTACTCGACATGGAGCGGAAGCTTATGGCACTGAGTGTGGCAGCAGAGTCAAACAAACCCAAGCCTGCTCTCTCCGCCTCTCCCACCACCACACCCAAACCATCCCACCTGAAGTCGACATCCCCCAGTTCCCCCAAATCTTCAGGATATAGTACTGTTCAGTACACCCCCCCACCCTGACGTCATCATCGAGAACATGTTTGCAGCCCTGTCAAATGGCGACAGGAAGGAGCCGGTTCCAGGTGCTGGTATTGACGACGGTGCCGCACTCAACTCTGCCACCGACTCCCGTGAGACCAATACCTCAGGATTACCAGTCACCCTGTTGGACAACCTGCAAGCCCAGACCATCAAGCCCGACGTTAACACGCTCCTCATCGGCGACTCTGTCCTAAAAAGGGTCGATGCCCGGAGGATGTCTGTGGACGGCGCCGTCGTGCAGAACATGTCGGTGTCGGGGCTTAGTGTCAGCGAGCTGGCGGAATGGCTGTGCAATCAGCGCCAGTCACGATGCATCTGCAGAGTTGTGTTTCACGTCAGCATCAACAGCTGCATGCAACAGGGCCCCGTCACCAAGCCGGCGTGGATACAGCTCCTCCGTCTTCTGACCTCCGTTTTCCCCAATGCCCGCATTCAGGCATCTGCCATCATGCCCCCGAGAGGTCAGAACCACCCCCTCTTTGCCCCCGCCTCCATCTCCAATGACACCCTAAGGGAGGCCTGTGAGCAGATGAGGATTCTGTTCACGGACCACACCTCCATCTTCCTCACAGCCAACAGAGCCCCCTGAAAGATGCTCTACCAGGACGGCACCCATCCGAGTACTGCTGGTGCCATGAAGCTGGCACTGAACATTCGCTTTGCAGGTGTTCCACGCCAGCCCCACAGCGGACACGGGATGGAGGAGAGCAGCCGTGCCAGCAGCCAGCCTCTTCACATCTACAACCAGAAGCAAGAGTCCCTCAGGCCATTCAGCGGAGCCAGACACCAACAGCAGGACCTGAGACGTGGTAGAACTCTGCAGAACTACGAGCAACCACAGCGCGACCAGCTTCACGCCTACAACACCCACCAGCCCGGCCACACCTTTACCCCGCGTCCTCAGCAAGGTCAGGGCGGGCCAGTCGTGACGTCACAGGGGGAATTCCCCAACATGCCAGCGGCTAGTACTTCATACCAGCCGGTCACCCCTTCGCTGCGCCTGCCGCAGTTACAGCAAAAGCGCCGCCCAGAGGGTGGGAACAATCGCCACCAACAGAGACAACCCCTCCCAATCCCCTACAGACAATGCAGCTTATGGCACAGCTGCTGCTGCCGTATCTACCTGCATGTGTTTAATTGTTTACTTCGTCAATACCGGAACGCAGAGTGTGACCTCTGCGAAAACGAAACTAACTTGACAATCTGAATGCAAAAGGCACAGTTCCTCGTGCGCCCCTGCTGCTGCACGGACTCAGGAGGATGCATGCTGACTACAAAATACACATGCAAGAGGCATAGATCCTCATGAGCCCTTGCAGCTGCTCTCGCTCGTGCGGATAGATACCTCATGCTGACCGCAAATTCTAAATGCAGAGGGCATAGATCCGCATGCGCCCCTGCGGTTGCACGGTCTCTGGAGGATAGATGCCTCATGCTGGCCGTGATTACCTGTTCAAATGCAAGAGGCATGGATCCTCGTGGGCCCCTGCACATGCACGGGCTCATGAGGATAAATACCACATGCCATCTACAAGCCTTAAATGCAAGAGACATAGATCCTCATGAGCTCCTGCAGGTGCATGTGCTCGTAAGGATAGATGCCTCATGCAGGTTACGCTCACATCTGTGTTTCTCACGAGTGTAAATTAGTACCTTTAGTACTGCATGATATAAGTGTGTATGGTGCTGTATTTTCATAGCTTCTGTTGATACACGACTGACTTGCCCGGACTTCTGGACTTCTCTCACATTCTTTGCGGACTAGACTGAGTGTCTTAGGTGAACGCTGCATTGGTGTAGCGCTTTCACTTACATTCCACTGAGCACCTCTGTGTCGAGGCTTTATTTAAGCGTTCTCACCTAAATCGGCATTTATTAAGCCGTACTATAGACATTGCAGGCAATTTGACTGTGAACACTGATGGACTGTTTTATTTACAGCGATTTGTCTTATTGTGAGTGCTCCGCGGCGTAAGTTCTGTTTTCGTCGTCGTTGCATGTATTTACCCACGGCAACACAAACAATTCCTAAACAGACGTGGAGTATTTTTGACATTGCTCCTTCAGGGTAGCGTACATTGATACTTGACTTCCCGTGTACACTTCAGTTGTGGGAGAGGTTTTTTTTTTTTTTTTTTTTTTTGCAACGCTCAGCTCTTGTAATTCCTGAACGTTTGATTATCACATTAATATTTGTATTCATACGTTATTGTTTTCTTTGATTGTTTTGTTTTCTCTTTACATTGGCTTTCCATCTTTGATTGACGTTTGCTCAACCACCGCTATTGCACTTGCTATTTTATTGTGAAACAAAATACAGCTGTTAGCGAAATACTCATGGCTAGAGGCAAACAAAAAGAACATAAATTACGAGTGGGTCACCTCAACGTTTTCCATCTTTTTAATGAGGTATCTGACCTCTCGGCGTTTCTTAACAGTCCCACACCGTTCGACATTTTTGGCCTTACCGAGTCACGCCTAAATTCAAATATCAGTGATGATGCCGTGAAAATTCCTAATTTTAGTATCATGAGAAGAGATTCCTCCTGTCATGGTAAAACAGACATTGCTGTATACGTTCATCACTCTATTGAACACTTAGTCTGTAGGCGTAAAGACTTAGAAACGGCTGAAGTAGAGTGTGTGTGGATTGAGGTCAAAAGCCCGTACTGCTCACCGTCATTTGTTGGTTTTCTTTACCGCAATCCGGCATCTAACTTCGAGTGTTATGACAATTTTACTACTAACCTAGACAAAGTGTTTAAAGGGCAAAATGACGTCATTCTTCTTGGTGACTTTAATATAGATATGCTTAAACCCCATCCCGCATGGGACACTACATTTTCTTTATTTGGCCTAGTATAGCTAGTTAAATCCCCCACCAGAATTACTGCCGCGAGCTCTACGCTCATTGACCACGTCTATACAAACAAACCGCAGGCGGTGTTTGATGTTAGTGTCTCAGATCTTAGTGTTAGTGACCACTGCCCCGTGATTTGTTGCTGGTCTATAAAACTCCCCAAATTAAAGAAACATCGTCATACCACAACAACCTACAGGTCGTTTAAGCATTTCAGTCGTAATGAGTTTCTACATGATCTTAATAACACTCCTTTTGAGGATGTCCTTCTCACAGATGATCCACCCCCACCCGGGTCTGCCCTGGTCAGCCCCACAGGGTGGGTTTTCTTCTGTATTCTGGGGCATGTGTTTCTGTTTACCTTTAGTCCATTCACCTGTATTTGTCTTTTTAAAACTCTCCCAACTGTCGGCACTGCCTGTAGCTCTCGATATTGGATGTGTGTTGCCAAATGGTCTTAGCTTTATTTAGGCCCCATGGCATAGGTTTATTTAACGTATTGGACCGGCTGGCGACATACATTCAATATTCTGTTTTTTTTTTTTTTCACAAGCAGTGCAGGCACGTCCTGAGAAAGCCTTGTTGCTGTCGGGACGTTAAGCAATGTACAATCAACAATCAATCAATCTCACAGATGATCCAAATATTGCGCAGTCCACTTGGTACAGATTATTCCTTGGTGTATTAGACAGACATGCGCCGATTAGAACAAAAAGAGTAAAGAGTGAGATACTTCCCCCTTGGCTGACAAAAGAAATAATGCATGCCATGTCGGTGCGAAATGACCTAAAAACAGAAAAGAACTTTGATGAATTTAAAAAGCAGCGAAACCGTGTGAGGTCAATGGTGCGAGCCGCGAGGAGGGACTTTATGCGCAACACTGTCAAGGACAACAAAGATGTGTCAGCAGTGTGGCGGGTACTGAATTCGATCACTCGAGGCAATAGCAGTAGGTCAACAACCATCCCCAGTAATCTCTCCGCCGACACATTCAACGAACATTTTTTGTCTGTTGCGGATTTGATAACTACTCCTAGTCGAGATACAGAGGCTGACATATGCCCCGCTTACTTAGTTAATTTCTGCAACAGAAAAACAACTGACACACTACCATTTAATATCCCCATACTTGCTGTGCACGGAGTGGGCAAACTAATTAGTGACCTAGCTAATAACAAGTCCTCCGGCCATGATGATATCAACCCACAAATATTAAAGTTGTCTGTACCATACATCATAGAGACCCTTACTTATATTTACAACTTATGTATTCAAAAGAATGTATTCCCTACAGACCTCAAAGTTGCAAAAGTCGTTCCACTGCCAAAATCAAAAGATCGTACTGACCCTAACAACTATACACCCATTTCTCTGCTGTCAGTATTATCTAAACCCATCGAAAGGCATATACATAAACACCTGTCTGACTACTTAGAATCGCGAAAGTTGCTACATTCGTCTCAGTCAGGATTTCGCCCTCGGCACTCATGTCGTACGGCTCTGAGCAGATTAACAGACACATGGCTTTCAAATATGAATAATTCGCAGCTGACAGGTGTAATTTATCTTGACTTTAAAAAGGCTTTCGACTTAGTGAACCATACAATATTGATTTCCAAACTTAAGCATTATCTTCGAAACAACATGGCTGTTTCCTTTTTTATGTCATACCTCGAAAACAGAAAACAGAAAGTAATTGCTAATGGAGCCTACTCTTCTACTAAAGATGTTAAACTCGGGGTTCCGCAGGGGTCAGTTTTAGGTCCTCTTTTATTTTGTATTTACATCAATGACCTGCCTCTAAGTCTCACCTACGAAGCAACACAGTGTGATATGTTCGCCGATGATACCTCAATCCACACAGCTAACAAAGACATACGTGAAATTGAAAATGGCCTTCAAAAAAGTCTTGACGATATATCAGCATGGTGTAAAGTCAACTCAATGATTCTGCATCCTACTAAAACAAAATCTATGATTATTGCAACATGCCAAAAGCACCAGTTAAAGCCTTTAAAGCTTAATCTATCACTCGGTGATGACATCATAGAACAGGTAGCCGAACATCGTCTAATCAGCTGAGGTGGCAGATGCACATTGACAATGTCTGTAAAACGGTCTCTAGAAATGTCTTTATGTTATCAAAATTAAAGTATTACACAGATAGTGAAACCAGAAAATTGTTCAGTAGTGCACACATCATGTCACATATAAACTACGCATCAACGGTGTGGGATTGTTGCAGTGATGTCCACTTAAAAAGACTAAATTCTTTACATAGGAGAATGGCAAAATTAATTCTTCCCGATCCGCACTTGACAACCGAGGAAAAATTCAGTAAAGCTGGATTCCTGCCCCTTCAAAATCATTTTAAATATAACAAAGGGGTACTGATGTTTAAAGTGTGGAACCATAGCGCTCCAGAATATCTAACAGAGTTGTTTAAAAAATCAGATTCCTGCTATGGGAACATGAGGGGTCTTTATATTGTTCCAAAACCCCGAATAGATATATTTAAATCTACTTTGTCATTTGCGGGTTCCACACTGTGGAGCTCACTCCCACATCACGTTAAAGCCACTCCGACATTATCTCGTTTCAAGGCAAGTCTTTATAGGTATCTGACATTACTCAAATAATAATATCTAGTTATTCGTAGACACATGAATGTACGTGTATATTCTAACAATCGTGTGTGTGTGTGTGTGTGTGTGTGTGTGTGTGTACGCTTGAGTCCGTTTGTGCGCGGCGTATGCACATGTTTGTGTTTAGTGGACTATATATTTTGTATTACTGTGCTTTGATGTCTCTTTTTTTATGTATATTTTGTACTTAGTCGTAGTTGTAGCAACGGCAGGTACGAAAAATGACATAGTCACTGACTGTGTTAATATCTTCACCGTTGTAAAATTAAAGATTCATTGATTCATTGATTCAAGATAGGGTTTAATTTTAAACGAAGCATTGCATAAACTTCCAAGCGTGTTCACATTGTGCTGTGTATTTTTTTCAGTGTGAAGTGTACTGTTCCATCAGTGATCACTGAGAGTGCATAATTGGCACTGGCAGTGATCGCACATCACAACATAATAGCTTGTCAGTGCAACTGATTAAAATAATGTTATTGCGTAAAATAATTAATCAAGTTCTGAAACTTTGCTCAGCCATGACAGTTAAAACCAAGTGGTGTGGCATTCTTTCTCTTTTGCAGCATGTTGCACTTCAGACATAGGTTTCGAAAATAGCGCGTGTTGTGGGTTGCGTTTTGTTTTGGTGCTGTGGTGTCGAAATAAAACGGGCAAAGCGATGGTAAAGTGAATGGAAATAAACGTGACAAACCTTTATCAAGACGTAAAAATGCACACAGCAACTTAACATGTTTGCTTTTTTATGGGAAACAAACAAGCTTATGTAGAACAAATCAAAAAGAATTCGTCGGCACACCGAAATTCACAACGAATCCGTGTGTAGATGTGTATGATGTTTTGATCATGTGATTTGGGATACCTTATTGTTGAGTAATGATATTTGAGTTCAAGGTAAGTTTTTTGGTAATTGTTTCTTCTCTTAATATATCTAAGTGTGAAAATATTAATGAAAAAAGAAATGAAATCCTTTTAAGTGACATATAGTGCATACTACCACTGAATACAGGAACAAACAAGGAGACCCGTGTAAACTACTGATCCCCTGTGAACATGGCTGCGACAAGTCTGGTTTCGTCTGCAGCCGTACTGGAAACAAAATGTGCTACAGAAAAATGTCTCCATCCTCCAGCGGTTTAAAACGAGTGCACACTGCTTTTATTCATATTAGACTTCATTTTGATATGCCCAAACCTTTGTTACTCTCTAGAAAATCACTATCTCGTAAACGGCTGATCGTCTATGAAGGGCAGCTGCTAGACTAATACATCTCCTGCTGTAGGCTGCAGGGGCTAAATGGATTAGCCTGGGCACACATGTGTGCACCCAACTGCTGCCAACATCAGCCCAAGCTTTACGCCGGCCATTTGATGCCGACATTGGCTTGAGGACCCTTTCCTTAAGAGGTATGCGTTTTGATACAATCTGTGTATGTATTTTACTGCTTGCATTATTGCAGCACATTATGGAGGGAGGGCCTATGCGTGAAGTGCTGGGTGAGATGAAGAGCATGCTTAACTCCCCCATCAAGGCCTACACCCCAGTGTCTGGCCCTGTCTCACAGCCACTCTCTCCTTGCACTGACACGGACATCCCTGAAGGCAACCTGCCAGGACAGTTTGTTCGTCTTATGGGCAAAGGTCAGTATAATGCAAATAATAATGTGGTGCATTATATAGGAGTTCTATCCCAGAGAATCGGGCATTATAGGTGCTTTATCCTGAGAGTGCTCTGAGAACCTTGTTACATTTGTCAAGTCACATTCAGTCATATGTTAAAAATTCACAGATATTGAAGTTGTCCACTGAAGACTAGATGGTGTCTGACATTGTTTTTTAAGTCTCTTCTGTTTATAGCAGAGACTTTTTAGGATGGGACGCAGTGGAGCGTTTTCATTAGCATGCACCCGACATTACAGGTGGGCAGGCCTGAAACTGTGAAGTAACAAGATAAAAATTATGTCATGTCTAGTTACACTAACTACGCTGCAGAATGTACATGTAAGCTGGAAGTGCTGTGCATACGCGTGTCTGTGTGTTTATGTATGTATGTAAACACGGGTATCTGGTGTTTGTGTACTTTCAGGCGTAAAACTTCAGGAAATGCTTTATTCAAGATGTATTTCAGAGAGCTGCCAACCACATTTAAATTGGATGACTCACTAAAGAGAAAAATTGCTGTTTATTGAAAGTCGGTTGACCTGCATTTGAGTATGCAGTGTTTGGCTCATGTGTGACAGCAAAGTGAGTCTATGTAGTGGGCCAGCGGTCATGCGTGGTAAAACTTTAACGATGGCATTTTCTCAGAAGCTATTCAAATTGTGCCCAAGGGTACTTTGTGGCAAGACCTATCTAAACATACAATTTTCAGTGACCTTGCTCAAAGGTCAAGGTCACAGGGTGTCCATAAATAGGTAAAATGCCATATTTTGACATAAATTGTCTTTGTCTTAAATACTGTTTTCAACTTCAAGCCTAAACTTCGTACCGACATACCTTATGGTAAGAGTTTTCTATGCATACTAATTTGGCTGATCCCTTGGAAAGGTCAAGGGTTACAGGAGGTCAAGTACAGGTCAAACGTAGCAATATTTTCACAAAAATTGTTTTTTTTCTCAAATACTATTTTCAACTTCAAACTGAAATGTGGTACAGAGATACCTGATGGAAAGACCTTTCTATGCATAAGTAAGGTCAAGGGTCACAGGAGGTCCAGAAATAGGTAAAAAGCGATATTTTCACAAAACATTGTTGTTCCCCAAACTTAGTACAGGGATACCTGATTGTTAAGACCTTTCTATTCATGCCAATTTGGATGACCTCTGAGAAAGGTCAATGGTCACAAGATGTAGAGAAATTTAAAAATGACAATTTTTTGACAGAATGTAGTTTTTATCAAAGTTTTGGATCAGTCATAAACATGAGCCATAAGGGCTTTGAGATTCTTCTTGTTTGTACATGAAATTTGGGATATAGCTAGCTTGGAGAAAGACCTTGTATGAGTTCGCTAGCCAGCTTTGTACCTCTTTGGCTTTTTCGTAAAAAAATAATTCATCACAGAAAAAAATGTCAGAAGTAAGAGAAAAACCCAACAGAGAAAGGAACATACTTAGAAAAGACAGTGACAACACGGTTTAATAATATTTTGGGTAATATTTTCAAAATAAACAAATATAGAGATCAGTCACTACTTATCTTCATTATTGCAGAAGGCAACTGAAGAATAAAAGAACAACAAAAGTGCATTAAAAAAAAAGAAGTAAAATAAAAATGATAATGAAAAACTCATAAGAGAGACTGAAAGAAAGTGATAACGAGCTACAAGGAAAGTGTGTGTAAGCGCGTGTGTGCGTGAGCAAGCGTAAATGCGTGTGCGTGAGGCCAGAAAGAAGGAAAGAGAGAGAGAGAGAGAAATATTAATAAATTGTGTTGTAACTGTCTTTTCTAAGTGTGGTTTTTTTTTTCCCATTGGGTTCTTCTCTGCATTTTACATGCTTGGCAGTCACCTTTTTGGTCTGGATTTTGTCAGAAGTAAGAATCATCGACCTTAGACAGTGATGGTGACGTAAAGAGCTAGATCGTCAGTGTTATGCAATGAAGTTATTGAGCTGATGCAAAACACCAGACATGTCAGTGTTTACTTCAGTTGACACAGTGCACTCTCTCTCCTTTTTCTTTCTCTTTCTCTCTCTCTCTGACTGATTTAGGAAGACCACCTCTATATTTTTTATGATGTCTGCTAGCGTTTTCTGTGAAAAAACTGGGAAAATGCATGCAAGCTCATATAGAAGAGACTTTGTGGGCTGGTTCATCCCGTTTTGTTTGTTGTTGCACAGCCTGCACCCAACTTCTGACCGCCAGTGTTCCTGATGATGACAGCATTCAGCTCTACTTTCAGCTCATCGACAAGTGTCTCAATCATGAGGTGGGCTTTTTGTGTCGGTTTGTTTCTGCTGGTATAAGCCAGTTTAGCCCCGGGACCCTGCAGCAGGAGATGGATTGACCATGATAATTCAAGGGTAGTGCCAGATTATCTCCTGCAACTGGTACACAGTCATTAAGTAGCTCTTCCAAAATTTGGGAAATGCACCCGTGGGGCTAAAAGGGTTAAAATGTCTCCTCAGGAACAGTGAAATTATACAGACTCCTCTACATGTCTCCTCTGGAACAGTGAAATTAAATAGACTTCTTGACAGTGATTCTAAATAAATGAAGCACTAACATTAGTATTTACTTTTTCCGTGCCATATTTCCATCCAAGTTAAAAAGCTAGTGAGTCTGATGATGGCTTTGTGTCTTTAATCATTTGCTAATGAAACAGTTTCTTCTATCAGGCTTTCTCGCAACGCCAGAAATCTCTCCTTTCCTCTTGGAAGCAGCAAGCACAGAAGATATGGCAGCCTCCACCACACAAGTATGACAGGAGGCAGAAAAGGTGTGTATGATGTAAAAATTGGCCCCTTTGTGCTAGCTGCCATACTGTAAAAAGTATTGGTGGCTGCATGCACAAGGGCTTAATTCTTTGACTGGGTAGCAATTTTTGTTGGTGGTTCCTGCAGGAATACCTGGCCTTAAAGCCCTACTGTCAGCCAAAGGGTTGAGGAGTGAGAAACAAGTTTCTTTTTCAAACCCACTCAGTTTGAAGCCAGCCTTAAGTCTCGGTACTGCATTCATCAGGATAATGTTAGATTTGTTGTAGCGTGGACAGGTCTGGCTGCCTAATCTATTGTTTACTCCATGAGCCTATGTAAATTACACTAACGCAAAAAGTGTCAGCTGATCTTTTGTCTCCTGTTAATAACACAGCGTTATACTGTGCCTGGTCTGTATTGACTTCTTGTTTCCTAAAATCTTTTCATGATCTTTTCACATTTAAAAACTGTACTCATGGGTGACGGTCTTCAGTCCTGGAAGCTGATTCAGCTTTGTCAGAATCTCAGAAAGCTGAATTTCAGCCTTTTGGTTCAGACTGAACAGTTCATCAGCCAGCCTGTTCCTGCTGCAAGAGGCATCTGCAGGTGCTCATGAGAATTAATGTCACTTCTTGGCATAGGATTATAAATGGGACATTGTGGACTGTTTTAGTTTTGTGCACTGTCACCCATGTGTGCAGTCTGTTAATGTGCTGGTATATCTTAATATATTTGTTGTAGAGAAAAAAATAGGAAGCGTGCATTAGTAGTGCAAAAGGAAACCTTTGCCTTTTTAACTGCAATATGCATGCAGCCACTGGTATTAACCCATATCATACTGAGGCTAAAAGCTTCAAATTTGTACACTGCCATATGCAAGCTACATTATAGTACTTACAGATAAGGATATAGACCAATGGCTTTAGTTCAAGGGTGGTGCCAGAATAGCTTGGCGCATACAGGCGCCAAGCTGTTATGGCACTACCCTTTAACTATTTTAGTCAAACTTATTTCAGACATTGGTGTATTCTGAATGATAAGGGTTAAAATACCAACCGTAGGTGAGGTGGAATTTGCATAATAAGGAGAATCACACAACACTTCGGCGTTGAGTGATTCCCCATAGTATGTATACAGTGTCTCACCTATGGTATGTATTGTTACATTATTGGTAGCTGTAAACTCATTAGGGTTAAGTTTGCTCTGCACTTATGTCACACTGATTATTTTTGTCCTCCTTCAAGCTGGGGCAACACGTTTCCACTGAACACTGTGGCAGCTCGGAACAGTGGCTCGAGGTCACGTCTAGCCCCTGCTCAGCCAAGCGTACAGCAGTGGAGCTTTGGCTCACGTCGCTCAGTTTTGGGTGCAGCCAACATGCACACACCCGTCACGCGTAACAGCTCCCTCAATGCGGCCCTCCTTAACAAGCCAGGCCTACTGGAGGTTAGTGCCCTTTGTTCATCTTAGATAAAGAAAATCCCCCCTCTGCATGCAGCCACTGGTATGTTAGTCAGTACTGGTGGCTGCAAGCACAAAGTGTGCTGTGCTGGAAGCTAAATTTACTACTTTGTCAAGTAAAGTACAGATTTTCTTGGCAATGCTCATTAGAAAGACAATTGTAAGTTGGATTGGTTGTGTTTGTATTTGTGTGTGTTTGTATTTATTTCCTCAAAACATTACCGATGACATGACTAACAGAAAGTGTTTACTTACACAATTTTAGCCTAAGAACCCGTTGTGCTATCGCACAACCCGGGAGGCACTCGGGGAACCCCCAGAGGGGTCGAGAGTTGTCTCCCATGCCTGCCCATCCGGTTCCGAGTCATACGCTGATTCCTCAGTCAGTCTACTTAGCTCGCACCGTTCAGACGTGTTTGCTTAGCCTCCGAACTTGCCTTGACGCGACTAGTTTGGAACCCGTGCTGGACTGTTGTTGGGCCTGCTTCCCCTGCGGTGCCCTTCCTGCCTTGTGCTTCGCTTCCAAGGGAGCTTCTGTTGCTCTGCTGCCTGGCTGTAGCTTCTCGACACTTCTTCCCGCCTTCCCGCACTGACGGTGGTATAGAGGTGCCTTCCCCCATTCCCGCTGCTGCGGAGAGGTAAGGTAGCTGTTCTAGCCTTCGGCCGGCCTCCGGGCGGGACGCCAGCTCGTTTGAGCCCTCGGCTTCACGTGTTATATTTGACTACCATTTGTGCCAGACTTCGTCTTAGCTTGACGCGGCCCCTTTTGCTCATTGCTGGTGGTTCGAGTGTGGTGTGGCTGGGCGCTTACTGCGTTGTGCTTTGTTCCTTTGGCGTCTTAGGCTACGCTTAGCTTGGCGGAATCCCTCGCTCCCGCGCCTTCGCACGTTAGGGTGGCCGTTGTAGGGCCTAAACCCATATACGTTGGTTTGCTATTGTAACCTTGGCCTCGGATGTTCGCCTTAGCTGGGCGGAGCCACGTGCTCTCACTCGTACGCTTGCATGTGTATTATGTGTTGCAGTTGCCAGGTGCGGACCTGCACACTGTGCGGCGATTTCCAATGGCCAACGGACAACCACAAGGTCTGCCTTCCCTGCTCTGGCTGCGCCTCGGACCGCGCCTGTGACATCTGCTCCTCCTGGCCTGAACTGAGGTGGTCTCAGTTATGGAGCTTCTACAGGCAGGACCGGCCGTCCCCTGTGTGTGACCATTCCGTCCAGGCGCTCCCCTCTGTGCCAGGAGCAGTCACCAAATGCCGACCCTGTGGAACGGACGCCATGCCGAACGCTTTAACCCAGCACTGCTCGGAGAACTGAAGTCGCCCGCCTCACGGAGCCCGGCCTACGGGGACGTGTGTCGCGCCGCCCCTTGTCCGCTATCAGTTCTCACTCGTCTCTCATGCTCGCGGACTCTTCCGGGGAGTCCATATGCCGGCAGGGAGCCCGCCTCACTGAGCCCGGCTCTCAGAGACGAAGTGCCACGTGCCCGAGGACCCTTTGGAGCCCTCTCGCCGGAGACCAGCAGCCACCCCCGCTCGGTTTCTTTGCGCTCGGCCCAGTCTGCGGTGTGACCATCCTCGCGCACGCTTTGTGCCTCACCGCCGCGCTCCTTGCGTCGCCCTTCTGCCTCCCGTCGGCGCCGCTCAGGCAGGAGCCCTCGTCGTTGGGATCATGGACATCGCTCCCGTCTTCGCAGCTGTCGCAGCCCCCGTTCGACCTCTCGGCGTGTTTTGTCTTCCTCTAGCATCCCTCTTCCCCGCCGCTCCCGTCTCCGCGCTGCTTGGCGCTCCTGGCAGCTCCACTGCTTCTCGCTCGACCGTTTTGGATGTCTCGGACCCTTCGCCGCTGGCTGCGACCTCTCGTTCGGACACCGTACTCACCCTAGATGAGGCGGCCCGCCTGATCTCGGCCACCCTCCCCGTGGACGCTTGTCCCCTGTCCCCCCCCCCCCCCCCGCTCAAGCAGAAGGTCTCCGCCTTCGTCGACGCTGGCAGGCAGACCAAGAAGTTCAAGTCGCTCCCTCAACCTCCTGGATTTCGCAACATGTGGGATGCCTTCTCCGCTTATCTGCTCGCCGCCCCTCGGGAAACCGATTTCTTCTCTGACCGTAGGTGGCCCCCCTGGCCTCGACATCGCCTTTTGTCAGGGATGGTATTCCGGACACTCCCAGGCCTTCGTCTGCCCCCTTCCCACAGTGGACCCGGCGGCCATCCTTCAGGCGGGCGGCCTCACCCTCCTAAAGCGTGCGATTCTCCGTGGCTTGGATAGTACTGCTATGCTCGTTCGCAACACCCTCGCCTGCTCGGGCTTCCTTGAGCTGCTCACCCAAGCCTTCGTTCGCCGGTTCTAGGACGCCTGGCATCCCTCCTTGACTCCCCTCCTAGGAGATCTCCTCGCCTCCTCCAATTGTGACCTCATGCGTCGGGATGCCATTGTGCTGGCCTGTCAGGGCATGCGTAACCAGCTTCGCCGTGCCCCCCTGGTCACCTGGAACTCGGTAAAGACGGCGAATGCGGATCGGTGGCCTGTCAAGACTGCTCCCCCCTCGCTTTTGTCCGGCCTGCAAGGCTCCGGGTCACGCCCTGCGGGTCTCCAGACCCCCTGCGTCCTTTGACCCCGCGCCTCCGGGCGCCTCCCGCCACCGCCCCGCCTTCGGCCGGCCCGGCCAAGTTAGCTCCTTTGCCCCCACCCGGCCCCGTCCTGCCCGTCGCCCAGGGTGCGGGCGGGCTGCCTGACTCTTGCGTGCCCCCGCCCCCGCCGGTTAGAACGCCCACTCGGCACCGGCCTCCACGTGGCGTGGGTGGGTAGTCCACTCAGTCCCTGACTGAGTGGGCTAGCAGAGGGGTGCCATCTTTGTCCAGGATTAGGACTTGATGTCAGCAGATATGTTGTTCAGTCTTATTCACTGGTCGGTTTTTAAGGAGCTGTGCTAACCCAGGTCGTACCATGTTGGATTGGTCCTTAAAAATACTCGTGACTTTTTGGTCCTTTGGATCCCAATTGTTTGCCGTGCTTGGAGACCCGTGTCGGGGGAGAAGAGGATCCTGGTGGCTGAGGTTCCCTTTGGGTTGCGGCTCACTGGTGCCAACACTCCACTTTGGCCTTGACTTCTACCTAAACGGGAGGCTAGTCGTACCGGCCTAGTCAATCTGCTCTTGTCACCTTGAGCCCTATCGCACTGTTGACATGCGGGTTGATATTTGGAGCACCATGCTATAGCCTCTGCTGCTGATTAGGTGCTTTACGCCAGTATTCCCCTGCATTCAACAGTGTGATAGAAGGCGGTGGCTCAGACGGTTCAATCGGGCTTACCCCCTTGAGTATATCTTTCGGGCAGTCTCCATTTTGCATCGGCTGGAGACCCGCCGACATTTGCACTTTCCCTTGTTGGGCTCGGTGGCGGGCAGGGACCCCCGGGGGATGAATATCTCTACTATTATAATATGGAAAAAACAAAAAAACAAAAAAACTTGCACAGAAGCGGCACATAGCCACCAACATTGAACATGACAGTGACTCGGACTGTGAGGAAGCGACGCCTCAGGCATCGGCTGTATGGCCTCGCTTCCTCATTGTCCATAGCAAGGTGAAGGAGAAACCTGTTACCAAGCTGCATCCTTTTCTGGTGGGGGAGACCCTCAGGAGCCGTGTTGGCAGGCCTGACGCCCAGCGCCTCAGGTCTGGTGACTTGCTGAGGGAGTGCCGTACCCGGGCACACTCCAGCAGGCTACTGAGGTTCTCTTCCATCGGAGACACTCCTGTGGAGGTCACACCCCACAAGACTATGAATTCGTTAAGAGGCGTAATCAAAGATCAAGCTTTGGCAGAACTGTCGGAAGATGAACTTGTACGGAACCTTAGGTCTCAGGGGGTGACTTACGTCGGGCGCTTCGCTTCCAAGCGAGGTGGTGGGGAGAGCCGTCTCCCTACCATTATCCTGACGTTTGGCACCCCCACCCCTCCTACTACCATCTGGGGAGGTTACTACTCCTTGAAAGTGAAAAAGTACGTCCCTCTCCCCCTCCGGTGCTTTAAGTGCCAAAAGTATGGCCATGGGCAGAAGACATGCCGCCAGGCAGAGGCTTCATGCGCCTGTTGCACTAAGCCCGGACACTCTGCTGAGTCCTGCACAGCCACCCCCCTGTGTGTGAATTGCCAGGGGGCGCATATGGTTTCGGATAAGAAATGCCCTCATTGGATATCCGAGTGCAGGATTCAGCAGGTGCGTGTGGAGAAGGGGCTGTCCTTTCTGGATGCCAAAAAACTGGTTGAAGGCCCTGGTGCAGCTGCTGCTGCCCCAACCTCTAACACCTCGGTGTATACTTTCAGTGCAGCGGTTGCAGGCAAGCGCCCCACCAAAGACTTCTCATGTCAAACCCAAACTTCTTGGTCGGGGGTGGAGCCTCGGCTCCTCTTGCCCCTGGAGAGTAACCCTCCTCCGGTGGTGACGAGGAGCCAGGGAACGCAGAAGGCGGATACTGCCGGTCCGGTAGTGCCGTCTTCTGTTGCCCCTAAGCCTCAGCCCCCACCCAAACCTGCTAGTTTGTCAACGCCAAATGCTTCTGGCTCTGGTCGGCCTTCTAAGGCCGCTAACTCTAGCGGCAGGAACGCTGCCCAGGACCAGAAGTCTAAGAAATCTATGTGCGCATGGGCCCAGAAGGGGAACACTGATGTCCCCCTTCAAAACAAATATGCTGCATTGGAGGAGCGGATGCAGGGGGTGGAAGTTGTCGTTGCTGCTGCTGCAGCAGCTCCACCCCCTTCATCTCCGAAGAACCAGAGGGAGCCCGGGAGCCGGCCCCCCTCTGTTTCTTCAACTCCTTCCAAGGCAATTGAAAAAGCTAACTTTGAGGAATTACGTCTTTTAGTCAAGTTCTATAACCCCTCAGTAATATCTCTTCAGGAGACTTACCTGAAGACTTCTGACCCTGTGTCCTTTAATGGTTTTAACGTTATACATAAAGGCTCTGATTCAGAGAGGTGCTCGGGTGGAGTGGCTCTTCTCATTAGTAGCCAAATTTTATGTGGCCCCGTTAGCATCAACACCTGTCTTCAGGCTGTCGCAGCTCGGGTTACCTTGAAGACCATAACCATATGCAGTATTTACCTGCCACCATCCCTGCGGGTCTGTAGTAATGATATTTTTAACTTAGTAGATCAACTGCCCCCTCCCTTTATTCTCATGGGGGATTTGAACGGTCACGCTCACCTTTGGGGTAGTTAGTGACCACTATGATGGCAGAGGTCAGATGTTAGAAGATGTTTTTTCTCAACTTAACCTATGTGTCTTTAACGATGGCTCACCTACACACTCTAACTCAGGTTCAGGATCTAGTTCTGTTCTAGACCTCACTGTGTGTGATCCTTCTCTCATGCTGGACTTTGACTGGAAGGTTCACGATGACCTGTGTGGTAGTGACCACTTCCCAGTAGTCCTGTCATCGGTCAGCTGTGAGGAGGATTCGCCAGTGGGGCGCTGGAATCTCAAGAAAGCTAACTGGCCTCTGTTCGCCTCCCTCTGTCAGTCTCGTCTTACAGAGGAGGTGGTCATGTCGGCTGAAGAACCTGTTTCTTGTTTTACTTCTATTTTGTTGGATGTAGCAGGTTAAACCATCCCTAGAACTTCCACATCACTCCCTCAGAAGCCGAGAGTACCATGGTTCAATGAAGAGTGCCGCAAGGCCCAAACAATGCACAAATCTGCTCAGCGACGTGCTTTTCGTAATCCGTCGCAAGTGAATATTTTAACATTTAAAAGACGCCGGGTGAAAGCCCGTTACATTTTTAAACGCGAACGCCGTGCTTCCTGGAGACGCTTCGTCTCATCTTTATCTTCTAGGACTCCATCCCAAAAAGTCTGAAAGGCTGTTCGAAGAATTAGGGGCAGGGGTGGCTCGGCTTCTGTCGGCCATCTTAGAGATCGTGCCAGTTTGGTCACGGATAAAAAGGCTGTGGCCAATTTGCTTGCCTCCACCTTTGCCCATAATTTTTCAACAGAGCATTATTCACCTTTCTTCCAGAGAGAGAAGGAGAAGCGAGAATCTTGTACTTGTGATTTTATATCGGATAACTCGGAAGACTATAATGCCCCTTTTACGTTTTCAGAATTGCAGCAAGCCATGCAGAAATGTACTGACTCTGCTGCTGGATTAGATACCATCCACTATCAGCTCCTAACACATCTGCCTGAGGATTCACTCCTTGTACTTCTCAAGGCCTTTAACCATATCTTGATAACCGGTTATTTTCCGCCATCTTGGCGCCAGGCTGTAGTTGTGCCAATCCCCAAGCCGGGTAAGGATCCTTCCGACCCGGGCAACTACCAGCCAATAGCTTTGACATCATGTATGTAAAACTATGGAACGCTTGGTCAACGCCCAACTGGTGTGGCATCTTGAGTCACAGGGTCTCATCACAGAACTCCAGTGCGGTTTTCGGCGCTTCCGTAGTACAACTGACCATCTAGTCCGCTTCGAGTCTTTTATCCGAGATGCTGTCAACGAGCAGCATGTCTATGCAATTTTCTTTGATCTTGAAAAGGCATATGACACTACCTGGAAGTATGGTATAATGTCTGATTTGTCGGACATGGGTTTTAAAAGGCACCTGCCCGTTTTTATTCACAATTGTTTGTCTGACAGGTCGTTCCATGTCCATGTGGGCTCCACCCTCTCCGACTCCTTTGAACAGGAGATGGGTGTCTGTGTGCATTTTACAACCAGACAAAATTTTTTTCCAGAACCTAGCCTGAGCATTGCTGGAGTGCCAGTTAAGGTGGCCGAGGAGGCAAAGTTTTTGGGGGTCATCTTTGACAAAAGATTGACCTTCTGCAACCATGTTAACTACCTTAGAACCTCTTGTCAGAAGGCCCTCGACATTCTTCGTGTCGTTGGTCGTACTGACTGGGGTGCAGACTGCATTGTCTTACTTCGACTGTACCGGGCCCTTGTTCAGTCCAAATTGGATTACGGCTCTGTGGTATATGGCTCGGCTTCAAAGTCTGTTCTACAGCATCTGAACACAATTCACCATCAAGGTCTGCGCATATGTCTGGGAGCCTTCAGGGCATCTCCAGTTCCTAGTCTGTATGCTGAGGCAGGGGAGCCTTTTCTCAGGCTCCGCCGCATCCGCCTCATGCTCACCTACGTTCTGAAGCTGAAGGCCCATCCAGACAATCCTGCCTATGATTGAGTTTTTAACCTGTCGTTTGCAGAGATTTACGATGCCCATCTGGGAGCTGTCCGTCCATTTTCCTTCCATGTCCGACCTCATCTGCAGGCGGCCGGAGTGGACCTGGACAAAGTTTCAGAATTTTTGCAACACGTCACTCCACCCTGGCTACTACCAGTTCCTGACATCTTGCTGGACTTGACCGCCCACAAGAAGGATTGTACTCCACCAGCCATATACCAACAGAGCCTCAATGAACTCCTTTCAATTTTTCCTGGCTATTGTCGTCTTTATACGGATGGGTCCAAGTTTGAGGATGGGAGAGTGGCTGCGGCTGCAGTGTCCTCTCGCCATCCTAGACGCCCATTTAAGCTCCGCCTCCCTGACCATTCCTCTGTATTTAGTGCAGAACTGCAGGCAATTCTGCCCGGGTTTCAAGCATGCCTATCAGTCTCGAAAAAGGAGCTTCTGATTTTGTCTGACTCTCTTTCTGCCCTGCAGGCCCTTCAGGGCGCGGGAACAGACCACCCACTGCTGGTGCAGATTAGAGAGCTCTACGCAGACTTAATGAAGGAATATTATGACATCATTTTTATTTGGGTCCCGGGCCATGTGGGCATCGAAGGCAACAGAATCGCAGATTGTGCTGCCAACAGTGCCCGCAGTGACCCTGTCCCTGACACACAGACTGTTTATAGTGATTTTAAACCTGTGATTAGTGCGTACATAGCCCGCGAGTGGCAGTCCGAGTGGGACAAAGAGGAAGGGAACAAGCTGCATGAAGCTCTTCCTGCGGTGTCCGACAGTCTACCTTTCCGCTGCGGCAGCCGCCGTGAGGAGACTGTCCTTACTCGGCTCCATATCGGGCACATGCGTGTTACACACTCTTACTTACTTAAACAGGATGAGCGTCCATGGTGTTTTGCCTGTGATGAGCAGTTTTCTGTTCGACACTTTTTGCTGTATTGTGCTGATCTAATTGACACGAGATATAAACACTTCACAGCAGACTCCTTGAAGGTTTTGTTCCGGGATGTTCCCCCGGACAAAATCTTCAATTTCTTGAAAGAATGCAATATTTTTAACAAGATCTGAGCATTTATAGACTATGTGAATTTTTGTTGTTGTTGCCCTTCTTGAGAGTCTGTAGACGTTTCTTTTAAAGACATGTGCGACATTTTAGCCTGACATTTTAAAGCTATATTACATCTTGTCTTAAGACCTTGCTTTTAGTCTGGCTGACCAGATTTTTACCCATCCCACCGTGAGATGGCCTTAGTCGCCTGCTCGGCGTTAAACCCAAATAACTAACTAACCGCCAGCTAGAACAGCTACCTTACCTCTCCGCGCCCTGCCTGCCTACAGTTTCGTGCGGATGGCTCCGTGCAGCTTCTCACGGACCCTGCTTTTCTTGCCAAGACCAGGTCTCCATTGACCGCGCCACAGGTGATCACCCTACGGCCGCTGCGTGGGATGAACTTTCCCCGGGAGACCAGGCAACAAGATCCCGTGCGCGCCCTACGCGTTTACCTACACCGAACCAAAGCCGTCCGTAGAGGATACTCACTCCTCTTCCTGCCTCTAAAACCTGGCAGAACTGACATTACAGCCCAGAAGATATCTTCCTGGCTACGCTGGATCATTAGGTCCGCCTACCAGGACCTCTCCCCACAGGGAGCGAAGAGGCTCATGATACACGCACACGAGGTACGAGCCATGGCCACGAATCTCGCATTCGACTGGAACTGCGCTGTCAAGGACATCGTGGCGGCCGTGGGCTGGCGAGCTGAATCAACCTTCGCTCGCTTCTACCTCTGGGATCTGGCAGGTCAGCGAGACAACCTCGATCTGGTGGGGGACATCACTGCGGCGCAACACTCCCTCCCGGCGCCTCAGGCACTGTACTTATGCACTTAGCTAAAATTGTCAGGAGTGTGCGACGTGGGGAGGGTGGCTCTGCATTGGCCCCATGGGGGTGGTTGGGGTAGCGGCACCCTCCTCCTTCTCGCTATTCTTCCTGTTAGTCATGTCATCGGTAATGTTTTTGAGGAAATGAATTCATTTTTCTCTAAGAGGTATTTTAAAAAAAAATACTTACCGATGACATGACTCGGAGGACCCTCCCTCCTGCCCCGCTTGCCGCTGGTGAGCTAAGTATCCTGACTGAGGAATCAGTGTATAACTCGGAAGCGGATGGGCAGGCATGGGAGACAACTTTCGGCCCCTCTGGGGGTTCCCTGAGTGCCTCCCGGGTTGTGCGATAGCATAACGGGTTCTTAGGCTAAAATTGTGTGAGTAAGTAGACACTTCCTGTTAGTCATGTCATCGGTAACTATTTTTCGAAAAAATACCTTTTAGAGAAAAATGAATTTTGTAGCATTTCTTATCTTGGCAATACTCTTTGGAAAACCAGATTTAATTTTGTTGGATTTGTTGTGTTTGTATTTTGAAGATGGGGAGGTGGTAAGGGTGTGTGTTGCGGGGCGGCTTCCATTGGCAGTAGGTCAAAAGAGATAGATATCTGATCATAAAAATACTCGCAGAGAAAAGTGTATGTAAATTCTCTATTTCCTTTGTTTAGCAGGCAAAGCAGCCAGTGACAAGGACGCAATCAGCACCCTTGCGGTCAACACAACTCACACTGTCGCAGTCAATGCCTGTTGGAGGCATGGAGCAGGTGACGGACACTGAAATCAACGCTCGCCTCGATTCCTTGTGCCTCAGCATGACAGAACATGCCCTCGGCACTCTAGGTTGGTAAACGAGATTGTAGAGCTATGTAACGAAGTTTTTTTTTTTTGTGTACTGAATTAAGTTGTTACGTGTATAAACGTTTATTCTAATAGAATGAGTGTGTGCGCGGGTTTTCTGACAATCGGTATAAAGGTGGGTGTTCTATCTCTGTTTACTAGACTCTTTCATCCACCACCACACACGCTTACAAACAAGGACAAAGGCCACACAGTTATCTCTCTTTGCCCTCTGTTTCACTATTTCTCATACACTCATATCATATACATTAAATCACACAATTCACATCATATAAACAAGTGTTTCACACAAATAATTAAGAAGTGGCGTACAGGCTGTTCATAACTTCAGCGCTCACACATTCACTCGCTACCGTAGAGGTCGTTGTCTCTCTCTCGAGACGTCGCTCGACTCTACTCTTTACACTAATGTCGACACAGTCAAAGATATCACATCGACGACTTGACTTGACAGAGATTTCCCGAACGGAATGGTACTAGTCGATGACAGTACTCACAGATTAGAATATTCCTAGGCGTGAAATTATCAACGGCGCTAGGCGACATAGGCTACACTGAAGGAACACTGCATATGGTCCTGTAGCTCAAATCTGTAGGCTTACTTCGTCACCGTTGCTGCACGTCTGCACCAGTGATGGTAGATGAAGGAGAGATGAAGGCGTTGATGATGTCCGCTTCCGGTCACGTAGACGATACTTTTAGGACAGCTTCATCAGCCACATACCAGGGGTTTCCGCTCCGTACCGGCCCGCTGTACACAACATTTATACACTCGTAAATTTTCGCTCTTATACTTAAAGAGTCTGAATGTGTCTTCGACACGTTATTATACTTCAGAGCGCTCTAGATCATTTCCTTTGTAAAATGTCTTCTCTATGCCACCATACTACTACAGTCACTATTGTCACAATTCTTATGACAATTCCTATAGCCACTTTAACACTGTGCACACATTTTGCATACCTACACACAATGGATTATGAACCAAATATTACAATCACAGCTCACCTTCAATTCGTAACATATTACTGCACATTCATTCATCATTAGGTATACCTGATTACATACTGAATTACATTCCTATTTCCGTCCCACATTTTCACATATAAATGAATACAACATAACATCCTAGTTATAAACTATATCACCTACAACAATTACATGACCAAACCAGTATTGACACGAGTCATCGCACTTCCTTCCAACATGGGCTCTTCTGCACTCTAATCATAATAATTCATAAAAAACAATACTTTCTCTTTTCGTATGAATAGCTTTACAGGTCATTATAAATACCGATAATAAAAAGAATAAATACCTGTATTCTATATACAGCTATAGAATTCTCTAGCCAGAATTCTTTCTCAGAGCACCAACGAACACGTCCGCTCGACTCGGCTGATATGACATCTCTGGCTAGCAATAGTTCCCGATACAACCCTGTCACAGGTGACACGTGAACATTGCTCACCTCTACATTACCGCACGTGAACATCGCTCACCTCTACATTACCGCTGCTAATGACGTCATACCGTCATCTGACCGAAACATGCACCAAAGGCGCTTGTTACAATCTAAGGTGTTGCGATTTAAAGCGATCTGCTTAATGGTGGCCCTAGATTTCTGAAATTTTCCGATATAACAGGTTATCAACATTTCTACTTTCTTTTCACAATCCATATGAGTAAGCACACATGTACTAGAGGTTTTCCACTGCCTTTTTTAGCGGAAGGAACTCGCCTGCATACAAACTTGAAGGAATGCAGAAAAGTTGTTCATTTTACGTCATTCAGACTTCATAATTTAAGTTAGCCCTTTTATTCTGCATTATTGTTAAACATACTAAGAACAGTTATAAAGGAGATATTGCAATCTATTAACCCTCTAGTGCCTGGAGTAGGTTGCTGTTAAGGATACAGGTGTTGCATGCACACAAGGGTTAACACACATATTTCTTTCCTCAAAATACAATACTGATGACATTACTATTAGGAATAGTGTCTAAGCTAGCATAATTTTAGCATAATTTTCACCCATATGACAGGGGAGGCAACAAGGGGTGCCATAAGCCTAGCCAGTATCCTGAGTAGCCTCCCTTTCATCCTCATCTGGGCCACCGCTCACCGAATTTCCACCAGTCTGTTTCTTAGCTAGCTGTAGGATGGTTGTGTACCTGCGTCTCTCTTCGGCTGTGTATGGTTTGACCAGTCGTCGTGGGACTTTGACTCGCTGCTTGTTTCTCTGTGCTAGCTATTGCCCTGTGCTAAGCTTAGAAGCTTACCTGTGGGATTACTTCCTGGGGGTCGTGTGCAGTTACACTGGACTTGGCGGACTTGGCTGTGTACGGTGTGACCGGTCTCCTTGGGGCTTGGAGTCAAGCCATGTCCGAGGAAATCGGCGTTAATTAAAAAAAAATCTTCTTTAAAAAAAAGGCAATTCCGCGTGGAAAAAAACAAGAAAAAATTCTGAAACGGTCGTGGTTCTTAAACGGCGCAGGTTCACAAGTAGTCAGATTCGTTTATCGTTAACTTTAGGTAAGCTTCGTTTTTCCAAGATGGCGTCTGGCGACGCAGCTCACATTGTTGCTCGCGGCTAAACTTTTAATGAAACGGGAGTGAGAAAGAAATGGAGAGATGGGAGTGGTGTGAAAATTTCGCGAAAGTTAAGTCGAACCCTGACATGTCTCAGGGCTAGAAATTAACTTTTTTCTTTGGGGGCCACCGGGCCCCTTGATTGAAAAATTTGAGGGCCCACAAGCAACTTTCGGGGCCCAACTTTGAAAAATAATGCAAACAAAAAAACAAAAGAATTATTGACAATATAATAAGTAGAAAGTACAATTTGTCTGATAATCTAAAATAAAAACAATTGAATTTCCAATTTTGCTGAGTGATGTCATTTTTATTTGCCTTTTCTTTCACTTTCAAACATTACCAACAAAAAAGGGGAAAACACACACACACACACATTCAGTGACACACATAATTATTCCAGTGACTAGGAGCCTGAAATGGCCATTAAACAAAATAGAAAAAAATCAAGTGAGTCTCTTGTATAATACTTTTCAGTTTTGTGACTGAGTATTGCACAATACACATCATTAAAATTTTAATATGAGTAACCTAACAAAAAATCTGACCTCAATGCACAAAAGTTCAAAACAAAACCATGAAAGGGAACTAAACTTAACAGTACTCTTCCTGATAAACTAAAGTGAAACAAACAGATTTTGCCTTTTTTTTTTTTTTTTCAATCATCTATTCATATTACACTTATGTGCACTTGAGTTAACAGAAGTAAACTAAAAATACAATAACAAAAAAAAAAGAAAAAAGAACACAATACTATTACTGTGAGTGAGGGCACCGGTGTGGGTTGCTTCCCTTGGCCCAAACACGAAACTGCCGAGTAGAGCTAGCTGTAGCAGACGAATTATTTTGCGGGCCAAGCGGGCCCTTCGTTTTTCAACTTTCCGAGCCCGAAATCAACTTTGCGGGTTTTTGGCCCCGGGCCCCCGCTAATTTCAAGCCCTGTGTTTGAACAGATAGGAGAGCACATTCTGAAGCTGGAATTACTGGATGTGAGCTTTGCCCCGCCAACATTGTGTACCGTGATTTTTCATGCCTACCCCTCCCACCACCCCCCCCCCCTCCCCCCCTTGCCCCCGCTGAGTTTTTGGCCCCCGGGAATCAATGCCTCGCGTGCCGCCCCCTCTCCCCCCTCCCCTGTTTGATTTTTCGGCCCCCGGAATGAATGCCTCGCGTGTACTACACCCCCCCCCCCCCCCCCCCCCCCCCCCCGCTGTTTCCGCTTTTTTTCCCTAGCACATGTTTTGACCCCTGGTACTAAGTCTACCTTCGCTCGCGTACGCTCGGCGCGTGGCCTCAGCAAGCCACGCTCGCGCGCCTATCACTGTTCATTATGTTTTGCAGTTTACAAGTCCGCACCTGCATGCTGGTGGGGACTTCCAATGACTGAGTGATGAGCAAGCCATCTGCCTGTCCTGTTCTGGCTGTGCCCTGACTCCTCCTTGCGTGGTCCGCACCCCCTGGCTGGAAGAGCAGTGGTCCCAGCTTGGGGTCTCCACCGCCAGGAACGACCGACACCACCCCGAGAGCGAGCACCTACTACCTCCACAGATGGGTCAAGTCGCTTCCCCTGGTTGTGCAGTCCCGGCTTCGGGCAGTGACAAGTACCCGTGGCAGGACGAGAAGGCTGGACCAGGGGGCGCTCGCTTGCCATTTTGGACCTATGAACCAGGCCCGCAGGGCGGGTTACCATGCCTAGGACTTCGACCGTTGGCAAGCCAGCTAGCTAAGTACTGACAGTATCCAGTATGAGTCTGGCCAGCCACGTGCTTGCACGACCCGACACTCGGCCTGTTCAGGCTCAGACGTGGCTTCTGGAATACGGCCCTCCAAATACTCGGCTCAAGTCCAGCACGGACGTTCGGAGTCTCGCTCTCAGGTCAGTGACAGGTGCCCTCGACTGGAAAAGACTGCGGGACTGACAAGAGTGCGCCCGCTCGTCGGATAAGAGTAATAGGGATGAGCCGCGCACGCGACGAGACCGAATGCCCCGCGGACGCGGCTTCTGGAGTATGGCCCCATAACCTTGGCACCGATCCAGC
Source organism: Semisulcospira habei (assembly GCA_036245525.1). Lineage (NCBI taxonomy): Eukaryota > Metazoa > Mollusca > Gastropoda > Semisulcospiridae > Semisulcospira > Semisulcospira habei. Next base: position 117,761,827 of record BTPG01000004.1, on the reverse strand, counting down.
ACAGACGGTCGGCATCCCGCTCCAAGGTTAGCGACAGGCGCCCACGACTGGACAAGACTGCTGGACTAACGTGCGCCCGCTCGTCAGATAAAGTTAAAGGGATGAGCCGGACTCGTGACGAGGCCGCACGCTCTGTCTACCCTCCTGTGCGGACGGGTCACTGTTAGAAGGACCGAGCGGACTCCCGAACCTCGAAGGCGGTCGCGACTTGTATGCCAGCTGTCACACTAGACCTGCCTCCAAGGCAGGAGTACAGCCGTTCTAACCCATTGGAAGCTCAACAAGTTGTTCCGTCCCAAGGTCAGTGACAGTCCCTCACACGGCGAGATTCGAAACCAGTTGCAGCCGCTCACCTTACACGGAGCTTGGAGCCTGGCCCACAGCGAGTTGCTCGCCCCGACTCCCCACCTCTTTGGCCTTCCGCTTTCTCGCAGCCCTAGAGTTGTTTTGTGTGCACATGTCACGGGTTTCTAGTGGTGCTTACACATTGTAAAGCACTTTGAGCTGGAAGGTAAGTTAAGCGCTGTATGATAATGATGATGTTTTTTTTTTCTTTTAGTCGCTTCGGCGGACGACACAGGTCCTCCGCCAGACCCCCAGGGCTCTGGAACGAAATATCGCCGGTCCCGGGACATCGCGCGTCGGCCTGTGGAGATGGCGCTTGACTACGCACGCCTGAGCCTCTTCGGGACTTCGTTCAGCGCTTTGGGGAGCGGGTGCTCTCTCCTGTTACCGAGATCATCCTCTGCCTCCGGCCGAGGACCCCCGGACTTCATGTCCCAGCGTCGGGTGTCACGTCCACGACGTCAGGAGCTTCTCGTCCTCACCGACAGTGCCATAGTAGTCGACTATTTTCAGGAGCAGGCCGGGACGTGGTTCCTCTCCCTGTACTTCCTCCTCTGCCAGGGGCTCCGTTGGTGCGAAGATCGAGACATCGCCTCTGAGAGAGAGACTTCCCGGGACATATGCATGACCTGCCGACTCCATCGTGCATAGCGGCCAGCTTCTCCGCACAGAATGGATGTGCCGTCCGGACATCGGTTGGGTGATCTGCGCAGCGGAGAGTCGAGAGTCCCCCATGATCGCGCCGAGGTGGAATTGCCAGCTTCCCTGCTTCGTCGCCTCTGTTCCAGTTCCGCTAGCCTGAGCGGTCAGCGCTCTCTACCTCTCTGGGGACAGCCTCGACGCTTCGCCGACCCACCTACGGTGCTAGTCCCAAGCTCCTGCCCAAGCTCAAGGTTGCAACCCACTCCTGGTCCTGGTGGATACTTGATGCGGGATATGCTCGGGGATTTCTGGCCTCCTGAACCTCGCTGTGAGCGCCCCTCTGCGGATCACCACCCCACACACGATGCCTCGAGAACTCTTCCTCCACACTTGGACGTTGTCCGGCAAGCGCTCGCCGCTAGAGGCTTCTCAAGTGCAGCTGTGGGAGCTATCGCTACAGTCCGTAGACACTCGGCCATGCGAGTTTACGAGGGAAGAAGCGAGTACTGGGCGACGCATGTGACGACGAGCGCCTCCTCCCCATGTGCCGCACGGTTCCTAGGGGGGTGGAGTTCTTCCTTTGGCTCTTCACCGACCAACTTGGTGCTCTCACCTTAGGGGCTACCTGACCATGATCGCTGACACGGTCCGTCTTAGACTGGCCGACCCTGGTGCCTGTACAGACCTCGCTGGCATTCTGACGCTCTTCGATCTACACGTCTGGCCTTTGCTCGCGGTTGCCACGATGGGACCTTGTCTAGGGGCTACGGGGGCTCGTATTGGACCATTTCGACCCGCTCCAGTTGGGCAGACGGCTGACATGCCACGGAAGACCTACTCCCGACTGACCTGGGCCACAACTGCCAGGGTCAGCGAACTGCACGCTCTTCAGCGCACCCCTCAGACTTGCAGTTTGGATGATTGGCTGGACGACTGCTGCCCGACCCGGCTTTCTAGCCACGACCCGGTTCCTTGATTCACCCAGTTGGTCTCCAATCGACCCTTGGGGGATTCAGGCCCTGCCCGGGATACAGACTGCAGGGTCCGGTGAGAGCCTTATGTGGACGCCTGCGCCAGACCAAACCGAGATGCAGGGGACGCACATGCTTCCAGGTGGGGATGACATGTCACCCCAGGCGGTATTCCTCCTGGCTCCATTGCATATTTCGTGCCGCCTACCAGGACCTCTATCCTGTTGCAGCCAAGGGGTTGAACATCAGGGCGCACGAGGTCAAAGCCTCGGCCGCATCCTCGTATTCGACCGCTACTGAGCCGTCAAGACATTGCGGCGGCTGTGCTCTGGTCAGTGGAGTCAACTTCGCCCGATTCTACCTGAGGGACCTCTCCGGTTAGCGCGAGATCCTCTGGGGTCCTCCCAGGCCAGCGGGAAACATGGCGCCGGTGAGGAACATCCCCGGAGCGCAACACTCCCTCACGGCACCCTCGGTGCCCTCGGCTATTCTTAGCTAAAATTATTGGGAGGTTGCTCCTGGGAGGGCGGGTCTAGTTGGCAGTTGGGGGTTAGGGGCGTTGTAAGCGGCACCCACCTCCTCGTCGTAATTCTTCCTAACAGTAATGTCATCGGTAATGTATTTTGAGGAAAGAAATGAATTTTTCTCTAAAATGTATTTTTTCGAAAAATACTTACTGATGACATTGTAGTAAAACTGTTGCCGCTAGGGTTTCACGTGAAAGAAAAACAGAAGATAGTGGTAGAAAACCCTTTAAAATAGAAACAAATAACAACGTTTCGGATCAAAGATCCTTCCTCAGGAAGGATCTTTGATCCGAAACGTTGTTATTTGTTTCTATTTTAAAGGGTTTTCTACCACTATCTTCTGTTTTTCTTACTGATGACATTACTCGGATGACCCTCCTGCCGACCCCGCTTGCCGCTAGTCAGCTAAATAAACAGACTGGCGGGAATTCGGTGAGAGGTGGCCCGGATGAGGATGAAAGGGAGGCTACTCGGGATACTGCCTAGGCTTATGGAGCCCCTTGTTGCCTCCCCTGCCATATGGGTACACAACCAAATTTTGCTAAAATTATGCTAGCTTAGACACTATTTCTAACAATAATGTCATCGGTAAGTATTTTTTGAAAAAATTCATTTTAGAGAAAAATTCATTTTAGAAAAAAATTCATTTTTCTGAACAAAAGTTTGAGTTAGACAATTTGTATCTTACCACCATCTAATTTAATGCTCAGTGTATTAACCTGTTCAGTGCTGAGAAATGTGACCACCACCCAGCTACAAGAGGTATAGATCCCCATGAGTCCTCTCAGTCGCGAGTGCTCATGTGGATCTATGCCTCTTGCTGACATAACTTTGAATCCATGTTCCTGGGACAACTAGGGATTTTTGGCTCACGTGCGAAGCAAAAGTGAGTATATTTTGGGCCAGTGGTCGTCCGTCCGCCGTCATCCGTGGTAAACTTTAACGTTGGCATTTTCTCAGAGACTATTCAAGCCACATTCTTCAAACTTGGCCCAAGGATACTTTGTGGTAAGACCTTTCTAAACAGTGACCTCTCACAAAGGTCAAGGTCACAGGGGATCAGAAAATAGGTCAAAAATAGCTGTATTTTGACATAATTTATTTTTTCTCAAATACTATTTACAACTTCAAACCCAAAATAAAGGCTGGTGATTCTTCCTGACAAAGGTCACACATGTGTAAATCGGTCATACATGTGAGCCATAATGGCTTTGCCTTTCTTGTTGGTGTTGAATTAATGAAGATTGCAGAAACACCGTCTGCTTTAGCTGGCACTGAAAGAAAGGGTTGGATCTGTGTCTCTTGCAGTTGTATTTAGATCACATTTTGCAGCATGAAGGGGTTGCAATTATGTCTAGAGAAAGTTGATTTGGTGCAGGTGATCACAAATTTAACTCATTCAGCCTGACGGCGTATTTCCTAAACTTTGGAGGCATCATCTAATGACTATGCACCAGTTGCAGGAGATGGATCAACCATGATAATCCGAGGGAAGTTCTAGATTAGCTTGGCGCTGCCAAGCTAATCTGGCACTACCCTTGAATTATCATGGTCAACCCATCTCCTGTTGTAGTGCGTCATGGCTGAATGGGTTAATTTAACCCTCTTGTGCATGCAGCCATTGCTATTGTCAACAGAAACGGTGATTTGACAAATTCCTACATTGTTTACAGACTTTGCCTTATTGATTTGTAGATGTGTGTGTTGACATTGTAGTAAACATTCTCCTGCTACAAACATTTACAAACTGTTTGGTTGGCTCATTGGTTTGTAAATGTTTTGACATTGTACTGTAATGTTAATTTCTTTTCTTTTCAGATGGCAGTGACAAAGGTTCAACGTTCTGACCTAGGTGCTGAAAAAAGAAATGTGCCTATGAATGTTAGTGTGTGAAACTGTTCAACTCTCTTGCCTCCCATCTTGTATCGGGCAGAAGAGACCAAGGTTCTACAGACATCTCACCACTGGACAATCATTCTTTGTGTGCGTGTGTGATGTGCGCATACACGTGTGTGTGTGTAAGAGAGGGAGGGACTTTTCACACCTGCTTGTGTGAAAATATATATAAATGTATGTTTGTTACAAATCATGGTCTGTTCTCCACTGTCTCAACTTTGGCAACTTTCTCATGTGGCCCAGCTTTCTCACGTGGCCATGCTACATTGTACATTAATAGACTAAAGTGTTCACAATAGACATAACAGGTAAAAATTGGACATGTTTCGATGAAGACAGTGGATTAAAAGCCTGGACAAACATGCGATATTAACGCTTTTACTCCTTGACTGCTGAGGAAAAAAATGACCCAGCTGCAAGAGGCATAGATCCTTATGAGACACCACAGTTGTGGCGGCTCAAGAGGATCTATGCCTCTTGCTGTGACACGTTTGTATCCATTTTCCATGGACGCAGTTGTGGCTTTTTCGGTCGCTGAATGAACGTAGATTCTGAAGCAAAATATATATGGCATGGAAGGGGTTAATCCACTGTTTTGCTTCTGAGACGCACTGTTTTTTACCTACTTCTGATTTGCAGAACACTTCTATTCAGAGTGGGTGTAGAATCCCCTCATGCTGGTAGTCTCACATCATTTTGTATGCAGTGCGTGCCTGTATGTGTACTGTATGTACTTATAACGGCGTTAATGTGGACTCTTGAATCTTCATAATAAAGGCTGGTGATTCTTCCTGACCAAAATGTCATAAATGTTTACTGGATCCAAAAGGTGCATTTTTTTCTTATGTTCTGAATTATGTTGTTTTACAAATATTCAACCTTTCTTTCTTTTCTCAGAAAAACAACATAATTTAGAACATAAGGAGAATGCACCTTTTGGATCTTAGAATCTGAAACATCATGAATTTTGTTTGTGTTCTGTACTATTTTCTCTTATTATCAAAACCACAGACAGCTGAAGTGGTAAACATTTTCTTGCCACGATGGTAATAGATGATGACTGAACACCATTGTCCATTCACTTAACTACAGTTTTCTCAAGAGGTTCTTTAGGTTAAGTTTGAAACAAGATTTCACCGGCAGATAGATAATCCTTAAACGCTGTTTTGCAAGCAACAAAATGACTTTGCAACATTTCGATTTTTGTGCCAAGAACAAATAGAGTGCTTGTTCAGACCCATCTACTGTACAGTGTTGGAAATAAACTTGCTGGCGCTGGTCACACTGGTTTGCCTCCCTCAAGCCATTAGCACATGTATACTGTGCAAAGTAAGTAGGGGACATTTAGAATTCAACTTGAATGGTCAAGAATTTTTAAAAAAATGGTGAAATGATGAGTTATTCCACCGATTAGCCACGCCACTGGCCTATATTTTCACGTGATCAGATTGGGAGCCTTGAATATGGTGTTGGGGGTTATATGGTAAAAGTCATGTACAGGTAATTTCTATGAAAATCATTTCAGCTTTGTTTTTGTTAGTCTTGTGATAATTGTGGTCATGTGTACTGATATTAAAACTGGTTGTCTTTTGTCACATAACTAGGCATCATTTTGTACTGACGTGCTGCACACCGGAAATGTGCATGAAAAAGTAATCAAATTAACCTTAGGATTTAAGTCGGTTATTTGCCACTTCTGAAAACAAGATAGGCTTTCCAGAAAACATCAACCATTGCCTTTGATGGGACATCTGTTTAGTTTACCAGTGCCCATTGTTCAAACTGACAGCAAGTAAATTTACGCTGCATGAGGCTGGTTTTAACATTGGAGCCCAATGAACAATACATTTGGCACTTGTCAGAAACAGCAAGGTTTTCGCATCAAAATACTTTTTAAGATTAAGTGACACTTTGCATGTGCATGATGTTTTTGCTCTGCAGTGCACTGAGTATCAATGAATCAATGAAACATTATTTTACAACGGTTAAGGCATTGACATCGTCGTTGACACAGCCATTTAGTATAAAGTCAAAAGTGGTCTTTTATTCTACTGAGAACAGAAACCTTGTAAAAAATGTTGAGGGGTGTTGCTTGTAGTTTTTGGATACACATGGGTCAGGAAATTCTGCTGCAAGTTCATTATCAGTCATTTCAAGAGTTTATGTTTATTTATAGTGTATCATTGACATGTAACACTGGGGATAAAACAAGAAAATGTATTGTCAGCTGTAGCACACTGCAACAGCACCTCGGTGTCAATGTTTGACTATTTCCTGATCTTTGACAAAACACTTCCGGTTTGTTGCTGACAATAAATGGTGATCAGTTGCCTGTGTATTGCTGCTTAATCATCTGACAAAGGGCAAGCAGATTTAATGATGGTACGCATGTCCTTGGTTATCACAAGATAAACCAATACAAAATTAAGTGATTTTCACAGAAATAACCTGCATGCAACTTGTACCATAAGTCCCCAATATCATATTCATGGCTCTCAATCTGTTCACGTGACCTGCACAACAAAATCAATGTGAAGAAAATGCAGGCCACTGGCATGGCTAATTGGTACCATAACTCATTATTTCGCCGATTTTAAAAATTCTTCACCATTCAAGTTGAAATCTCAGTATCTCCTACTTTTTTTGCACAGTATATATCAGATGGAAGGAGGTCACCAGTGTGGACGCTGTTAGGATGGTGATCATTTGCTTATAGCAGCAAAGAAACAAGATAATGTTCAGAGGTCTGAACTACTTCTGTTCTGGGGTCGGTCACAGTGAGCTTAAATCCTGCGCAAGCCACGAAGCAACGTACTGTACTGTAGCTTAGTGGCACGCGAAAGATGGCTAGCTCTTGCAACTGATTCCTGTGTTCTTGATCTATTACTTGCAAAGTTATTTTTGGCTCATGTGTGTTAGTAGTTCTCCATCCATCTGCCTTCCACCCGCTGTCACCTGTTGTCTGTGGTAAACTTGGACATTAGCATATTCTCAAAGACTGACTTTTCAAGGCACAATATTCAAACTTGGTCTAAGAATACTTTGTAGTAAGACCTTTCTAAACATACCAGTTTCAATGGTCAAGACTGGGCTCTTGAAGTAGGTTTAAAATAGGCTTATTTTGGCTGAAATTGTTTTTTTTCTAATAATATTGTCAATTTCAAACCCAATTGGGTACAGAGATACCCGATAGACCTTTTCTGTGCATACTGATTTTAATGACCCTCTTAAAGGTCAAGGGTCACAAGAGGTCCTCAAATGTGTAAAATGCTGCTATTTGGTAGGATTTTAGTTTTTGTCAGTGTTTTTGCAAATTTTCAGTCAGATTTGGCAGAAAGGTAGCTGTTGATAATACATGTACTAATTACTAATGCATGATGATTTTGTTGAAGGTCAGGGGTCATGGGTGAGAGAAAGGTGAGAGAAATGCATGCATTTTGAGAAAACATGGATTTTGCTGGTATGAAAAAGTCAACTCTATGTTAAAGTACTTGGACAATTGCTCATTTAAATTTTCATTGACCTGTAAGGAAGGTCAAGGTAAAAAAAGGTCAGACTAATTATGTGGATCAGTCATACAAGTCAGCCATTAGGGCTTTGCCATTTTTGTTTGATTCCTTGTAGTCGTTGGTTGCAACTGAGCACTTTCATAGAGGCTTGTGCAGGATTTAAGCTCATTCATTCAACTCACGCCTGCAGTTCTTGGTCTAGTACTTACAAAGTTACACTTTGACTCTTTGTAGTTGTTAATTGCAGCAGAGACTTGGAAATCGGTTTTGTTGTGAGAAATACATTTGATCATATGGAGCGATTCTCATGTGACTGACTACACACAACGTGAAAAGAAAAATTCTCCTTTGGGTTTCTCCCATCAGGTATTGTAAATTAGCTGTATCAAAACAATTTTTGCTTGTTTAGATAGTGAAGTAAACATTTTATAAAAACCATCATGTTTGGTATAAATGCACGTGTGCTGTCATAGAGTAGCTATGATCAGTGCTGTTGTTTTGACTTGTCATCATCTTGTAGTGAAATTAGTGGTTGTGCAGTGGTGTTTACAGTTGCACAGTTTGCATTCTAAATTTGCTGTGTGGCGACTAGAGTAAATTTGTAATAGTGCATTATGTAGACAGCAAGCACCTGATGCCAAAAAAGAAGGAATTTTTCAAAAGGTTTGTTGCCTGAATGGTTCAACAGAACAGAATCAGGAAAGCACTTTTTTCCTGAGTGGAAACTGTACATGTATGTAATGTGACTGGACATTTTGGAAACATCATATTAATGTGTAAAGCTTTCAGCATGTCTTCGTATCTGATCATGAAAATGCATCCACAGGTGCCTTAGAACGAATATTCTTTTTGCTGTTTTCATGACTAGTTCAGCTTTATGACGGAGTTATTTTCTGCACAGTTCCTGTTGAATCAAAGAAACATAATGCCAACATTTACATGACTGTATATTTTCATACCTATTTTGTGCACTGGCAAATTCTGTTTGGTACAGCATTTGCTTGTTCCCTGGTTTTGTATGGCATAATTTGTAGCACTTTGCACACTAAGGATATTAAGTTTATGTAGGTATCTGTCAACTCATTAGAGATATGCCAAATCTGGATATGTGGCAGAAAGCCATGTATCCACATGTGGCATTAACTCATTCGCGGCCAGCTGCATCCAGATGCGTGGCTTACACCATGCATCTGGATGCGGCTGGCCATGAATGAGTTAATTGAATAAGTTAACCCCCTTGTTCATGCAGCCACTGGTGCTGTATACAAGGACAGTGGCTGTATGCACAAGGGAGTAAAAGGATCTTCTGTTCTTGGCAACCAGATGGTTTTGTATGTATTCAGGTGACAGTGGAAAAAGAGAGATTGCGTCCACTTCCCTCATTTATTTCAACTGTGTGCGCTGCAGGTTCAGTGCAGTATTTCATTTTGGTTTGACATTCTAACATGTCTTTCTTTTTCTTGTCTGATGTCATATTGAAAGCAGTCATTCGCATGAGACCTTTGTACTTTTTGTAGCTTTTTAAAACTTGCGCATGTAGCCATTGGTACAGTAAAACAGTACCGCAACTGTATGTGCAAAGGTTTAGCTTTTAATTCATTTGAGACGTGCGCCTCTGGAGTCGTGGCTTATGCCGCGTCTCTGGAGGCGGCACGTCTCAAATGAGTTAGTGTCAGAATTTCCCCACTCATTAGGCGCGGTATGTGTACAATGTGTTGTTTACAGTGTATCTACCTTCAGACCCGTGTGCATGCAGCCACCAGTACAAGTTGTAGTGACCGTGGCGGCGTGCACAAGGGGTTTAAACCATTATGGTGTACACACCACTGACATATCAGCAGTACACTAGTGTAAAAAAAAGTATTTTGTTCTGCATTCGCCAAAACATGACATTTTACATAGACTGCATGTTACTACAATATTTATGCTGAAAAAAAGAAGCTTTGTGGAACACAAATATTGGTGACTGTATGAGGTATGTATGTAGTTAGCTAGTCATAATATGAGGGAAACTCCCTTGCTCAAAAGAATGTTGTTGCATTGCACTCTAATGAATGTACATGTTCTCTGTTTTAAACCTAAGTAATTGCTGTATTTTGTTTTGTGATAGACTGCTTTTTTTCAGGTTGTGTAATGTTTGTACTGACTAGAATAAATGGTGCGTAGAGTACAAGTCACAGCACATGCGATTATTTTTATTTCATACACTGCAATTTTGTTTTTGTGTAAATTATGTTTGTCTCGCTGTGGGTAAACTTTGACCAGTGTGCTTGCTTTGTGTAGTGTCATAAAGGCCCTTAGAAGCTGGTCATTTGTATGGTTTCACATGAAATTGTGTAACACTGCATTCCATCATGTGTAGAATTATGGCATATCAACCCCTTTGTGCAAACAGCCACCAGTACTGCATACAGAACTGGTGGCTGCATGCACAAGGGTCATTAACCATACATGTTGGAATTGGTGTGGCCATGTTTATGTCCTTTTCCTTTTTAGTTCATTGCCATTTATGACAATTTGCTACTGCTTAAGTAATTTCTTTGGGACACGTGACGACCCTCTTTTACACGCAGCCCCTGCTACTGTTTACATTACCAATGGCTGCATGCGTAAGATGGATAACAAAGCTTAATTAGCATTGTCAAGTTCTTGGCAGCCACTTGCACTTTGAACAGTACTGGTGGCTGCATGCACAAAGGTGTTGACCCTTTAGCTGCCTGTAGCGCTTTTTGTCAAGATGACTCCTGTAGGAATCATCATGACAAAACATGCTACTGAGAGCCAAAGAGTTAATGGAGGTGCAGTTTCCAAAGAAATAACGTCTGTAGGTGTATTCTCTAAAGTAGCAGTAGCTTTGTTGTAAGGTCACAATGAGAGTTGCTAGGTTTGTGAGACTTGGCCAGGACTAATCCATCCATCTACAAGAGGCCTAGACCCTCATGAGCCCCTGTAGTGGGCATCTTCCCTGTCCACATCTTTTTACTTCATTAAGATTGTTTTTTTTTTGTTTGTTTTGATAATCAGGAGAAATTCATTCAAATAGGCTTTAACTCATTTGAGATGTGCCGCCTCTGAATACATGGCTTAAAGCCATGTATCCAGAGGCGGCACATCTCAAATGAGTTAATTTATGATTTGAGCTTAATTTGAGTTCATGTTATGATATGAGGCTCATTTGTTTGCTAGCTTGTCTTATATTTACTAACTTTTGAGAGGCAGCATTGCTTGTAGAAGTTTTGCTCTTATTTGGAGTAGAGATCTCAATAAATTAAGTTATTGAGAAAGCAACAGGCAAGACTGTTTTATCAAAAGAAAGATTGGTTTGAAATCGTACACCCATTTGTTCAGTGTGCAAAGGGTTGAAATGTCTAATAAATGAGCCAAAATTTTTACTTGGAGGAACTAAAATGTAAACTGTCATTCATGTAAGAAAATAATTATGGAAGAGGTGAGGTTCATATAACCCCCAGTTCATATAACCCCCATGCTCAAGGGGATTAACCCTTTGTCACTAGTGCATTTTTTGAGGGCGATTCCTGCAGGAATCACTTTGACTTAAAGTACTACTGACAGCCAAAGGGTTAATGTGCATATTATTTTATTTTAAAGTGCTACTGGAAATTGTATTGCGCTTGTTTTATTACTGAAAGACATTTATTATCCTTGATGACAGGGTTGCTTGCAGTGTCGAAGTGTCGCTTTTAATTTGTATTATTAGTTTGTAGTTTTCTTCTCCATATGAAAGGATCAGGATCGTGTCCAGTGTCAGGTAGCCGGGACACATTGACTTTTTTGTGCATTTTAATTTCACATTAACCCTTTTTGTACATGCAGCCACTGGCACTTCAAACTGTTAACAGTACCAGTTGCTGTCTGTACACAGGGGTGATCATTTAGTTTTCTTGTGGTAGATTTTAAAAATCATGAATTGTTCTTTACCATTGTTCTTGAACAAGCACCAGGATTGTGCTTGTTCGTTAATTTTTTTCAGTTAGAGTGATACTTTTGTCTAGTATTCCTCCTTGTTTGTTTCTCAAGTTGACAGCTTTGGAAGGTTATAAGGAAAGAAAAAAAATCTGTTGTTTATTTTCTTGGCTGTCCAGGAAGACAGAGAGAACCTTTTGTGTTTTGACGTGTCCAGGTAGACAATCAAGTTTCTGTTTGACAACTTTTGACAATTTTCTTTTGTTTTAATTGAAAGGGAACAAGCTGATAGGGAATCTGATACATGTTGGTTACTCCTGTTGTAAAACTTATCATTGGAGCACCCGTAAGAAAGGAATCCATTCACCTGTGCGTACGAGTGACATGTTAATTTAAATTTAAAATTTTAATTTGTGCATATAGGCACCGGTACTGCAAATGATTCTGGTGTCTGCATGCACAAGTCAGAGATGAGAATCTTCCGCCTTTTAGCGGAAATCTGCTCTTTCGGAAGGTCCCAGGGTCATTTTTTGAGATCGGTTTAAATTCGGTGAGAAAATTTTAGTGTATGTGACTAGGGTAAGTTGTTGATTTTCGATCTCGCAGCTTATTCCCACTCGTTGTTCCCATGCGGATTGTTGTCATTTGGTTCGCTCTCACTTCGTTTCCGTTGATCCACCAAGCTTTCCTCCTTTTTGTCATTTTAGGATTCTCATCTCTGACAAGTGGGTTAACTCATTCAGCCCCGACACACCACAGCAAGACATGGATCAAACATGATAGTTCAAGGGTGGTGACATAATAGCTTGGTGCCCATAGGCGCCAAGCTATTCTGGCACCACCCTTGAACTATAAAGCTAGATCTGTCTCTAGAATTGCAATGCACTCCTGCAGAGGACAACTTCAAAATTTAGTCCTGGGGTAGAATGTGTTAAGTGAACTGTTTGATTATATGCTTCAATCATTGAACTGGCCTAGGAAGGACTTGTAGGCACATTAGTGAATGACTTGTATGTACTGACATGTCTTTGTCGACAGTTGATTCTGAACCTAAAATGATGAGGATTTTGTTTTTGCAACAGGACTGGTGTAGTTTCTGCATAAGCATAGATATTCATACATCGCAACTATGATGTAATCAGTAACATTTGTGTTTGACCCATTTGTGCATGCTGACACCAGTACTGTTTACAGAACTGTCGCGTGCACACACAGTGGGGTTAAGTTTTGGCCGTCTTAGATGACAAAATTTCAGTAGAGGGAATTTGAAAATGCTTGTCTGAGCGATTTCAACCTGGTTTTCTTTATCAGACTTGTTCTCATGTTAGATTGTTACCATGAGCTGAGAGTGTATAGTTGTGATGCACAAGGATCGCTGCTCCTCATTTTTCGTTTGGTTCTACACTGTTTATAGTGATCGTGATCGAAGGAGATCTTGTTACATTCATTTTCAGTGTTGACATTGTTCCTGGTTCCGAATATTTGATGTTTTTGGTGGCGTCGATAAGAGTTGGTTGTTGACTTGGAGTTTACTGTTCCGTTATGGTTTAAAACTTGTTAGCTGTTTTGAAGGTTTTAAAATTGCTGTGTACAACACAATGAGTATGTGACAGTTTGTGCTTTCTACACTAATTTGACAAAACCAAGGTCATGGTATAGTGTTGCATGTATTTGACAGCCACCAGTGCTGTAAACAGTACCATCAGATGCATGCACAAAGCATAGGGGCCCGACGAGTGGTGCTTTGACTAAATGCAAATCAGCTGCACCACCACGTAACTAGCTTAGGCATTCTGACTTCAGCTATTTACACGGTTTGCGCAGCAGATTTGCATTTAGTCAAAACACCACTCGACAGGCCCCTATGGCACAAAGGGATTATTCCTGTACAAGCTGTGTGTGTTTTTTTTTTAATGGTGAGATTTGAGGCATACGAAGTCAGAGATCAAATTTATTATTTGACCTAGCTTGGGCATGAATTGTAACGTCAGATTTTTTTCGTTTCTAAGTCTGTGAATCTGTACCTTATGCAGATGAAATGGGAAGTCTTGTGAATTTAATTTCTCATGAAATGAGTTTAACTCACTGTGTCCCAGGTATGAAATACCCCCACATTTTGGAGTTGTCCTCTGAGGACTGCCGTACAAATTAGGAGACAGATCGACCATGATAATTCAAGGGTGGTGTCAGAATAGCTTGGTGCCTATAGGCGCCAACTGTTCTGGCACCACCCTTGAACTATCATGGTCGAGCCATATCTTGCTGTGGTGTGTCGGGACCGAATGAGTTAAACTAGTACAGAAATTCAGGCAGCTTGTTTTTGATACTTGGTAGTACTTCGCACCGAGTGTACGAAAGTTTCACTGTTTTTCTGTTGGTATTTAGTTGGAAAAATATCCTGTATGTCAGTTTTGTTGCACTAGTGGGATGATGTCCTCCTTGTTCTTGAAAAGTGTTCATCATAACATTTTGTTTTGGTTGTGTTACATTTAGCCTTTTGGCTGACCGTATCGCTTTTTGTTAAGGTGATCCCTGCAGGAATCACCCCAACAAAATGCACTACGGACAGTCAAAAGGGTTTAATTATACGTACTTTGCATAAATTGATTTTGTTCCATTGCCACGATTGGTGTGGTGCTTGTTGATTTAATGGACAGCACAAGTATTTTGTCAGCTTTGGTTGCACATTGTGGTCGTTTGAAACTTGATCTTTATTGTCACAGTGTGACTTTTTGTAAGGGCTCTGTCCTATTTCTCACTCTGTAGATTTTTGTAAAGCACATATTATGCAGGTCAGTCTCGGTATTACTTGCATCAGTATACCACGGTCTCTGATAAAATGCACATAAATCTCAGGCTTCAACCTGTTTGCCCAATAAGGAAAGGTCCCTGGCCCACATCAGCTTTGGTTGTTTGGCGCACATCTGTCTGCAGGCTAGGGAAGGCCAACGTAGGCATGAAGCTGTTTACTTACGAAGTGTTTTTCTGAGCAAGTCTATGTAAATTCAGTTCCACAATATAATGAGTGCGATTAATGCGGTTTGACTTCTGGCTCCTGGGTATTGTGAAATACTGAGGCTGACCGGTACCATCAGTTGCTTTGGTTCATCGTGACGTAATTAACCCATTTAACCCCAGTTCCATGTTTCCTAAATTTTGGAGGTGTTGCCCAATGACTACCAGCGCAGGAGATGGACTGACCATGATAATTTAAGGGTAGTGCCAGGTGAGCTTGGCTCATCTGGCACTACCCTTGAATTATCATGGTCAATCCATCACCTGCTGTAGGGGGTTGGGGCTAAATGGGTTAAGCAGAAACAAGTAGTAATTTTGATTATTGTGCAGTGTTTTGTCAGTGAATGTGGTCTGTTGGTTTTGGTCTGTACGATTAAAAACTGGCCTACTAACAAAAGTCTCTTGGGCTTGAATATCACCCAGTCTAATTCGTAAACATGGCAATTTTTGAGCGTTTCATGCTGAAATCCCAAGAGTTTGCCAAGATATGGGAAAATTGCTATAGACTGTAGAGGAATTGCTATTTTCAGAAAAGGAGATGGTTGAAAATATGCCATACTGAGCAAACTATGCTTTTACAAAATACCCCCAGGAAGCAAAGGTCAGCTCACATACAGCTGTGCGCGGGCCCACTGCAGCCATCATGGGCGCGAAGATGTTTTGCTATTGGGGACAGTAGTACAGTGTAGGTTGCTTTTGCTGCATGTTCAGAGATGGGGGTTGGGTAGTGTACTAGGATTTTGGGACTAGAGGGAGTTTTGGGACACCCATCTAGATCTGTGGTTGAATTAGACAGCCTTTTCCTGGAAACACTTTGCATTTTTTTAGATAAAAATTAAATCATAAAGTTACTGTGCTGATAATCAGAGAAAAATATATTTTCACACCCTGTAGTGTTGTTAATCTTTTTGGTCTATTTACCGCATAGTGTGTTTTAGAACGTGCTAGCATTGGTACAGGTATTGGTTGTGAGTGGTCCTGTCAGTCTGCATTTTAAAAGTTCCATATTGTGATATGCCTCATGCTCATCATTACAGTTGCCACCTTTTTCATGTGGCTGCATTACATTACAGTGGTCTCTCATGCTTCACTCTGCCATGTCAATCTGTGTCAACAGTGGTTATATTGTGGGACTATTGGAAAACACAGTAATAAATATAGTGTATTTTCAGCCTTACCGCATTTTGATTTGATCGTGTGTGTGTGTGTAAATGAGAGAGATGCATATTTAGCTTATTCACATCAGTGACTTCCGCAGCTTAAAAGGTGTTGGTAAAGAATGTACCCACTGTGGGAGATGGATCAGTCATATTTCAAGGATTATGACAGATGAACTTGGTGCTGGGAAGGTGCCAAACTACATTGGAGTCCAGTTAACACGAATACGCTTTACACAAAATTCTGGTTAACACGAAATGTTTTTGAATTCCTGGCTGTGAGCCCTCTTGTTCTCTATTAAAATTTTCATAGTTAACACGAAATTCCTGAACACAAAGATGATTTTGTTTCCCCGAACTGAACATTTCATAGTATTTTCACCTGTTTAACATGAACAACCATCCCACAGACCAAAATGATGCCGTCCTCCGTGTAACACTGCACACGGAAATAAAAGCTTAGTTTACAGAAGTACCCACGAACACCGTTACGCAACAGCTGAATGACTGCATTATTAGCTTTCACACCTTGGTCTGATCTGCATTGCAAATGGTCGACTATCCACAGTTTTCAACCACTAGTGCTCAACACGCGCGCTCACGTGTATCGATACATAAGTGACGGGGGACATTGACGGACACAGGTCCACTGCAGGTTCCGTACACACGCTGCCTACTAAGAGGGTGGGGGTAGTAGTGGTGGGTAAGGGAGACTCGGGAGGCTGCATGTTTTGTACATAAAGCCCTGTTTCTGAAAATGATCAGTCGCTGGTAAACATAGTGAGTTAGTGTACATGAAGATGAGGCTCTCCCTTTTCCATTCTTCATTCAATCAAAGACAAAGACTGACCATGTGATGTGCGGTGGGAGTGAGCGAGATGTGGGAAATGCCACCATCTCGACTGATAGTGTTTCTGTATTCTGCCAATCTTGTATGTGTATTCATTCATTCACAGTCAGTTATTCAGCACATGATTTTTCATTAAAACACACACACATCTGATTTGAAAGCAGTAGACGCGAAGTGCTGCAGAGGGTAAAAACAGCAGTTCCAAGGATTGTGACACTGATCAACGTGAAGAATTCATAGTATTGCCCGTACAGATGGTACACAGCTAAAAATAGCACACTAGCTCCTATACTGCATGTTGTTATGGAGCTGTTGAATCAGATGGATTATTGTTTGCCTGATGGATTGTACAATAAATTCACGAACTGTACGCATGTGGTCTATTGTTGTCCTATTGAGATGAGAGTAAGCAGGTAAAGTATGATACTGTGCATGTTTAACCTCCAGGGCAGGGCAGACTCACATGCCCATCTCCCACACACTCTCTTATTTCAGACTATGAACAAGTTTTAGTCTAAATCGGTTAACACGAAATACGTTTTACACGAACTAATTTTCTCTGTCCCCAGAAATTTGTGTTAAGCAGACTCCACTGTAATCTCGCGCTAACTTCGAACTATCACAGATGACCCATCTCTTAACTGTGGTGTTCTACTGGTGAATGTATGAAAGAGGACTTCATAATGCTTATTTTATTTCCACAAATTATGTACACGGTAAAATAGAATGTGTAATCACATCAGGATCAATACTTAACATGCATGACAAACTCAAAACATCTCTGTACATAAAAACCCTACACTTTATTTGACCCATTTGTCTATGTCAATCACATCTTGACAATGTCAATCACTTCCTTACATGTTAATCACTTCTTAACATGTGCCAAATCATATTTCCCCCTGATGCACTTGATTTTGACACCAGGCAAGTCCTGAACACGGCCACCCCTCACCAACACAATGCTGTGTTCTTGCAAGTTGTGCCCCTCACCCGGTATATAAGCTGTTACTTCTTTTCCTGTACTTAGACGCACTCGAACACACTTTCTGTTGGCTGAATTAGGCTTCTTGGGCTTTTTTATGATAGTTTTTAGAACAACACCACGTAGCTGAGGTCGGCCATCCATGGGACCTTTTTTGCGAGGCTTGCGCTTCGGAGGCCCAGACCGATGCATCTGATTCAGTGTGGCCATTGTTCGGGCAAAAGGGGAGAAGATCCAGGAAGACCAAAAGGAACTGTGGCCCAGGCTGGGTCTTTGGAGAGTTGTAATGCCTACAGAGTACATAACAAAGCAAACAATATTGGTTAATGGTATTTGGGGGGGGGGGGGGGGCGGGGGGGGGTCGGGGGAACTCAGGTGCACATGACAGAAGTACTAGCGAAACAACTTCATTGAAAGCAAGTGAAAAAAAATAAGTATTGTATGAGATTTGTAAGAAGTATTGTATGACTAGTATGAGATTTTTAAGTTAGTTTGAAACACAATGCAAAGGCAACAATTACTGACCGCTTTGATGGAACTGCTCTTTTGAGGGTGCCTGCAGCCTTGGTACTGACTTTGACAGCTGCTGAAGTGCACAACCACATAGCCGACGGCCAATGTTCCATAACTGCCACATAGCTACGCCCTGCAACAAATATAATCTGCATGTGGTCAAAAACCTACTCGTACTGCTGGTCCAAGGGCATGGAGACATGATATGCTCAGCTGAAAAAGTATTGCATGTGAAAGAAAGATCTAACAAAAGACATTCATCAACATCGCATATTGCTAAATACAACAATATTACATTTTAACACCAAAAATCACACCTGTAATATATATTATTCACGCCAGCCAGTTGATTTTCCTGTGTACTGATTGTGCTCTTGTTTCACGGATGTGAGGACAGATTCACCTCCCTTGTTAATCTACATTGGGGGAAGGCAGTCATAGTGTTTCGCAGAAATTTGATAGATGACATATATGGGATAAAAGACACAGTGGACAGCCTTATAATTAATGTTTAATTCATTGAATTACATAGATATGCATGCAAGTTTGATAATGAGACATACAAGGCTCAAATAATTATACTGCCACTGTATGAAACGGACTTCTCCTTGTCGCTTGGGTTATCGGCCCTACAATAGCAGACGCTCAGCTCTGCCAACACAGGTTGTATCTTGTAACCCTAGGGCTCAACAGAAGACTGAAATCATGACTGCTCCAGTTCCACGGGTCCCAAAGGAGTTATCACCAGCAACGCTGGCAATAATGCAGTTCGCTGCTGGCGGATGTGCAGGTTTTTACGTTGATTTTTCCCCCACCATGTCCACACCGTCCGCTGAGAACAGCACATGAACCTTGGCCACTAGTAAAGTTGCTGATCTGGCTTGTACCAGATAATGTTGGAAAGGGAACAGGTCTAGTTTGTCGTTATAGAAAACAAAATATCTCTGATTATTGGCTGACTTCTTTACTTGCGTGTAATTATTACATAAGTTTGAAAAATCTATGCACCTATACATATATGCATACCTACACGCCCCGTTGCATGCGCCCCTCCCCCCCCCCCCCCAAACACACACACACACACACACACACACACACACACAGACACACACACACACACACACACCTATCTTTGTCATCTTCTCTTTCCTCTGTTCCCACAGTACACACATAAGTATACATACAATGGGATAACTCTAAAACAAATCTGTTTGAAGGCCCACTACCGCCGTAATTGTTCATAGCCCGGATACACTTCTGTTACAAAATGCTACACACAGGTCTAGTTATGGTTCATTTAGACACAGGAGAATCTAGTTCAGCACACGTCATCTTCATATCAAGTAACCTGACAATGACTCCACTTCGTTCTATAAATACAACGCTATCAGTACGAGTAATAGCTAAAATAGATTAGAACGCTGACGGTGGCACAATAAATAAGTGCGATTATGTGTGTGCTTTTGCTGCATGTCCCAACTGCTCTGAAAGTTCATTACATGTGTCGACCATGCATAATAAACACAAATGGTGCTGAAATTTGTCTTCAAATTTACTCGTAGTGGTACTTTAAGGTGACAACGCAATTTGTCACCTTAAGTAGATGGATGCCTAATGCAGGGTAGTGTGCAGGCCAGCTATTGCTGAAGTTGGTCCGAAGACCTTTTGCTCATAAACCCCTTGTGCACTGGTGCAGTAAATGCATTACACCCTGAGGATAAACTTATCCATTTTGTTAGATATCCTTTGAGGTCTACGTCACAGTTTTCAAGACAGATCAGCCATGATAGTTCGAGGGTGATGTCAGAATAGCTTGGCGCCCAGAGGCCCGAAGCTATTCTGACACCACCACCCTTGAACTATCATGGTCAATTCACATCTTGTCACAGCATGTCAGGGCTTTATGGCTATACAGTACAAATGACTGCATGCACAAGGGTGTTAAGAAACATCGCACAGGCTGATTGACAGCTTTGTGCCCCTGTTGCAGGTTTTGTGGAGGTGTCTATCATGCACCCCCTGGACCTGATCAAGACACGATTTCAGGTACAGCGTGGACCAGGGGACCCTCACTACTACACCTCACTTGCTGACTGCTTCCGCAAGATCTACAGACAAGAAGGGTGAGCAACTACTGTGTTTATTCATTTTAACCTCACTGCACATGCAGCCACTGGTCTTGTTAACAGGGGGGTTAATGCCCATCATTATTCATGGCTTTAAGTTCACTTCCAAATCCAAATAAACTTCTTTTGCATTGTGGGCATTTTCTTTTTGTGCAATTCATAATTTTGGTAGTTTACCTTCAGGCTTTCCATGAAAGGAAAATTCTCTGTATTTGATAAACAAATGGGATGAAAAAAAATGGAAGGCTGTCTGTCCCCAGGACGGACAAAGCTTGGAAAAAATTAACTCATCCCGTCAGTGTTTCAAGTGCGTGACGGACTGTAGAACGCCTGGTACAGATTTTTGTCATGCTGTTCGTCCCCTTGACTTGTATTCTTGGAGGTAAACCTGACTTTTTAGTAGTTTGGTGGTTTACTTTGGAGCTTGTTACTGGTTTTCATTGCTTATGTGATAGGTTTGCCTTGTTTCAATTTGTGTTTGTTTCAGAATCCTGTCATTTTATAAAGGAATCTTGCCACCACTTCTTGCTGAGACCCCAAAGAGAGCCACAAAGTTCTTCACATTTGAAAGATACAAAAATCTGTTTGCTTATGGGGGATACTTGTCACAGCCTGTGGTACGTTGATTATACGTGCACTCATGTATGCTCACACACACACACATGCATGCACATAATTATGTATACTTACATGGGCCCACGCACGTTGAAACTTGATACACAGCAAATGCTGTTTTCAGGGGAAATAATCAGGCTAATTGTAAGCATTAACAACACGTACTTTTAGAGGTTATTTCCCTTGCATATTGCCGCCGTACAAGTGTACTACGGCACGATTTCTGGTTAAAACTCGCTCACGAACGCACAACACACGTGGCGCATGAGGATCTGTGCCTGTTGCATATACGTAACAATCACAGCAGTACAACACGTGTGCCGGTCTGGGATTTGTGACTGAACGGTCAGAGGCTGTAAAGTCCAACTTTCATTTTTCCTGATTTTCTGATTGCAGATCCTAACATTGTCTGGCCTGTGTTCTGGCTTGACCGAGGCCTTTGTTATTAATCCTTTTGAAGTGGTCAAAGTACGTCTTCAGTCAGAGCACCAACAATTTGCACAGGTAACATTTTTGTAAACTTGGCCTGAGTGTTGGCCTTACTGTGCTACGTCATGATGCGGATCAACCATGATAGTTCAAGGGTGGTGTCAAAATAACTTGGCACCTACAGTGTCAGAATAGCTTGGCGCCTGTAGCCTGTAGGCACCAAGCTATTCCTACACCACCCTTAAACTATCATGGTCAATCTGACTCCAGAACTGTGACATAGTCCACAAACGATATCTAAAAAAAAATGATAATTTAATTTTCAGGATGTAATACTAAATTTTACAGTTCTTGTTGTTTTTTGTGTGTCTGATTTTTTTTTGTGGCTCATGTGCGAAGCAAAAGTCAGTCTATGTTTTGGGCCAGTGGTCATCCGTCCGTCATCCGTCCACCGGCTGTCGGCCATGGTAAACTTTAACATTTGCATTTTCTCAGAGACTATTCAAGCCACAGTCTTCAAACTTGGCCCAAGGATACTTTGTGGCAAGACCTTTCTAAACATACCAATTTGAGTGACCTCACAAAGGTCAAGGTCACAGGGGATCAGGGAATAGTTAAAAAATAGCTATATTTTGACATGATTTATTTTTTCTCAAATACTATTCATAACTTCAAACCCAAACTTGGTACAAAGATATCTGATGGTAAGACCTTTCTATGCATACTAATTTGGTTGATCCCTTGGAAAGGTCAAGGGTCACATGAACTCAGGAAATAGGTAAAAAATAGCCATATTTTTACAAAAGATTTTTTTTCTCAAATACTATTCACAACTTCAAACCCAAACTTGCTATAGAGATACCTGATGGTAAGACCTATCTATGCATACTAATTTGGCTGATCCCTCGGAAAGGTTAAGGGTCACAAAAACTCAGGAAACAGGTAAAGTATAGCCATATTTTGACAAAAGATGTTTTTTTCTCAAATACTATTCAAACAACTTCAAACCCAAACTTGCTACAGAGATACCTGATGGGAAGACCTTTCTATGCATACTAATTCGGTTGATTTCTCAGAAAGGTCAAGGGTCACAAGAAATCAGGAAATAGGTCCAAAATATCCATATTTTGACAAAAAATGGTTTTTTTTTTCTCAAATACTATTTACAACTTCAGACCCAAACTTGCTACAGAGATACCTGATGGGAAGACCTTTTTATGCATACTAATTTGGTTGATTCCTCAGAAAGGTCAAGGGTCACAAGAGCTCAGGAAATAGGTTAAAAATAGCCATATTTTGACAAAAGAGTTTATTTCCTCAAAAACATTACCGATGACATGACTGATAGGAAGTGTCTACTTACTCTCACAATTTTAGCCTAGGAACCCGTTGTGCCCCTGCACAACCCGGGAGGCACTCGGGGAACCCCCAGAGGGGCCGAGAGTTGTCTCCCGTGCCTGCCCATCCGGTTCCGAGTCATGTGATGATTACTCAGTTTAGTCTACTTAGCTCGTCTAGTGCAGACGTGTTTTGATAGCCTCCAGTCTTGCTATACACTTGACCAGTTTGGAACCCGTCTTCGACTTGTGTTGGGCCTGCTTCGCTTGCGGGCTCTTGCCATGTGCCTTTACTGAGTCGGCTGCTTGTTCTGCTGCCACTGCTACGTTTCCCGCCTCTTCTCACCGCTTCGGCCTTCCTCCATTCTCGCCTTCAGCGCTGTTGTGGTATGGAGGTGTCGTCCCCCGTCCCTGTTGCTGTGGAGGGGTAAGGTAGTTGTTTGGCCTTCGGCCGGCCTCCAAGCGGGTCGCCGGTCGTGAGGACTTCTCAGTCTCTGTTGACTAGCCTACGCAGCTCTTTGTTTTCTCGGCTTGGCCCCTGGGGGCTTCGCCTTGTCTCTTGCGGTTGTACTGGGTCGCTGGGTGCTGGCGGAGCGTTGCTGCGCTGCGGGCTCTTAGCTTACTGGGCCGCATGCCTGGGCTTTCGCACCTTGGGGGGTGAATTTTCACTCTGTGTATGTTGACTTTGTCACTTTAGTCTCCTCTTTCCCCTTGTTGGGCGCGGCCACATGCTCTCGCTCGTACGCCGGTTTGTTTCTGTGTTGCAGTTGCCAAGTGCGGACCTGCACCCTCTGCGGCGACTTCCAGTGGCCAACGGACAACCATGCGGTTTGCCTCCCTTGCTCTGGCTGCGCCTCAGACCGCTCTTGCGACCTCTGCTCCATTTGGCCAAAACTGAAGTGGTCGCAGCTTTGGAGTTTTTACAGACGGGACCGGCCGTTACCTGTGAGTAACCCTCCCGTCCGGGCGCCCCCCATTGTGCCAGGAGCTGGGACCAAGCTTGTCCGTACAGACCCTGTGGATCGGACGCCGCTTCGAACGCGTACACCCAGCACTGTTCGGACAACTGACCTCTCTAAGCAGACACCAAGTGCCGCCCTCCTTGAGCCCGGCCTAAGGGGACGCGGTTCGCGCCGCCCCTTGTCTGCGGTCAGTTCTCGCTCATCTCTCATGCCCGCGGACTCCTACGAGGAGTCCATTTGCCAGCAGGGAGCCCGCCTTTTAGCGCCCGGCTCTCAGAGACGAAGTGCCACACGACCTAGGACACCTCCCCCCTATTCGCGGCGATCTCGCTCTCCGTGGGATTCTCGTTGTCGACATCGTCACTCTTGTTGGCCCTCGCGCTGGACCTGCGTCGGCGCGTTCTTTTTCACGCTACCTGCGGTCTTCGCCCCGTCGCTCTTCTCGTCATCCGTCGGTTTCCCCTAGGCGTCGCTCCGCGCGGAGCCCTCGCCGGGATGGTCGTCTTTGTTCCCGTCCTTGTAGCTGCTCTCCCTGCCCCTCCCGGCTGGACGCCCCTCGGGAACCTCCCCGTTCTCGCCGCAGCAGTCCCCTTGCCGCTCGTCCTTCTCGGGACGAGGACGCCTTGAGTTTGCTTGTCGAGGATTCTGCTTCTGCCTTGTTCGGCCCTGCGAGCCGTTCCCCCCCCTTCCCGCTCATCCTTGTCGGATCTCTCGGACCCCTCACCACTGGCTTCTTTTTCTCGCTCGGCTACCTTGCTCGCCCTGGATGAGGCCGCCCGCATCGTTTCCGCCTCCCTACCAGTGGATGCTTGCCCTCCGTCTCCCCCCCTCAAGCGCAAAGTCTCGGCCTTCGTCGATGCTGGTCGGCAGACGAAGAAGTTCAAGTCTCTCCCTCAGCTGCCTGGTTTCATGCGGGACGCCTTCTCCGCGCGCCTCCTCACTGCCCCTAGGGAGCATCAGTTTTTCTCTGACCGTAGATGGCCCCTCGGCCTCGATATCGCCTTTCGGCAGGAGTGGTATTCAGGACATTCGCAGTCTTTCTTCTGCGCCCTTCTTCCAGTGGACCCGGCGGCTATTCTTCAGGCTGGCGGTCTCTCTCTTCTGAAGCGCTCCGTTCCTCGCGGTTTGGATGGTACTGCGGCCCTGGTTCGTAACACCCTTGCCTGCTTGGGCTTCCTGGAGCTTGTCACCCGAGCGTTCGTGCAACGGATAGAGGAAGCCTGGCATCCGTCCGTCACTCCCCTGTTAGGAGATCTTCTCACCCTCGCGGAGTCATGCGGCGTATCACTCTTCCGTCAACGCCATGGCGGCTTCCTCCAATTGTGACCTCATGCGTCGGGACGCTGTCCTGCGGGCCTGCCGTGGTATGCCTTCGGATCTACAGAACCAGCTGCGGCGTGCCCCCCTTGGTGGGCAGCTTCTTTTTGGCGACACCTGGTCTTCCGTGAAGATGGCGAACTCGGATCGGTGGCCTACCAAGTCTGCTCCTCCTCGCTTTCACCCCTCCCGCAAGGCTCCGGTCATGCCCTGCGGGGCTCCGGACAACCCGCGTCCTCAGACCCCCTCCTTCCACGAGCCCCCCGCCGCCGCCCTGCCTTCAGTCAACCCGGTCAGGTTAGCTCCTTTGCCCCCACCCGGTCCCAACCTGCCCGTCGCCCTGGGCGCGGGCGGGCCCACTGACTCCCTAACTCCGCCCCCGCCGGCCGTCCTGGGTCCTCCAGTCGGCGGGAGGCTTGCCCGGTTCAGCAAAGAGTGGTTTTCGCTGTTCCCAGACGACCCCTGGATCCGGTCTGCCGTCTCCGACGGCCTTCGGATTTCGTTTCGCTCTCCTCCTCCGCTGCGCCGGTCCCCTGTGTGGACCTCCTTGCCCTCTGACCCTTTGAAGGCCAGTGCTCTGCGTGCCAAGGTCTCCGCTCTTCTGCAGAAGTTCGCCACGGAGGTGGTCGTGCGTCACGATTCTCCGGCCTTCTACAGCCGCCTCTTCCTGGTGCCCAAGCCGGGCGGCAAGTGGCGTCCAATTATCGACCTTTCCACGCTAAACTCCTTCATTTCGGCTCCTTACTTCCGCATGGAGACTGCCCGGGCCCTCTAGGCCGCGGTTCAGCCAGGGGACTTTGCCGTGAGCTTGGATCTGTCGGATGTGCCCATTCACCCCGCCTCCAGGAAGTACCTACGCTTCGCCTGCGACGAGGTAGTTTACCAGTTCCGGGCCCTCCCGTTTGGTCTCAACCTCAGCCCGTGGGTGTTCTCTCACCGAATGGATGCGGTAGTGGCCAAGGCTCGACAGTCATCGTCCAGCCCTACGTCCAATTACCTCGACGACCTTCTCCTACGCAATCAATCAGCGACCGTTCTTTCAGCGGACAGGGACGCCTTGATCCAGCTGTTAGCGCAGCTGGGCTTTCTGCTCAACAGTGGCAAATCGGATCTTACCCCCAGTCGCCGATTCGTCCACCTAGGCATGGACTTCGCTACCGACCTCAACCTCGTGCGTCTGTCGGAACAGCGGATTCAGAAGTTAGCTTCCTTGACCGGCGATCTTTGCCGGCTAGACGCAGCCCCTGCCAGGACTTGGCTGCAGCTTCTCGGAACGATGAACGCAGCTGCAGAACTCCTTCCTCTAGGGCGTCTCTACTATCGACCCATACAGCTGCACCTCCTCCTTCACTGGCGCCCGTCCTCTGCTGACCTGGCAGCCATGGTACCTGTCTCTTCGATTCTCCGCCCCCATCTGCTTCGTTGGATGGATCCGGCGTGGCTGGCCTCGGGAGTCCCCCTCACGTCTCCCCCCCCCCCCCTTGGCTTTCCCTATGTGTCGACGCGAGCCTCTCCGGGTGGGGTGCCCACCTGTTACTGGACTTTTGAGCGACGTCGGGGACCTGGCCTTCAGAGATGTCTGCCCGTCACATCAACTGGTTGGAGCTTCAGGCCGTGTGGCAAGCCCTCATCATTTGGGAAATGAGTCTGCGGCACCAGGAGCTCTTGGTCCTTTCCGACAACGCGACTGTGGTAGCGTACATTCAGAAGCAAGGCGGCACTCACTCTCCCGACTTGTGCATGCTCATCTACTGACTGATGCTTTGGTGCCAGGCCCGCGGCATCTTCCTTCGAGCGAGACACATTCCGGGTCACCTGAATGTCCTGGCCGACTCGCTCTCGCGTCGTGGCCAGATGTTACACACGGAGTGGACTCTTTTCCAGGATCTCTTCCAGATGATCTGTGCGCACTGGGAGACGCCTCTGGTCGATTTGTTTGCCACGAGATGGAACCACCAGCTTCCCCTCTTTGTCTCCCCGATCCCGGATCCCCTGGCCTGGGCAGTCGACGCACTCTCCATCCCCTGGGACGGTCTGATCGCGTACGCCTTCCCCCGGACAGTCCTTGTCCCCAATTTCCTCCTCTCTTCCTGCCTCTTAGGCCCGGCAGAGATGACATATCGGCCCAGACGATCTCTTCCTGGCTTCGCTGGGTCATTCGGTCCGCCTACCAGGACCTCTCCCCACAGGGAGCAAAGAGGTTCAAGATACGCGCGCACGAGGTACGTGCCATGGCCATGAGTCTTGCCCTTGACCGAAACTGTGCTGTTAAAGACATTGTGGTGGCCGTGGGCTGGCGAGCAGAATCTACCTTCACCCGCTTCTACCTCCGGGATCTGGCAGGCCAGCGAGACAACCTCGCTCTGGTGGGGGACATCACGGCAGCGCAACACTCCCTCCCGGCGCCACAGGTGCCGTTGGTATGCAACTTAGCTAAAATTGTCGGGAGTTTGCGACTGGGAGGATGGCTCTGCAGGCCCCCCGTGAATTCTGGGGCAGCGGCACGCTCCTCCTACTCGCTATTCTTCCTATCAGTGATGTCATCGGTAATGTTTTTGAGGAAATAAATGCATTTTTCTCTAAAAGGTATTTTTTCGAAAAATACTTACCGATGACATGACTCGGAGGACCCTCCCACCTGCCCAGCTTGCCGCTGGTGAGCTAAGTATCCCAAACTGAGTAATTATCACATGACTCGGAACCGGATGGGCAGGCACGGGAGACAACTCTCGGCCCCTCTGGGGGTTCCCCGAGTGCCTCCTGGGTTGTGCAGGGGCACAACGGGTTCCTAGGCTAAAATTGTGAGAGTAAGTAGACACTTCCTATCAGTCATGTCATCGGTAAGTATTTTTCGAAAAAATACCTTTTAGAGAAAAATGCATTTTTTTTTTCTCATATACTATTCACAACTTCGAACCCAAATTTGGCACAGAGATACCTGATAGTAGGACCTATCTATGCATACTAATTTGGACAGGGTTGGACGATTTAACGATATAACGATTTAATTATTTAACAAATTAAATTTTTGGTTAAAGAAAATTTAACGCGTTAATGTTTTTAAAAAGTTAAAGAAAATTCAACGAATTAAAAAATAAAAGTAACGATTATTGATTTCTTTCATTAAAAATTTCGTTACTTCAGTTCGTTTTCCCGCCATGAACAACAGGTGCCTATGCGCAAAGCCGGTTTGACCCAGTTGCAGCCGGTTTGAGGCGGTTTGGAGGATCTATGCCTCTGGGTTAAAAACTTAACGGATCCCCTTTGCTTGAGAAGATCACGAGCGTAGATTATCCCAGGAAGAGGCATAGATCCTAACGAGCCCCCTGCAGTTGCAGGGGCTCATGAGGATCTATGCCTCTTTCAGTTGGGTGGTTTTCGTTTCAGGAGTGAGTAGGCAGATGGCACTCGTACAGCATAGATTGGACAGGTGAAAAAACTTAACGGATCCCCTTTGCTTGAGAAAATCACGAGCATAGATTATCCCAGCAAGAGGCATAGATCCTAATGAGCCCCCTGCAGTTGCGGGGGCTCATGAGGATCAATGCCTCTTTCAGTTGGGTGGTTTTTGTTTCAGGAGTAAAAAGCAGATAGTACAGCAACAATTGGACAGGTGAAAAACTTAAGGGATCCACTTTGCTTGAGCGAAACAAGAGCGCAGATTATCCCAGCAAGAGGCATAGATCCTCATGAGCCCCCGCAGTTGCGGGGGCTCATGAGGATCTATGCCTCTTGCAGTTGGGTGGGTTTCGTTTCAGGAGTGAGAAGGCAGATGGTACAGCAACGATTGGACAGCACAGGTGAAAACCTGAACGGGTGCATGCATACATTTTTAATAGTAGTAGGCATAGATCGTCATTAACCCACCAACCCCCCGCCCCCCCACCCAAGACTGCTGGGGTTCTTGAGGATCTATGGCTCTTGCAGATGAGTGGATTTGTCAGCAGCGCGAAATAAGATCAAACACGCCTGAATTGTTCCATTTTTAGCCGCATGACTTTTTCTTGCGCTGTGCAGTTTTCCGAGTTTTTTTTTCTTCTTTCTTCCCCCTTCTCATAACTACTGCATGTATCTGGCCAGATAGTGTTTTAGATAGTGGGTAGAGAAGGAAATCTGGTGGCGTGTCACTTTTCAACTGCATGCCACTTTTTTTTGTCTGAGCTGAGCAATAAATGATCATTCATGTATTTAACGCAAATTTATTTCATTAAAAAGAAAAATTAAAGAAAATTTATTTCTTTAATTTTCAAAAAAAAGTAAAGAAAATTTATTCCTTTAACCTTTTACCAGAATTAAAGAAAAGTTATTTCATTAAAGAAAAAAAGTAATGACTATCAACCCTGAATTTGGATGACCCCTCGGAAAGGTCAAGGGTCACTGGAGGCCGACAAATGTGTGTAAAATGCCAATTTTGATAAATTGGTAGTTATTATCAATGTTTTTGCTAATTTTTCAATAAAATTTGGCACTAAGGTAGCTGATGATAAGACCTTCCTATGCAGACTAATTTAGTCGACTCATCGCAAAGGTCAAGGGTCACGGGGGTTGACAGATGTGAAAAATGCTTACATTTTGAGAAAACATGAATTTTGCTGGTGCAGAAGCTAGCTCTTTACTTATTGTCGCAAAGGTCACACATGTAAATAGGTCATACATGTGAGCCATAATGGCTTTGCCTTTCTTGTTTTTTTTTGGTTTTTTTGCTGCACCTGCATAAAGATGGCCCAGCCCATTATCACATTCATCCATATATTGGAAGATGGATCAGCCATTATATTTAAATATATATATATATTGGTGCTTTTCCCAGTGGCAAACCAATCTTGCACTACCTTCAACTTGTCATGGCCTGTGGTTGGAATGCAGAATAATAATAACTAACATGACTTATCCAATGCCTTTAGCTGATACAAAGTCTTGCAGACGCGTCATAGAGTTGCTGAAGTCAAAGTTAGGTGTGAATGAATAAGTTGTGTCTGCAAGGAGAAGAATTTAAAAGCCGATTCTCGTTTCGTGTTACATTACTTAATTTTGATGAAAGTTGACAAAATGAAAACAAAACTGAAATCATACAACAAACAAATAAAAATATCTCCCCCCCCCCCTCCCCCCCAAGGAAAAACTAAAACTAAACCACACAACTAACCAACACCAAAACACCCACCCCCTCTCCCACACCATACACACACACACGCACCCCATGCCTCTACCCCACCTCCACCCTCCCGCCTCCTCCACACACCTCCCCCCCCCCCCTACCACCACCACCCCCCCAAAAAAAAAAGTTGACAGTGCAGCAAAGCACAAAGCAACTAACCAAAATAATGTGTACTTAACTTTTCTTGACAGCAAAAGAGCACAGTTGCAACAGCTCGAGAAATTCTGGCGAAGGGTGGATTCGGACTGCATGGTTTGAACAAAGGTTTGACAGCAACGCTGGGCAGGCATGGCGTGTTCAACATGGTTTACTTCGGTTTCTATCACAATGTGAAGGACCTGGTCCCTGATGCACAGGTAAGATTTTCCCACAATAAAATGTCCCATAGTAGCACCTGTCTTTAGCAACCATCTTTGTCTGCAAGAATATTGAGAGAAGTTTTGAAGTGCAAAAAGGGCTATCTGACATTAACCCATTTCATCCTGATACACCTATCGCTTGAAATAAATATGATTATATTTCATGGGTGATGCCAGAATAGCTTGGCGCCTGAGGTGCCAAGCTATTCTGGCACCACTGTTGAACTAAAATGGTTGATCTATCTCCTAATCAGTAATGTAGCCTTTGTGGACAATAAGAAAATGTTTACAAAATCCGCCTCAGGATGTAATAGGTTAGTGATCATTTAGGTGGCTACAGCCACCTTTATCATTCGGAATACGCCAATGTGTGAAATAAGTTTGACTAAAACTCGTAGTTCAAGGGTAGTGCCAGAATAGCTTGGCACCTGTAGGCGTGGTGGTGGTGCCAGAATATCTTAGTGCCTTTGAAATGCCAAGCCATTCTGGCACCACACTAGTGCTATCTGTACAGACTACATGCCAGTTGAGGAGATGGATCAAGCATTATATTTCAGGGGTGGTATCAGATTATCTAGGCGCCTAACAAGATGCCAAACTATTCCTGTACCACCATTGCACTATCTACACAGACTACATACCAGTTTAGGAGATGGCTTGACCCTGATATTCTGGAACCACACTTGAACTATTGTGGTTGCATGTTGACAAGCAATTCTCACACCATCCTCGAACTATTCTCTTTGAGTCACCTCCTTAGAAGTGCATTAGAACTAAATGATTGGGTTATGTTTGTTCTGATTCACAGGATCCAACCATGGAATTCTTTAGAAAATTCTTCATCGGTCTGTGTGCTGGCACATTAGCATCTGTGACCAACATTCCCTTTGATGTGGCCAAGAGCAGGATCCAAGGGCCACAGCCAGTGCCAGGGGAGATAAAGTACCGAAGTTGTTTCCAATCCATGGGCCTGATTTACAAAGAGGAGGGGTAGGTGGCCCATGACTATGTCTCTTTTTTTTTCCTAGAATTGATTTTTTTATTAGTTGCTTGGTTGGTCGGTCGATTGATTGATCGACTGATCGATCGAATTGATCACTTGCTCGCTTGATTCGTTGGTTGGCTGATTGGTTGGATGGTTGGTTGATCACTATTTTCTTTGCTTGTTTACATTGATTTGTGTACTTTTTCATTCAGTATTTGTTTTCTTTTGGACAGATATTTTGCTCTGTACAAAGGCCTTCTGCCTAAAGTGCTTCGACTTGGACCAGGTGAGTTTGTTGTGTTAATTCATTAGAGGTACCCCCCCCCCCCCCACCAGCAGCTGCAAAGAGTTGTATAGTGTTGCAGGCAGCAATGCTATATGACACTTCTGCAGCTACTGATGTGGGGCGCCTTGCATGAGTTAAAAATTAAGTTAAGGAGTAGGTCCTTGGGCTTGTGTCAGCCATAGCTGGCCTGTGTACAGGTTTGCACGGGCCAAAAAAAGCCAACAATGGCTCAGAAATAATAATAATAATAATTACGGTATTTATAATGCACTTATCTTATAATAACTATAACTCTAAGCGCGCACTCACAACTTGCGCACGCATGCGCACGCTTTAGACAAAGACTCACATACCACAAATACATTATGACAGTCAGTTCGGGGTGGGGAGTGTGGTGATATAGTGCTAGAACTGTTGAAAGATGTGAGTTTTGAGGGCAGACTGGAAGGAGGAGAGAGAGTGTTTCTGACGGAGAGAGAGTGGGAGAGTGCTCCAGGTGGATGGCCCATAGACGGAGAAGGAGCGGGGGCCGAAAGTGCTGAGTTTGGTGCGGGGGATGTGGAGGCGGAGAGGTTCGGAAGAGGAGCGGAGGAAGCGGGAAGGAGTGTAGGGGTGAAGTAAGTTGGAGAGATAGGTAGGAGCGTAGTTGTTCAGGGATTTGTAGCAGAGAGACAGAATCTTATATTGGATGCGTTGGGGGATGGGGAGCCAGTGAAGGAGTTTGAGCAGGGGAGTGATGTGGTCGGATTTTGTTTTCTGAGGATGAGGAGGGCAGCATTGTTTTGGACGCGCTGGAGAGTGAAAGTGGTGTAGTGAGGGAGGCCGGAAAGGAGAGAGTTGCAATAGTCGATGCGAGATAAGATTAGAGAGACAGCAAGTTTGGTGGCAGCTTGGGTGGTGAGGTATTTTCTGATCTGTGATGTGACGGAGGTGGAAATGGCATACCTGGGCCGTGGCGGAGACGAAGCTGGTCATGGAAAGAGAGGAATCAAGGATAACGCCGAGGTTCTTGGCCGAGTCAGAGAGGGAGATGTTTAAGGTGAAGTGAGGGAGGGAGCTGGGAAAGTTTCTGGCGAGTGCCTACCAGCATGGCTTCCGTTTTCTTGTCGTTCAGTTTAAGCTTGTTTGCTGTCATCCAGTTTTTCACGTCTTCGTAGCAGTCAGCCGTGCGAGTCAGTAGTGACTGAGTGTTGTCGAGTTTGTCTTTGTCTAGTAGTTGTGAGTCATCAGTGTAGAGGTGGTGGTGTATGTGATGAGACTGGATGATGATGGACAGGGGAGAGGTGTTGAGTGTGAAAAGGACCGGGCCTAGGACGGACCCCTGTGGAAATCCGCAGGAGAGCGTGACTGGGTTGGAGGAGACGCCATCGATGGTGACGGACTGCTGTCTGTCGGAGAGGTAGGAGAGGAACCAGGAGTGAGCAGAGTCATTGATGCCGAAGGAGTGGTGAAGGCGGTGGAGGAGGATAGAGTGGTCGATAGTGTCGAAGGCGGCAGAGAGATCGAGTAGAGTAAGAAGGGAGATGTTGCCCGAGTCGGTGGAGAGAAGCAGGTCGTTTAGGATATGTAGAAGGGCTGTTTCAGTGCTATGATGTTTGCGATAGGCAGACTGGAAGGGACTGAGGAGGTGGTTGTCGGCTAGGTGGAGGTTGAGCTGGTTGAGAACAACCTTCTCGAGAAGCTTGGACAGGAAAGAGAGATTGGAGACTGGGCGATAGTTCTTGAGATCGTTTGGGTTGACGTTGTGTTTTTTGAGGAGAGGACGGACGATGGCGGACTTGAAGGTATCGGGGACGGAGCCATTCTCTAGAGATGTGTTGATGATGTCGGTAATGAAGGGCAGAAGTTTTGGAAGGCTGTCCCGGTAGAGAGAACCTGGGAGGGGATCTAGTTCGCAGATTTTGAAAGGCATGGACTTTATGGTCTTGAGGACTTCATCCTGAGAATTCTGTACAATTCTGCCAGCGCTAGCCTCACCTATCTGCTTTGTGAGTAGTTCATCCTGAGAGACGGGGCAGAAGGACGAGAGGTGAGTGCCGGAAAAGAGGGGGTCGGGAGGGCAAGGCGGAGAAGGCAGAGGATCGAGTGTGTTGCACAGAGTTTGGATTTTGTCGGAAAAATAGGTGGAAAAAGCGGACGGGAGTTCTTCTTTGCTGTGTGTGTTGGGGAGAGAAGAGTCTTTAGAAGTGCCTAGAAGTGTGTTCATGTTAGCGTAGAGGGTTTTGGAAGAAGTGGATTCCAGGATTTTGTTTTGAAGGTGTTACGTTTGGAGTCGGATATCATTCTGCAGACTTTGGATCTGGTGGTTTGGAAGATTTGTCTGTGAACGGTGAGGTCGGATGAGCGCCAACGGCGTTCCACTTGTCAGCGCGCGCATGGCTTCAGCTATGTCGTCGGTGATCCAGGGGGAGGGGAGTCGGTTGGGTATGGAGCAGGTGGTGACAGGAGCATGGGTGTCTAGGAGTTTTCGAAGGGAGGAATCGAAATGGGATGCAAGATCAGGAGAGGGGGCGGGGTCCAAGAGAAGGTCGACAGCTTCGTCGAAGAAGCTCTCTCGGTTGACAGATTTTAGTTTGCGACGAGAGACAAGGAGCTTGGTTTTTTTCGGGGGACGTAGGTTGAGGGAGACGAGAATAGCGCGGTTGTCAGAGGGGAGCACAGAGGAGGTGTCAGAATCGAGAAAGAGTTGATCGGAGGTGCTTAAGGGGTTAGAATTATTCTGTGCATTAATTCACAAAATTGTGTGCTGCTCAGTACACAAAAGGCCATCGGGCCATTGGTCTGTATGCAGGCTAACGTCAGCCCAATAGTCTTTTATGCACTGGGTGTTTGTTTGTGTGTCTGAAACATTAGCATACATTTTTGTGTGAAATGAACTTAATAAGTACAAGGTAATTTACAAGTATTTATTCCTTTTTTTTTTTCATTCTTTCACAGGCGGTGCCATTATGCTGTTGGTGTATGAGCATTCTTTTGAGTGGATGAAGAACAATTTGTAGTCGGGGATTGACTGCTGGATTTGCTGTGTTCATGTGTTGTGGAAGCTTTTAACTCATTCGAGACGTGCCGCCTCCGGATACGCAGCTTATGCCGCGTATCCATAGGTGGCACATTTCAAATGAGTTAACCACTTGACTGCTATTGATGCTACCGCTTGGGAAAAAAAATGTGTGTAACTACTTGTCTTTTCTGCCAAACGGTGTCATCACTAGCAACCCCTTGACTGTTATTATACTGACAATACTGATAATGGGGCAAAAACATGTAACTGTGTGCCTTCTGCCGAGTAGTGCAGTCAGCAGCAGTCAAAGGGTTAAGTGAATGAAGAAAATATTTTTAAACAGAGCCAGTGTGAACGTCCACCAAACGTTGCATTTTTTCAATGTCTTATACAACTTACAGCAGCTGACTTCCTTTTCATAAGTCCATACAGTTAACACAACAAGGTATCGATTGACCGTGTTAGTTCCAGGGTGGTTTCAGAACAGCTTGGCGCCTATAGGCGCCAAGCTGTTCTGGCACCACCCTTGAACTGCCTTGGCTGACTTGTGATAGACTTGACCCATTTAGCCCACTTTTTGCTGTATTGTGCTGACCTAATTGACACCAGATATACACACTTCACAGCAGACTCCTTGAAGGTTTTGTTCCGGGATGTTCCCCTGGACAAAATCTTCAATTTTTTGAGAGAATGCAATATTTTTAACAAGATCTGAGCATTCATACTTACTTTACTTACGCCTGTCACCCCTACCCGGGTATAGGCCGTCGACGAGAGACCTCCAGCAACTCCTGTCCTGTACTTCTCCTTCGATTCTACTCCAGGTGGTTCCCAGTCTCTTGATGTCTGCTTGGAGGTCTCGACGCCAGGAGTTTCTTGGCCTACCTCTTTTCCTCTTTCCCTGGGGGTTCCATGACAATGCCTGCCTAGTGATACTGGAAGCTGGCTTTCTCAGACTGTGACCGATCCATCCCCATCTTCTTCGCCCAATTTCATTCTCTGCTGTTATCTGCTCTGTTCTCTCCCAGAGTCTGACGTTGCTGATCTTCTCTGGCCAGTGGATTTTCAAAATTCTTCTAAGGCAACTGTTTATGAAGGTCTGCACTCTGTTGACTGTGGTTTTTGTCAATCTACATGTCTCTGCTCCATATAGGAGAACTGCTTTTACATTGGAGTTGAAAATCCGGACTTTGGTGTGTTGTGACAGCTCTCTGGAACTCCACACTTTTTTCAACTGGAGAAAGGCTGCTCTGGCTTTACCGATTCGTGCTCTGACATCTGCATCAGTGCCGCCTTTTTTGTCTATGATGCTCCCGAGATAGGTGAAGGACTCCACCTCCTCCAACTGGGTGCCAGCAAGCAAGACTGGTTCTTCCCTGGTTGCGTTCAGCCTCATTGTCTTTGTTTTCTGTTTGTGGATGGTGAGGCTCACTTGGGACGAGATGTCAGCAAGCCTCGTGGTCTTGTCCTGCATTTGTTGATGAGTGTGGGATAGTAATGCCAAGTCGTCTGCAAAATCGAGGTCGTCAAGCTGTGTCCACAGTGTCCACTGTATTCCACTTCGTCTGTGCTCTGTGGTCATCTTCATGACCCAGTCTATGGCCAGTAGGAAGAGGAACGGAGACAGCAGACACCCCTGCCTGACACCAGTTCTGACTTGGAGCTCCCTGGTGAACTGCCCTTCGTGGATCACGCGACATGTCATGCCATCATAGCTGCTCTTGATCAGGCGGACGAGCTTTGTGGGTACACCGTAGTGTCGTAGGAGTTTCCACAGAGTCTCTCGGTCCACGCTGTCAAATGCTTTCTCATAATCCACAAAGTTGACGTACAGCGGGGAGCTCCACTCCAGAGACTGTTCCACGATGATGCGGAGAGTGGCGATCTGGTCTGTACATGATCGGTTCTTCCTGAATCCTGCTTGCTGGTCTCTCAGCTGGGGGTCAACGGAACTCTTCATTCTCTCTAGGATGATCCTGTTGAAGACCTTTCCTGGTACTGACAGCAAGGTGATTCCCCTGTAGTTGGAACAGTTGCTGAGGTCGCCTTTCTTGGGAAGCTTGATTAGGTACCCCTCCTTCCAGTCAGCCGGCATCACCTCCTCTTCCCAGATCTTTCCAAACAGTGGGTACAGCATCTCCACTGTTGTCTCTAGGTCTGCTTTCAGAGACTCCGCTGGGATGCCATCTGGCCCTGCTGCTTTGCCGTTCTGAGCATTCATAGACTATGTGAATTTTTTTTATTTGCCCTTTTTGAGAGTCTGTAGACGTTTCTTTTCAAGACATGTGCGACATTTTAGCCTGAGATTTTTAATCTATATTTACATCTTGTCTTAAGACCTTGCTTTTAGTCTGGCTGACCAGATTTTTACCCATCCCGCCGTGAGATGGCCTTAGTCGCCTGCTCGGCGTTAAACCCAAATAACTAAACCTGATGCCCTACAGCAGGAGATGGATAGGCCATGATACGTCTAATTCAAGGGTAGTGCCAGATTAGCTTGGCACTTGATGGTGCCAAGCAAATCTGGCACCATCCGTGAATTGTCATGGTCGATCTGTCTTCTGCAGCTATTACATGGTTGTTAGATGACACTTTTAAAATTTTGGAAAAGCCTTGGGGCAAAATGGGTTAACATCAGACGAGTCGGTAGAACGTGCCTGTCTCTGCTTGCAAAGCATAAAGCATCATGATTCCATTTGGCAGCAGTGGCTCAGGAGATACACAGTGCATCTATGATTTTACATTTTTACTTGGAGTTGTCTTCTTAATGATTCCAAGGCAGCTGTACAGTGTATGTAAAATATGATGTGTTGATAATTACATGTTAGATTTTCATAGTGTACATTATGTATACTTTTGCCAGTTTTGGAATAAGTCTGGCAATACACTTATGATTTTGATAAATCTTGGTTATATGTTGTTTTTGCTTTTGCAATTGATTTGCATTTATTCCGATAAACTGATTGTGTCTACAATTTCATTAGACAATACGTTTGGATCACATTGCATTGGTGAAGCATAATTATGTACACAGTGCTTGTATAATATAACACGAACACATTGCATGTATGTTCATGGGATTGTTACATGCTGAAGGCCAACAATCATTTTTGCTCAAGGGTGTGGTTATGTTTTGTAGTTTGGTTATTTACTGTGGATGGATTCTACTAACAATGATTTATACACGCTGAAGGGTGTAACCCTTATCATTCGGAACACACCAGTGTGTGAAATAAGTTTGACTAAAATAGTTCAAGGGTGGTGTCAGAATAGCTTGGCGCCTCTAGGCGCCAAGCTATTCTGGCACCACCCTTGAACTAAAGCCATTGGTCTATATGCTTATCTGTAAGTACTATTATGTAGCTTGTATATGGCAGTGTACAAATTTGAAGCTTTTAGCCTCAGTATGATATGGATTAACTCTTTTCCATTGGAACGCTTCCGATTTAGTGTTAGCCCAAA
This sequence comes from Semisulcospira habei, assembly GCA_036245525.1. Lineage (NCBI taxonomy): Eukaryota > Metazoa > Mollusca > Gastropoda > Semisulcospiridae > Semisulcospira > Semisulcospira habei. The sequence continues at coordinate 117,723,456 of BTPG01000004.1, read as the reverse complement.
CAAACCCTTAGCCATCGAAACGCTTACGTTATAGTGTTATACTCGTGCCGTCTATAGACGAGTCACTAGTGTTCTAGGGTTGCGTTGTTAAAATAATTGCATGAAGCTCAGCTATCGGTCTAAGGGAAACAACCACTAAAATATGTTTCACCAACCATTTCTAAAATATCTGAAAGTGAATGCCCTTGTCGGATGGTGTCGGAACAAGGCCAAAGTAGCCAACAACGTGCCTTGGATGGTCTCCGACGATAAGCTTGTTTGATCCTCATGAGCGCGGTTTCAACAGTGATTTTTAGCTCGTAAAATTGTGATTCAAGAAGGGACAGATCTCTTGTGTGATTTCGTTGCTTGTGGAATACATTTTTCTGCCATGTTGGTGAGTTAATCTGGGTTTTTCGTTGCATGTGCTTACACTGTTGTTACCAAAACCACGTTTCTCATTTTTTGCTCTGCCATGTTTGTTCTGTTGCATAATAATCAAATTGGTTCGACTTCCCACTAAACTGATGCACAAACACGCACAGTTTTGAAAAGTACTTTTAACGCTCTTTCCAACGATACCCAATTTATCTATGGTTGTTAGCTTGGGAGGCTGTGAAAATTAATTCAATCTACCCCAAAAATGTACGTCACCAGGGAACACATGTCCTTCTTCCAGCTACGTCTGCAGGGAACTGACTCGCTGAGAATGTTACCATGGGAAAGAGTTAAACTAAACATTGAGCAACAAGAGACCGGCTGAACTCAACTGCTATGCAATATTGTAGAGATGATGCTGGTTATTCTTTTAACCCATTTAGCCCCAACAGACTACCGTTGGAGTTGGATCGACTATGATGATTCAAGGGTAGTGCCAGATTAGCTTGGCACCATCCGGCGCCAAGCTAATCTGGCACTACCCTTGAATCATCATAGTTGATCATCTCCTGAAACTGGTACTCAATCGTTAGATCATCTTAGGTGACACCTCTAAACTTTAGGAAATGAGACGTTGGGGTTAACCCATACCATACTGACGCTAAAGCTTCAAATTTGTACACTGCCAGATGTATGCTACATTTTAGTACTTACAGATAAGGATATAGACCAATGGCTTTAGTTCAAGGGCGGTGCCAGAATAGTTTGGCGCCTACAGGCGCCAATCTATTCTGGCACTGCCCTTGAACTATTTTAGTCAAACTTATTTCACACACCGGTGTATTCCAAATGATAAGGTTAAATGGGTTAAGGAGAGAGAGGAAATGAATGAATAGTTGTGTGTGGCATCTTTGTGTTTGATAGGACATTTCAAAGGTCTTCAGGCCTGCAAGGTACCTGAAAGTCCCTTATGAGCCCCTGTGGTAGTCTGCAATAGACATACATTTCCAAGAGATCTTGCTGCTAGCTGGGTCTCTTGGGAATCTGTGCCTCTTGGATTTTGGTGAAGTGTGAAGATGTTTATTGACTTCTTTTCATCTGTAGTTTTACCCATTCACGGCCAGCTGCATCCGGATGCGGCTGGCTGCGAATGAATTAACCTGTGGCTGCAGGAATTATCACAATGAAAAGTTGAGAAATCAACACTGACCAATCGAGAAATGTTTTTCTTTTTTTGTAGACTTTTTGTGAGTGCTTCTGTTTAGGGCAGAATATCGTAGACTGGGTGTTTGTTCTTTACGTGCAGCTTACTTATGGACCTTTTACATCAATAGGGTTCATTGTTTGGATGGCACATGCATTAGCATTTTTTTGGACTTTGTATTTCTTTTTATATTAGTTATGTTTACATACGATACATGTATCTGAATACGGTGTTGGGTTTGTATGACTTGTTTTAATTCAAACCAAAAATGTATATATGCTGATTTAAATCAAATTTGCAACAAGCTGAAAGGAATTAAAATGATTTTTTTTTTTTTGGGTGGGGAGGGGGGGGGGTGGGGTGGTGGGAGGGGCAGTGGTGGAGGTCGAATTTGATGTTCAAAATTTGTATCATGCTGAAGGGAATTAAACAATGGTTATTATACAGGTGAAATCGTTGGCTGGTTAGTTCGGGGTTTCAAGTTAACGTCCACGGCACAGAAGTGATAATGGACAGCTCGAAAGGGCGGGCAATGGGGGACAGGGACAACTATTTATTGCCTATGGAGTACGAGCTGAACATTGGTCAATTGCGCACTGCAGCTGTGCCAACTTTGATGTACCGGGACCTTTCAACGGACATGCTATTGAACAAGCCCGTATTTTTACCCTGGAACAAGGTGAAATACTGGCTTTGTTGTACTATGCAAGGAATGCAAGCAATATATTTTATATGTATCACTTACTTACTTACTTACGCCTGTCACCCCTACCCGGGTATAGGCCGTCGACGAGAGACCTCCAGCAACTCCTGTCCTGTTCTTCTCCTCCGATTCTGCTCCAGGTGGTTCCCAGTCTCTTGATGTCTGCTTGGAGGTCTCGACGCCAGGAGTTTCTCGGCCTACCTCTTTTCCTCTTTCCCTGGGGGTTCCATGACAATGCCTGCCTAGTGATACTGGAAGCTGGCTTTCTCAGACTGTGACCGATCCATCCCCATCTTCTTCGCCCAATTTCGTTCTCTGCTGTTATCTGCTCTGTTCTCTCCCAGAGTCTGACGTTGCTGATCTTCTCTGGCCAGTGGATTTTCAAAATTCTTCTAAGGCAACTGTTCATGAAGGTCTGTACTCTGTTGACTGTGGTTTTTGTCAATCTCCATGTCTCTGCTCCATATAGGAGAACTGTTTTTACATTGGAGTTGAAAATCCGGACTTTGGTGTGTTGTGACAGCTCTCTGGAACTCCACACTTTTTTTCAACTGGAGAAAGGCTGCTCTGGCTTTACCGATTCGTGCTCTGACATCTGCATCAGTGCCGCCTTTTTTTGTCTATGATGCTCCGTATCACTGCTACAGTCATTTCTTTTACACTGCCTGCATTTCTTGTCAATAATTTCCAAGATTCTTATTGAGCTGTCTTATTTTTCTATCAAGAAAGGACTAATTATGAAGAAAAACAGAAGCTAGAAAAAAAAATTAAGTTCTTAATGTTTAAGTTTTTGGGTCTCATGCGAAGCAAAAGTGAATCTAGGTTTTGGGCAAGTGGTCGTCTGTCCTTCGTCCGTCTTTTGTTCGTCCGCCGTCGTCCGTGGTAAACTTTAACATTGGCATTTGTTTCCTCAAAACATTACCGATGACATTACTGACAGGAATGTAATTTAGCTTACACAATTACAGCCAAAAAATCCCGTTGTGTACCTACACAAGGGAGGTGATCCAAGGGCGCCGTAACCCGGTACTCCGGCCCTTCCCTTCCTATCCTGTTACGTGCCCAGTGGTGTCACGCCAGTCTGTTCACTTAGCATACAAGGACCGTTTGTGAGCTCTGCTTACTGCCCGTTTCAGCTGTTTACGGTGTAACCGGTCGTACCTTGGATTGGACTTTATCGTTGTGTTCCGTGCCTGCCTTGGATTACTTTCGTGGGGAGGACTTACGTGTGTGTGTGTGCTGGTGCTGCCATTGGATTTGTGGTACTTCCATTGGATTTTGTGGAACTTCCATTGGATTTGTGGTCTTCCAGTTGGCTGGGACGAGAGAGAGAGAGAGGAGCTGCTTCCGCCTGCTCCGCGGCATACGGTTGGTCCCTCGGCCTTCGGCCCAGATTCCTAGCCGGCCTCCCCGCCATGGCAAGGCCGTAAGGTCTCGGTTGTTGCCCTCGACCGGCGCTCGGTGCGCCGCGCGACGGCACTGACCGTGGAATTGTTAGTGTTCCGAAGTTTGCCTTTATTTGCGCGTGCCCTCGTCGTTGCGTGGCCTCGGGGCCCACGCTCGGTCTCCTCTCAGCTTCCTATGTGTTGCAGTTACCACGTGCGAACTACCTGCACGCTATGTGGGGACTTCCACTGAATGGCCGAGTGACGCGCATGCGGTATGCCTCCCCTGTTCCGGCTGTGCCTCTGGCCACAGGCCTGCGACACCTGCGCCTTCTGGGTGGAAGAGCAATGGTCCCAGCTTTTGGGGTTTTATCGACGCGAGCCGTAAGGCCTCGGTTGTTGCCCTCGACCGGCGCTCGGTGCGCCGCGCGACGGCACTGACCGTGGAATTGTTAGTTGCTTGAATCTGGCTTACTGTCCCTGTGGACTATTTCTAGTATAAGGGACTAGCTGGTAGACTTAATTTTGGGGGAAAAGGGGGGAAATGGGCCAAGGTTAAAATGAGCTAAAAGGGTCAGCGGAAAAAGCCGCATGACCAATAATGAATTCTCTTATTCCTGATTCGTTTCTTTTTAGTTCTAGGGATTAGGTCTCGGGGGCACAAAGGCCACCCTTGTATTTACTAACAACGGTCCTTTTCAATAGACTATGTTAAAATAACTTTATTTTTAAATGAATTAAAAATCAAATATACATTATTTACATATTTAAAAATTATCTAATTAAATGTAGTTTAAGATTTTAGTTAAAAAGTTGTCTCCGTGATAGACTAGTGGCCACAAGGCCTACTATATCACTATATGGCTAGTCATTTTGAATTTGGTCGGCTAGCGCCGCGTGCACGCGGTACCGGAAGACGAGTATTGCTACTGACTGCTCGTGCCATCTCGTCGGATATGCGACTAAGATTGTTTAGTGCCTCTAACATACTTTCCGATCCCTCCGTGTGCATAGCTTCCACGAAGGAATCCATAGCCTTTTGAACTGTATTTAGTAGGCGAGTTCTCAGTGAAGTTATTTTGACTTTAGGAGGACCACCTCCCTCGGTCTCCATGCCAGACCCGGTCCCCTCCTCACCGGGGGAAACAAGTCCCACCGGGGGATGAGACCCGCATCGGTCACCAGCCGGGGGGGGGGGGGGGAGATTATCCGTTTGTTGGCCTACAGATCTCACTGTTTTAGGTTGTTGGGCAGACACCGCGATGGCCGGCGACAAGTCAGCAGTCTGTCGGCCATCCAGTGTAGCTGCGCTAGTTTGGGTCATTGGTTGAAAGGTTGGGACCAACATAGCTACTGGTTTTTGAGTCAAGTTGTTAGATGACTGTTTTTCAGTTGTTACGAGATTTGGGGACTGCCTGGGTGGAATAACAGGTTTAACCCAGGCAGTTTCATCTAGGTCTGGTGAATCAGGCCTATGTGAATTTTTTGCCTTGACTAATTCTTTCTGATTTATATTTATTTGTGCCCTATAGAGTGCCACTCTATAGGGAATGCAATTTTGATTTCGAAGTTTATTTGCCTCCCTAAAGAGAGTGACTTTGGAGCATTTTTTATATGCTGAACTGTGGGGACCACCACAGTTGGTGCACTTAGGCACCGCCGTGTCAGGGCAATCCGCACGGCGGTGATTTTTACTGCCCGCAGCGGACGCATGTGGCGTGTTTCACTCTGCACACCTTCGCCGTATGTCCCAATCGGCAACAGTTGGCACAATGTGCCGCCGTGGGCGCATACGGTTCCAGCGGGCAGAGGACAGCACCTATCTTGAGTTTAGTTGGTAAACTGGTCAGATCGTGTAGTTCTACTTTTATTGCCCTGGAGGCCGTACCGTCTCGGTTTGTGAGGCGGACGACCGTGGCATTTAGTCCTTGGTTTTTGAGTGAGTGGGCGATCTCCACGGGATCCTCCGTCCGGGGGACACCGTGGACAACGCCCACCACTTTAGGTATTGGAATGGTGCATTCAACATGTGCACCTCCTATCTCCTTCATCTTTTTTAAGTTTTGCTGTGCCCTCTGATTAGGGCAGGAAACAATCCATAGGTTAAAGCCAATGGGTCTCAACGAGATCTCCGATGGAGACACCCCAACAGCCTTGCAAAGATGCTGCTGCTGAACACCCTGATCGCGGATGAGAGTGGAGCCAGTCCCCAAGTCCCTAAGACGGACAGGGAACCTGCACCACTCCTCCGCGACGGGTTCAGGGGCCGCTCCACCGGAGAGTCCGCCGAGTTGGTTACTGTTCCAATTTTTTCGTTTTTTATTTCTGTTTACTGTTAGGAAATCCCCCACCAAGCCCTCCTCCCCTTGGGGGGAGAGCATGGTGGAGGAGTCTTCAAGGGCATCCTCACTATGTTCAATGACCGAGTTATCCAGGTTAGTTTGATCAGCGCTGAGTGGCGCATGGCTCCCGGGCAGAAAGTCTGCCCGCAAGTCCGCACCTCCAGCTTCATCATTTATTTGAGACTTAGAGTCCGGGAGGGGGGGGGGGGGTGGAGAAGTAGTTCTAAGCTCCCCACGCCGCTGTCGGCGGGGTGAATTTGTTGAAGATGTCGAAGATAATCTTCGTTTCTTCTTCTGGTTAGTTTTTTGCTTGTTCTTTTTTCTCCTTTGGGACCTGTTTTTAGCAGCGGATTTTCTTCCAGCCAAGCTTTCATTGCTAGTGGACGACGATAGAGAACCAAAAAGGTCCTCCATCTCGCTATGGTTAAGTCGTTATAGACTAAGCCTGGGTACTATACAGAGGCAGTGTGACCAACAGTTGGCCACACCGCCAAGCAAATGTCTTTAGTTTCAGAGATGCTCTTGCAGTCTAGTAAGCTAGGTCGCGCACGCTATACAATGCAGCGCCGGCTGCGTGAGCGACGCTGACCCAGTTCAGCGCTGCAAAAAGTTTAGTTTTAAAGGGCCTACCCGGCACCGGCCTCCACGTGGCGTGGGTGGGTAGTCCACTCGGTCCATGACTGAGTGGGCTAGCAGACGGGTGCCATCTTTGTCCAGGATTAGGACTTGATGTCAGCAGATATGTTGTTCAGTCTTTTTCACTGGTCCGGTTTTTAAGGAGCTGTGCTTACCCAGGTCTTACCATGTTGGATTGGTCCTTAAAAATACGCGTGAGCTTTTGGTCCTTTGGATCCCAAGTGTTTGCCGTGCTTGGAGACCCGTGTCGGGGGAGAAGAGGATCCTGGTGGCTGAAACACTCCACTTTGGCCTTGACTTCTGCCTAAACGGGAGGCTAGTCGTACCGGCCTAGTCAATCGGCTCTTGTCACGTCGAGCCCTATCCCCCTGTTGACATGCGGGTTGTTATACGGAGCACCATGCTATAGCCTCTGATGCTGATTGGGTGCTTTACGCCAGTATTCCCCTGTATTCAACAGTGTGATAGAAGGCGGTGGCTCAAACGGTTCAATCGGGCTTACCCCCTTGAGTATATCTTTCGGGCAGTCTCCATTGTGCGTCGGCTGGAGACCCGCCGACAATTGCACTTTCCCTTGTTGGGCTCGGTGGCGGGCGGGGACCCCCGGGGGATGAATATCTATCATACTATAATATGGAAAATATCAAAAAACCAAAACTGGCACCAAAGCGGCACATAGCCACTGACATTGACCTTGAAAATGATAGCGACTCTGATTGTGGGGAAGCGACGCCTCAGGTTTCGGCCGTCTGGCCTCGCTTTCTCATTATCCACAGCAAAGTTAAAGAGAAGCCTGTTTCCAAGCTGCACCCTTTCCTGGTGGGGGAGACCCTCAGGAGCCGTGTTGGCAGGCCTGAGGCCCAGCGCCTCAGGTCTGGTGACTTGTTGGTAGAGTGCCGTACCCGGGCACACTCCAATGGGCTACTGAGGCTCTCCTCCATCGGAGACACTCCAGTGGAGGTCACTCCCCACAAAACAATGAATTCCTCTAGAGGAGTGATTAAAGATCAAGCATTGGCCGAACTGTCTGAAGATGAACTTGTACGGAACCTTAAGTCACAGGGGGTGACCTACGTCAGGCGCTTCATTTCCAAACGAGGTGGTAGGGAGATCCGTCTCCCTACCATCATCCTGACGTTTGGCACCCCCACAGCTCCTACTACCATCTGGGGAGGTTACTACTCCCTAAAAGTGAAAAAGTACGTCCCTCTCCCCCTTCGGTGCTTTAAATGCCAAAAGTATGGCCATGGGCAGAAGACATGCCGCCAGGCAGAGGCCCTATGCGCCCGTTGCACTAAGCCCGGACACTGCTGAGTCCTGCACAGCCATCCCCCTGTGTGTGAATTGCCAGGGGGCGCATATGGCTTCGGACAAGAAGTGCCCTCGTTGGATCTCCGAGTGCAGGATTCAGCAGGTGCGTGTGGAGAAGGGGCTGTCCTTTGCGGACGCAAAAAAACTGGTTGACGGTCCTGGTGCAGCTGAGGCGGCGCCAAACTCAAATAACAACTTTGTGTATACTTTCAGTGCTGCGGTGGCAGGCAAGCGCCCCACCAAAGACTTCTCTTGTCAAACCCCAACTTCTTGGTTGGGGGCGGAGCCTCGGATCCTCTCACCCCTGGAGAGTAATCCTCCTCCGGTGGTGACGAGGAGCCAGGGAACGCAGAGGGCGGACGCTACCGGTCCGGTGGCACCGCCTTCTGCTGCCCCTAAGCCTCAGCCCCCACCCAAACCTGCTAGCTTGTCAACACCAAAGGTTTCTGGCTCTGGTCAGCCTTCTAAGGCCGCTAACTCTAGCGGCAGGAACGCTGCCCAGGACCAGAAGTCAAAGAAATATATGGGACCGCCGTGCGCACGGGCCCAGAAGGGGAACATTGATGTCCCCCTTCAAAACAAATATGCTGCGTTGGAGGAGCAGATGGAGGAAGTGGAAGTTGTCGATGCTGCGGCAGCTCCACCCCCTTCATCTCCTAGGAACCAGAGGAGGCCCGGGAGCCGGCCCCCCTCTGTTTCTCCGACTCCTTCCAAGGCAAAGGACAAAGGGGGGAAAAACTCCGCACCCCCAGATAAGACATAATCATGGACTCTCTGCTTCAGTGGAATTGTCGTGGTTTTCAAGCTAACTTTGAGGAATTACGTCTTTTAGTCAAGTGCTATAACCCCTCAGTAATATCTCTTCAGGAGACTTACCTGAAGACTTCTGACCCTGTGTCCTTTAATGGTTTTAACGCTATACATAAAGGCTCTGATTCGGAGAGGCGCTCGGGTGGAGTGGCTCTTCTCATTAGTAGCCAAATTTTATGTAGCCCCGTTAGCATCGACACCTGTCTTCAGGCTGTCGCAGCTCGGGTTACCTTGAAGAAGACCATAACTATATGCAGTATTTACCTGCCACCATCCCTGCGGGTCTGTAGTAATGATTTTTTTAATTTAGTTTATCAACTGCCCCCTCCCTTTATTCTCATGGGGGATTTTAACGGTCACGCTCACCTTTGGGGTAGTGACCACTGTGATGGCAGAGGTCAGATGTTAGAAGATGTTTTTTCTCAACTTTATGTGTCTTTAACGATGGTTCACCTACATACTCTAACCCAGGTTCAGGATCTAGTTCTGTTCTAGACCTCACTGTGTGTGATCCTTCTCTCATGCTGGACTTTGACTGGAAGGTTCACGATGACCTGTGTGGTAGTGACCACTTCCCAGTAGTCCTGTCATCGGTCAGCTGTGGGGAGGATCCGCCGGTGGGGCGCTGGAATCTTAAGAAAGCTAACTGGCCTCTGTTCGCCTCCCTCTGTCAGTCTCGTCTTACAGAGGAGGTGGTCATGTCATCTGAAGAACCTATTTCTTCTTTTACTACTATTTTGTTGGACGTAGCGGGTGAAACCATCCCTAAAACTTCCGCATCAGTCCCTCGAAAGCCGAGAGTACCATGGTTCAACGAAGAGTGCCGCAAGGCCCAAATAGCGCGCAAATCTGCTCAGCGACGTGCTTTCCGTAATCCGTCGCAAGTAAATATTTTAACCTTTAAAAGACAGAGGGCGAAAGCCCGTTACATTTTTAAACGTGAACGCCGTGCTTCCTGGAGACGCTTCGTCTCATCTTTAACTTCTCGGACTCCGTCCCAGAAAGTATGGAAGGCTGTTCGGAGAATTAGGGGCAGAGGTGGCTCGGCTTCTGTTGGCCATCTTAGAGATGGTGTCAGTTTGGTTACAGATAAAAAAGCTGTGGCCAATTTGCTTGCCTCCACCATTGCCCATAATTCTTCAACGGAGCATTATTCACCTTTCTTCCAGAGAGAGAAGGAGAAACGAGAGTCTCGTATTTGTGATTTTGAGTCCGATAACTCAGAAGACTATAATGTCCCGTTTACATTATCAGAATTGCAGCAAGCTTTGCAGAAATGTAATGACTCTGCTGCTGGCCTAGATACCATCCACTATCAATTCCTAACGCATCTGCCTGAGAGGTCACTCCTTGTACTTCTCAAGGCCTTTAACCATATCTGGAGAACTGGTCATTTTCCGCCGTCTTGGCGCCAGGCTGTGGTTGTACCGATCCCCAAGCCGGGTAAGGATCCTTCCGACCCGGGCAACTACCGGCCTATCGCTTTGACATCATGTTTATGTAAAACTATGGAGCGCCTGGTCAACGCCCGCCTGGTGTGGCATCTTGAGTCACAGGGTCTCCTCACAGACCTCCAGTGCGGTTTCCGGCGCTTCCGTAGTACAACTGACCATTTAGTCCGCTTTGAATCATTTATTCGAGATTCTTTTGTCAACAAGCAGCATGGCTATGCAATTTTTTTCGATCTTGAGAAGGCGTATGACACTACCTGGAAGTATGGCATAATGTCTGACTTGTTGGACATGGGTTTTAAAGGGCACCTGCCCGTTTTTATTCACAATTTTTTGACTAACCGGTCGTTCCATGTCCGTGTGGGCTCCACCCTCTCCGACTCCTTTGAACAGGAGATGGGTGTCCCACAGGGCAGCATTCTATCTCCTGTTTTATTTAGTATTAAAATTAATAACATTGTAAAGGCCGTCAAGGATGATTCTGAATGCTCTTTGTTTGTTGACGACTTTGCTTTGTGCGCACGTGGTCGAGGACTTGCGTCCCTTGAGAGGCGCTTGCAGCTGTGCGTTGATCGCATCCAGCGGTGGGTGTCTCTCAATGGATTCAAGTTCTCGCCCTCCAAGACTGTTTGTGTGCATTTTACTAACCAGACGAAATTTTTTCCAGAACCTAGCCTGAGCATTGCTGGAGTGCCAATTAAGGTGGCCGAGGAGGCAAAGTTTCTGGGGGTCATTTTTGACAAAAGACTTACCTTCCGCAACCATATTAATTACCTTAGAACCTCTTGTCAGAAGGCTCTCGACATTCTTCGTGTCGTCGGTCGTACTGACTGGGGTGCGGACCGTACTGTCTTACTTCGTCTGTACCGGGCCCTTGTTCGGTCCCCACCCGGGTCTGCCCTGGGGGACTTGGGTGGGGTTAGGTATTTTTTAGTTCCCAAGGTCACTCTGGTCAGCCCCACAGGGTGGGTTTTTCTCTCTATTCTGGGGCATGTGTTTCTGTCTACCCTTTGTCCATTCACCTGTATTTGCCTTTTTAAAACTCTCCCTACTGTCTCCACTGCCTGTAGCTCTTGATATTGGATGTGTGTTGCTAAATGGTCTTAGCTTTATTTAGGCCCCATGTGTTAGGTTTATTTAATGTATTTGACCGGCTGGCGACATACATTCAATGTTCTGTTTATTTTTTTCACAAGCAGTGCAGGCACGTCCTGAGAAAGCCTTGTTGCTGTCGGGACGTTAAGCAATGTACAATCAATCAATTAAAGCCCTTGTTCGGTCCAAACTGGATTACGGCTCTGTGGTGTATGGCTCAGCTTCCAAGTCTGTGCTACAGCGTCTGAAGAACAATTCACCATCAGGGTCTGCGGATATGTCTTGGGGCCTTCAGGACGTCTCCAGTTCCTAGTCTGTATGCCGAGGCAGGGGAGCCTTCTCTCAAGCTCCGCCGCATCCGCCTCATGCTCAGCTACGTTCTGAAACTGAAGGCCCATCCAGACAATCCTGCCTATGATTGTGTTTTTAAACCATCGTTTGCAGAGATTTACGATACCCATCCGGGAGCTGTCCGTCCACTTTCTTTCCGTGTCCGACCTCATCTGCAGGCGGCCGGATTGGACCTGGACAGAGTTTCGGAATCCCTGCAACACATCACTCCACCTTGGCTCTTACCAGTTCCTGACATCTTGCTGGACTTGACTGCCCACAAGAAAGACTCTACTCCACCAGCCATATACCAACAGAGCCTCAATGAACTGCTTTCAATTTTTCCTGGCTATTGTCGCATCTATACCGATGGGTCAAAGTCTGAGGATGGGAGAGTGGCTGCGGCCGCAGTATCCTCTCGCCATCCTAGACGCCCATTTAAGCACCGCCTCCCAGACCACTCATCTGTATTTAGTGCGGAACTGCAGGCGGTTCTGCTGGCACTCAAGCATGCTTATCGATCTAGAGAAAGGAACTTCCTGATTCTGTCTGACTCTCTTTCTGCCCTGCAGGCCCTTCAGGGCACGGGAAATGACCACCCACTGCTGGTGCAGATCAGAGAGCTCCACGCGGACTTGATGAAGGAATATTATGATATCATTTTTATTTGGGTGCCAGGGCATGTGGGCATCGAAGGCAACAGGATCGCAGATTCTGCTGCCAACGATGCCCGCAATGACCCTGTCCCTGACACACAGACTGTTTATAGTGATTTTAGACATGTGGCTAGTGCGTACATAGCCCGTGAGTGGCAGTCCGAGTGGGACAAAGAGGAAGCTAACAAGCTGCATGAAGCCCTTCCTAAGTTGTCCGACGGTCTACCTTATCGCTGCGGCAGCCGCCGTGAGGAGACTGTCCTGGCTCGGCTCCACATCGGCCACACGTATGTTACGCACTCTTATTTACTTAAACAGGAGGAGCGTCCATGGTGTTATGCCTGCGACGAGCAGTACTCTGTTCAACACTTTTTGTTGTCTTGTGCTGATCTAATCGACACAAGGTATAAACATTTCACAGCAGACTCCTTGAAGGTTTTGTTCCGGGATGTGCCCCCGGACAAGATCTTCAGTTTTCTGAGAGAGTGCCATATTTTTAATAAGATTTGAGCGTTTATAGATTATGATGTTTCTATTATTTTGACCTTTTTGAGAGTCTTCCGACGTTTTCTTTAAAGACCTGTGCGACATTTTAGCCTGACATATTTTTAAGGTATATTTACATCATGTCTTAAGACCTTTCTTTTAGTCTGGATGACCAGATTTTTACCCTTCCCGCCGTGAGATGGCCTTAGTTGCCTGCTCGGCGTTAAACCCAAATAACTAACTAACCAAATTAGTTTTAAAGGCGCAGCCAACCAAGTGGTGCGCCAAAGATTCTAATGCTATGTCTAATGTTGTGTCTACAAGGAGACAGTATTTAAGTCTACACTCTGAGCTATACGTAAGCCAGACTCAAGCGGGTATACCACCTTCTCAAAATTTTCGCTCTTTTTTGAAATTTTGAGGCCGAATGTCGTGACTCGCAGAGGACAGCAGAGGCGTTGGTTGTAGTGGCGATGAATGGCGATAGTAGCCCTGTCGTTGGAGCTAACAGTGGCAGAGATGATGGAAGCTGACAGCGTAGGTAGTCAGGAATAGCTGAGGTGTAGTGGCCGGTGACTAAAATTGTTAGTGTTCCGAAGTTTGCCTTTATTCGCGCGTGCCCTCGTCGTTGCGTGGCCTCGGGGCTGCGGTATGCCTCCCCTGTTCCGGCTGTGCCTCTGGCCACGCATGCGACACCTGCGCCTTCTGGGTGGAAGAGCAATGGTCCCAGCTTTGGGGTTTAATCGACGCGAACGCCACCCGCTGCAGCACCCCGGGCCGCCACCGCAGATGGGACGAGGCACGCCTCCGAGATTGACCCACAGCGAGTTCGCTTGCCCCGCCACTCGGCCCGAGTTTTCTCGGGCTCAGACGCGGATACTGGAAGTTGGCCAGATAAGCCGGCGGAGGAGACTGCGGTCCCCAAGTCTAACCAAGTGCGAGCTCGCTCGCCCCGCCACTTGGCCCGAGTTCTCTCGGGATCAGACGCGGTTACTAGAAGTCGGCCCGACAAGCAAGCGCACGAGACTGCTGCCCCCAAGTCCAACCAAGCGCGAGCTTGCTCGCCCCGCCACTCGGCCCGAGAAAACTCGGGCTCAGACGCGGTTACTGAACGTCGGCCGCCCGACAAGCCCTGCTCCCTCGGGCTCAGACGCGGCTACTAGGAGGAATGACGCTACGAGACCACGCACCCATCCACGGGACCGTCCTCTCCACCCGCAGACAGCTTCTCGGGATTCGGATGACCGCCGGCGCGCTTCCCGCCCGGATTCTACTCCCGTCGTTCGGCCGACCACTGCACCCCGGCGTGTCTCTAACCCCAGACGTTCGCCCCGTTCGACGCGGCAGGGGCCGCTCCCGACAACCCTCCCCTCGCCGGTGCTCGTCCTCCCGACCTCGTTCCCGGCGGCGCAGTCGCTCCCCTCGTGACCGCCGGTCTTCGCCTCGGAGCGCGGCCCATTCATATTCGGCTTCGAGGGACTCTTCGTCGGCTCTCTCGGTTCCTCCCGCTCGGCGCAGCTCCCTGGTGAGACGGTGGGTCCCCCCCCCCCCCCACTCTACTTCCGGACGGCGTGACGACGCTAGCGAGGCCTCCGCCTTCCCGGCTCTCTGTAAGATCCCGTCCCCTCGTCCGGGAGCACCCCTTCGCCGCCCGATTCCCCCTTCGCCCACCGGTGCGCACCGACGACGACGACGCTCTCAGCCTGTTACCGGAGGACTCGGTCTCAGCTCTCCTGGAGAAGGACAGCCCCCCCCCCCCCCCCGCCTCACCGCGCTCGCACTCTCCGGACGGCCCTTCTTCGCCAGCTGCCCCCCTGGGCCCTAGGATGGAGACACTACGGTCCCTGGACGAGGCTGCACGCCTGATCGTTGCTTGTCTTCCCCCTCCGCCGCCCCCCCCCCCCCCCCCCCCCGGCGAAGAAGAAGGCCTCGGCCTTTGTGGATGCCGACAGGCGACCCAAGCGCTTCGTCTCTTCCCCAGCCCCCTGGTTTCCGGGACCTGAGCGAAGCTTTTTCCACACACCTACAACAGGGATCCTTGGGCGACACGCGGGTTTTCTCCGACTCCAGATGGCCCGCGGATTTGGATATTGCCTTCCGCCAGAGCTGGTACGCCGGTCACTCTCAGTCCTTCGCCTGCCCCCTCCCAGCGGTGGATACCTCGGCGCAGTCCCAAGCGGGCGGCTTGAGAACTTCACAGCGATATCCTACCCTTGGTTTGGATAAGACGGCGACCCTCTTACGTAACGCCCTGGCCTGTGCGGAATTCCTGAACCTGGTCACGCAAGCTGTTGTCCGACGCGTCGAGGACGCATGGCACCCGTCGATCTCGCCGCTGCTAGGAGACATCCTTGCCTTGGCGGTTCCGGCCAACCGCGTGGCGTACCACACTTCTGTCAACTCCATGGCCGCCGCCGCTAACTGCGACCTGATGCGTCGGGACGCGATTGTGCGCACCTGTGAGGGCCTCCCCTCCCCCCCCCCCCAAGAGATAAAGAAACAGCTCTGACAAGCTCCGCGCGGCGGTACTGTCCTCTTTGGCCCGACTTGGCAGACAGTGAAGGAGTCCAACAAAGACCTCTGGCCCAGCCGCTCCGCCGCCACCCGCTTTCAGGCAGCCCGCAAGGCCATGGGTCGCGCCCTGCGGACCGTCAGACCCTCCGCTCGCCCTGTCTCCGGACGCTCTCGACCTCGACCGCTTGCTCCGGCCTTTGCCCGCCCCCGCAACGCCCCGGTCGCCGCCCCCACCTGGCCCAAGCCCGCCCGACGAACGGGGCGGGGCAGGGCCCCCTGACTGCCTCCCTCCCCAGCCCCCGCCGACCGCTCCGGGGTCGGCGGGAGGCTCGCGTACTGCAGCGACGCTTGGCGCTCACTGCTTCCAGACGACCCCTGGGTCCTCTTCACCATCTCCGAGGGCCTCCTGATCTCCTTTCGCTCTCCTCCCCATTGCGGCGCTCTCCCCTGTGGACGGCGGTCCTGACAGATCAGCTCAGAGGCGACGTCGCCGCCCTGCTGCGGAAGGCCGCCACGGAGGTGGTTACGCGTCAAGATTCTCCAGCCTTCTACAGCCGCCTCTTCGTGATCCCCAAGCCCGGCGGCAAGTGGCGCCCCGTCATCGACCTCTCGGCGCTGAACAAGTTCATCGCCGCCCCGACCTTCTGCATGGAGACGGCCAGAGCCCTCCGGTCCGCAGTTCAGCCCCTGGACTTTGCCGTCAGCCTAGACTTGTCGGACGCATATCTGCACGTTCCCATGCACCCTGCCTCTCGCCACTACCTCCGCTTCGCCTTCGGCGGCGTGGTCTACCAGTTCCGCGCTCTGCCCTTCGGCCTCAACCTCAGCCCCTGGGTGTTCACTCGCATCATGGATGCCGTCTTCGCCAGGGTCAGACGGACTTCCTCGAACCCCACCTCGAACAACCTCGACGATCATCTCTTGCAGAACCAGTCAGAGGCCGCCTTGGAGAAGGACCGAAATGCTCTATTCGATCTACTCGACCGGCGCGGCTTCCTGGTCAACGTGGGCAAGTCGGATCTCGCGCCTTCCCGCCGCTTCGTGCACCTGGGCATGGAATTTCGGACCGATCTCAACGAGGTGCGACTCCCGGAGCCTCGGATTCAGAAGCTGGCGAACCTAGCTCGGCAGGTGTCTCAAGAGGATGCGGTCTCCGCCAGAGTGTAGCTACAGCTCCTGGGCCTGATGAGCGCGGCGGCGGACATCCTTCCTCTCGGCCGACTCTCCTACCGCCCACTTCAGCTGCACCTGCTTCTCCATTGGTGTCCCTCAGATGGCGACTTCGAGACTCGCGTGCCGGTGCTGCCGATGCTCCTTCCACATCTTCTCCGCTGGGCGGATCCCGAGTGGCTCGCGACAGGAGTACCCCTCTCTTCGCCGCCCCCCTCCCCCCCCCCCCCAGTTGTCTCTCTGCGTCGACGCAAGCCTCGCCAGCTGGGGCGGGCATCTGCTTCCGATGTTCGTCATGGTGTCCGGCCGCTGGCCTCCGGACTTCGCGGACAGACACATCAACTGGTTAGAGCTGGAAGCGGTTTGGCGAGCTCTCATCACCTGGGAGACACGCCTTCGGCACCAGGAGCTGCTCGTCCTTTCCGACAACTCTACCATGGTCTCCTATATCCAGAAGCAGAGTGGGACGCGCTCCCCCTCCCTCTGCATCCTCCTATACCAGATCATTCAGTGGTGCGAAGATCGCTGCATTTCTCTCAGAGCGAGACACATCCTGGGTCACTTGAATGTCCTAGCCGACTCCCTCTCGCGGCGCGGCCAGCTTCTCCACACCGAGTGGACGCTCCGCCCGGACATCTTTTGGATGATATATGCACAGTGGGAGACGCCCAGGATAGACCTCTTTGCGGCGAGGTGGAATCACCAGCTGCCCCTCTTTGTCTCCCCCATCCCGGACCCCCTCGCCTGGGCAGTCGACGCGCTCTCCATCTCCTGGGATGGCCTCATCGCGTATGCGTATCCACCCATGGTGCTCGTTCCCCAGGTCCTGCTCAAGCTCAAGGGTTGCAACGCGATCCTGTTTCTGGTGGCCCCGTTCTGCTGGACCAAGTAGTGGACCACCGACCAACTGAACCTCGCCACGGCTCCTCCTCTGCGGCTCCCCACCCCACGCACGATGCTCAAGCAACCATGACAGGCGCTGTACCATCCGTGCCCCGAGCGACTCCTCCTCCACGCCTGGAGATTGTGCGGCGCGCCCTCGCCGCTAGAGGCTTCTCAAGCGCAGCAGTGGAAGCTATCGCTGCAGCCCGCAGACCTTTGACCCGACGTGTCTATGAGGGAAAGTGGCGAGTCCTGCGGTCGTGTTGCAACGACCGGCACCTCTCCCCCAGGGATCTCCCGCCGTGAGATGGCCATAGTCGCCTGCTCGGCGTTAAACCTCAACAATCAATCAATCAAACCCACGGATCTGACGGTCCCACAACTTGCAGAGTTCTTCCTTTGGCTCTTCGCCGAGCAGCACGTGGCGCCGATCACCATCAGGGGCTACCTCGCCTTGATCGCCGACACGCCTACCCGGCACCGGCCTCCACGTGGCGTAGGTGGGTAGTCCGCTCAGTCCCTGACTGAGTGGGCTAGCGGACGGGTGCCATCTTTGTCCAGGATTAGGACTTGATGTCAGCAGATATGTTGTTCAGCCTTTTCACTGGTCCGGTTTTTAAGGAGCTGTGCTAACCTAGGTCGTACCATGTTGGATTGGTCCTTAAAAATACTCGTGACTTTTTGGTCCTTTGGATCCCAAGTGTTTGCCGTGCTTGGAGACCCGTGTCGGGGGAGAAGAGGATCCTGGTGGCTGAGGTTCCCTTTGGGCTGCGGCTCACTGGTGCCAACACTCCACTTCGGCCTTGACTTCTACCTAAACGGGAGGTTAGTCGTACCGGCCTAGTCAATCGGCTCTTGTCACGTTGAGCCCTATCCCACTGTTGACATGCGGGTTGCTATACGGAGCACCATGCTATAGCTTCTGCTGCTGATTAGGTGCTTTACGCCAGTATTCCCCTGCATTCAACGGTGTGATAGAAGGCGGTGGCTCAAACGGTTCAATCGGGCTTACCCCCTTGAGTATATCTTTCGGGCAGTCTCCATTGTGCGTCGGCTGGAGACCCGCCGACAGTTGCACTTTCCCTTGTTGGGCTCGGTGGCGGGCGGGGACCCCCGGGGGATGAATATCTCTACTAATATAATATGGATAAAACCAAAAAACCAAAACTAGCACAGAAACGGCGCATAGACACCGACATTGCACATGGCAGTGATTCAGACTGTGAGGAAGCGACGCCTCAGGCGTCGGCCGTATGGCCTCGCTTCCTCATTGTCCATAGCAAGGTGAAGGAGAAACCAGTTACCAAGCTGCATCCTTTTCTGGTGGGGGAGACCCTCAGGAGCCGTGTTGGCAGGCCTGACGCCCAGCGCCTCAGGTCTGGTGACTTGCTGGTGGAGTGCCGTACTCGGGCACACTCCAGCGGGCTACTGGGGCTCTCTTCCATCGGAGACACTCCTGTGGAAGTCACACCCCACAAAACTATGAATTCGTCAAGAGGCGTAATCAAAGATCAAGCTTTGGCAGAACTGTCAGAAGATGAACTTGTAAGGAACCTTAAGTCTCAGGGGGTGACTTGCGTCAGGCGCTTCGCTTCCAAGCGAGGTGGTGGGGAGATCCGTCTCCCTACCATCATCCTGACGTTTGGCACCCCCACCCCTCCTACTACCATCTGGGGAGGTTACTACTCCCTGAGAGTGAAAAAGTACGTCCCTCTTCCCCTCCGGTGCTTTAAGTGCCAAAAGTATGGCCATGGGCAGAAGACATGCCGTCAGGCAGAGGCTTCATGCGCCCGTTGCACTAGGCCCGGACACTCTGCTGAGTCCTGCACAGCCACCCCCCTGTGTGTGAATTGCCAGGGGGCGCATATGGCTTCGGATAAGAAATGCCCTCGTTGGATATCCGAGTGCAAGATTCAGCAGGTGCGTGTGGAGAAGGGGCTGTCCTTTCTGGATGCCAAAAAACTGGTTGAAGGCCCTGGTGCAGCTGCGGCTGCCCCAACCTCTAACACCTCAGTGTATACTTTTAGTGCAGCGGTGGCAGGCAAGCGCCCCACCAAAGACTTTTCATGTCAGACCCCAACTTCTTGGTTGGGGGCGGAGCCTCGGCTCATCTCGCCCCTGGAGAGTAACCCTCCTCCGGTGGTGACAAGGAGCCAGGGAACGCAGAAGGCGGACACTGCCGGTCCGGTTGTGCCGCCTTCTGTTGCCCCTAAGCCTCAGCCCCCACCCAAACCTGTTAGTCAGTCAACTCCAAAGGCTTCTGGCTCTGGTCAGCCTTCTAAGGCCGCTAACTCTAGCGGCAGGAACGCTGCCCAGGACCAGAAGTCTAAGAAATCTATGGGACCGCTGTGCGCACGGGCCCAGAAGGGGAACACAGATGTGCCCCTTCAAAACAAATATGCTGCACTGGAGGAGCGGATGGAGGGATTGGAAGTTGTTGTTGCTGATGCTGCGGCAGCTCCACCCCCTTCCTCTCCGAAGAACCAGAGGAGGCCCGGGAGCCGGCCCCCCTCTGTTTCTTCAACTCCTTCCAAGGTAAAGGAAAAAGGGGGAAAAAACTCCTTACCCCCAGATCAGACTTAATCATGGACTCTTTGCTTCAGCCCCACCTGGGTCTGCCCTGGGGGACTTGGGTGGGGTTAGGTATTTTTTAGTTCCCAGGGTCACCCTGGTCAGCCCCACAGGGTGGGTTTTTCTCTCTATTCTGGGGCATGTGTTTCTGTCTACCCTTTGTCCATTCACCTGTATTTGCCTTTTTAAAACTCTCCCTACTGTCTGCACTGCCTGTAGCTCTTGATATTGGATGTGTGTTGCTAAATGGTCTTAGCTTTATTTAGGCCCCATGTGTTAGGTTTATTTAATGTATTTGACCGGCTGGCGACACACATTCAATGTTCTGTTTATTTTTTTTTTCACAAGCAGTGCAGGCACGTCCTGAGAAAGCCTTGTTGCTGTCGGGACGTTAAGCAATGTACAATCAATCAATCTCTTTGCTTCAGTGGAATTGTCGTGGTTTTCGAGCTAACTTTGAGGAATTACGTCTTTTAGTCAAGTTCTATAACCCCTCAGTCATATCTCTTCAGGAGACTTACCTGAAGACTTCTGACCCTGTGTCTTTTAATGGTTTTAATGTTATACATAAAGGCTCTGATTCGGAGAGGCGCTCGGGTGGAGCGGCTCTTCTCATTAGTAGCCAAATTTTATGTAGCCCCGTTAGCATCGACACCTGTCTTCAGGCTGTCGCTGCTCGGGTTACCTTAAAAAAGACCATAACCATATGCAGTATTTACCTGCCACCATCACTGCGGGTCTGTAGCAATGATATTTTTCACTTAGTAGATCAACTGCCCCCTCCCTTTATTCTCATGGGGGATTTTAACGGTCATGCTCACCTTTGGCAGAGGTCAGATGTTAGATGTTTTTTCTCAACTTAACCTATGTGTCTTTAACGATGGCTCAACTACATACTCACCCGGGTCTGCCCTGGGGGACTTGGGTGGGGTTAGGTATTTTTTAGTTCCCAGGGTCACCCTGGTCAGCCCCACAGGGTGGGGTTTTTCTCTCTATTCTGGGGCATGTGTTTCTGTCTACCCGAGGTCCATATACCTGTATTTGCCTTTTTTAACCTCTCCCTACTGTCTGCACTGCCTGTAGCTCTTGATATTGGATGTGTGTTGCTAAATGGTCTTAGCTTTATTTAGGCCCCATGTGTTAGGTTTATTT
Organism: Semisulcospira habei; assembly: GCA_036245525.1. NCBI lineage: Eukaryota > Metazoa > Mollusca > Gastropoda > Semisulcospiridae > Semisulcospira > Semisulcospira habei. The sequence continues at coordinate 117,702,401 of BTPG01000004.1, read as the reverse complement.
AATGTGTTTGACCGGCTGGCGACATACATTCAATGTTCTGTTTAGTTGGTTGTTTTTTTTTTTTCACAAGCAGTGCAGGCACGTCCTGAGAAAGCCTTGTTGCTGTCGGGACGTTAAGCAATGTACAATCAATCAATCAACTACATACTCTAACTCAGGTTCCGGATCTAGTTCTGTTCTAGACCTCACTGTGTGTGATCCTTCTCTCATGCTGGACTTTGACTGGAAGGTTCACGCCGACATGTGTGGTAGTGACCACTTCCCAGTAGTCCTGTCATCGGTCAGCTGTGAGGAGGATTCGCCGGTGGGGCGCTGGAATCTCAAGAAAGCTAACTGGTCTCTGTTTGCCTCTCTCTGTCAGTCTCGTCTTACAGAGGAGGTGGTCATGTCAGCTGAAGAACCTGTTTCTTGTTTTACTTCTATTTTGTTGGAGGTTGCAGGTGAAACCATCCCTAGAACTTCCACATCACTCCCTCGGAAGCCGAGAGTACCATGGTTCAATGAAGAGTGCCGCAAGGCCCAAACAATGCGCAAATCTGCTCAGCGACGTGCTTTTCGTAATCCGTCGCAAGCAAATATTTTAACCTTTAAAAGACAGCGGGCGAAAGCCCGTTATATTTTTAAACGTGAACGCCGTGCTTCCTGGAGACGCTTCGTCTCATCTTTATCTTCTAGGACTTCGTCCCAAAAAGTCTGGAAGGCTGTTCGAAGAATTAGGGGCAGGGGTGGCTCGGCTTCTGTCGGCCATCTTAGAGATGGTGCCAGTTTGGTCACAGATAAAAAGGCTGTGGCCAATTTGCTTGCCTCCACCATTGCCCATAATTCTTCAACAGAGCATTATTCACCTTTCTTCCAGAGAGAGAAGGAGAAGCGAGAATCTTGTGCTTGTGATTTTATATCGGATAACTTGGAAGACTATAATGCCCCTTTTACGTTTTCAGAATTGCAGCAAGCCATGCAGAAATGTACTGACTCTGCTGCTGGATTAGATACCATCCATTATCAGCTCATAACACATCTGCCTGAGGATTCACTCCTTGTACTTCTCAAGGCCTTTAACCATATCTGGATAACCGGTCATTTTCCGCCATCTTGGCGCCAGGCTGTGGTTGTGCCAATTCCCAAGCCGGGTAAGGATCCTTCCGACCCGGGCAACTACCGGCCAATAGCTTTGACATCATGTTTATGTAAAACTATGGAACGCTTGGTCAACGCCCGACTGGTGTGGCATCTTGAGTCACAGGGTCTCATCACAGACCTCCAGTGCGGTTTCCGGCGCTTCCGTAGTACAACTGACCATCTAGTCCGCTTTGAGTCTTTTATCCGAGATGCTTTTGTCAACAAGCAGCATGTCTATGCAATTTTCTTTGATCTTGAAAAGGCATATGACACTACCTGGAAGCATGGTATAATGTCTGATTTGTCGGACATGGGTTTAAAAGGGCATCTGCCCGTTTTTATTCACAATTTTTTGTCCAACAGGTCGTTCCATGTCCGTGTGGGCTCCACCCTCTCCGACTCCTTTGAACAGGAGATGGGTGTCCCGCAGGGCAGTATTCTATCTCCTATTTTATTTAGCATTAAAATAAATAACATTGTAAAGGCCGTCAAGGATGATTCTGAATGCTCTTTGTTTGTGGACGACTTTGCTTTGTGTGCACGAGGTCGAGGACTTGCGTCCCTTGAGAGGCGCTTGCAGCTGTGCGTTGATCGCATCCAGGGGTGGGTGTCTCTCAATGGATTCAGATTCTCGCCCTCCAAGACAGTCTGTGTGCATTTTACTAACCAGACGAAATTTTTTCCAGAACCTAGCCTGAGCATTGCTGGAGTGCCAATTAAGGTGGCCGAAGAGGCTAAGTTTTTTGGGGTCATCTTTGACAAAAGATTGACCTTCTGCAACCATGTTAACTACCTTAGAACCTCTTGTCGGAAGGCCCTCGACATTCTTCGTGTCGTTGGTCGTACTGACTGGGGTGCAGACCGCATCGTCTTACTTCGACTGTACCGGGCCCTTGTTCGGTCCAAACTGGATTACGGCTCTGTGGTATATGGCTCGGCTTCCAAGTCTGTTCTGCAGCGTCTGAACACAATTCACCATCAAGGTCTGCGCATATGTCTGGGAGCCTTCAGGACATCTCCAGTTCCTAGTCTGTATGCAGAGGCAGGGGAGCCTTCTCTCAGGCTCCGCCGCATCCGCCTCATGCTCAGCTACGTTCTGAAGCTGAAGGCCCATCCAGAAAATCCTGCCTATGATTGTGTTTTTAACCCGTCGTTTGCAGAGATTTACGATGCCCATCCGGGAGCTGTCCGTCCACTTTCCTTCCGTGTCCGACCTCATCTGCAGGCGGCCGGAGTGGACCTGGACAAAGTTTCGGAATCTCTGCAACACGTCACTCCACCCTGGCTACTACCAGTTCCTGACATCTTGCTGGACTTGACTGCCCACAAGAAGGATTGTACTCCACCAGCCATATACCAACAGAGCCTCAATGAACTCCTTTCAATTTTTCCTGGCTATTGTCGTCTTTATACGGATGGGTCCAAGTCTGAGGATGGAAGAGTGGCTGCGGCTGCAGTGTCCTCTCGCCATCCTAGACGCCCATTTAAGCTCCGTCTCCCTGACCATTCCTCTGTATTTAGTGCAGAACTGCAGGCCATTCTGCTAGCACTCAAGCATGCCTATCAGTCTCGGGAAAGGAACTTCCTGATTCTGTCTGACTCTCTTTCTGCCCTGCAGGCCCTTCAGGGCGCGGGAACAGACCATCCACTGCTGGTGCAGATTAGAGAGCTCTACGCGGACTTGATGAAGGAATATTATGACATCATTTTTATTTGGGTCCCAGGCCATGTGGGCATCGAAGGCAACAGAATCGCAGATTCTGCTGCCAACAGTGCCCGCAGTGACCCTGTCCCTGACACACAGACTGTCTATTGTGATTTTAAACCTGTGATTAGTGCGTACATAGCCCGCGAGTGGCAGTCCGAGTGGGACAAAGAGGAAGGGAACAAGCTTCATGAAGCTCTTCCTAAGTTGTCTGACAGTCTACTTTTCCGCTGCGGCAGCCGCCGTGAGGAGACTGTCCTTGCTCGGCTCCACATCGGGCACACATATGTTACGCACTCTTACTTACTTAAACAGGATGAGCGTCCATGGTGTTTTGCCTGTGATGAGCAGTTTTCTGTTCGACACTTTTTGCTGTATTGTGCTGACCTAATTGACACCAGATATAAACACTTCACAGCAGACTCCTTGAAGGTTTTGTTCCGGGATGTTCCCCCGGACAAAATCTTCAATTTTTTGAGAGAATGCAATATTTTTAACAAGATCTGAGCATTCCTAGACTATGTGAATTTTTTTATTTGCCCTTTTTGAGAGTCTGTAGACGTTTCTTTTCCAGACATGTGCGACATTTTAGCCTGAGATTTTTAATCTATATTTACATCTTGTCTTAAGACCTTGCTTTTAGTCTGGCTGACCAGATTTTTACCCATCCCGCCGTGAGATGGCCTTAGTCGCCTGCTCGGCGTTAAACCCAAATAACTAACTAACTAACTTGATCGCCGACACGTACCGCCACTTGGGCCGGCCGGACCCCGGCGATTGCAAAGACCTCGCCGACCTTATGGCCCACTTCGGTCTCCAGCGGCCTGCCCTCCGCTCGCTGATTCCGCGATGGGACCTATCCTGGGTGCTGACGTGGCTCAATTCAGACCGCTTCGAACTGCTCCCCTTGGCGCGGTTGGCCGACGTGACCCGGAAAACCTGCTTCCTCCTGGCCCTCGCCTTCCAGGGTAAGCGAACTGTACGTGCTCTCCGCACGTCCCGACTGCCTGCAGTTCAGAACGGATGGTTCTGTGCAGCTACTGACCGACCCGGCTTTCCTGGCCAAGACCCGGTCTCCATTGGCCGCACCCCAGGTGATCACCATGCGACTGCTGAGGGCGATGCACCTGACCCGGGAGACCAGACAGCAGGACCCGGTGAGGGCCTTACGGGTGTACCTGCGCCGAACCAAGCCTCTCCGTAGAGGTCGCTCCCGCCTCTTTCTGCCTTTGTCCCCAGGTAGAACTGACATCTCGGCCCAGACGATATCTTCCTGGCTCCGCTGGGCGAACGGCTCCGCCTACCAGGACCTCTCCCCTGCGGTGCAAAGCGGCTGAAGATCAGGGCGTACGAGGTTAGAGCCATGGCCACAGGCGTCGCCCTTGACCGCAGCTGCGCCGTCAAAGACATTGTGGCGGCCGTGGGCTGGCGAACTGAATCGACCTTCGCCCGGTTCTACCTCAGGGATCTCTCGGGCCAGCGGGAGAACCTAACCTTGGAGGTGGACATCGCCGCGGCGCAACACTCCCTCCCGTTGGTAATACTTGGCTGAAATTGTTGGGAGGTTGCCCCGGGGAGGGCGGGTCCTGTTAGCAGTGTTCAGGAGATCAGGGTGTTCTACGCGGCACCCACTGCCTTTTCGCTATTCTTCCTGTCAGTAATGTTATCGGTAATGTTTTTGAGGAAACAAATGAATTTTTCTCTAAAATGTATTTTTTCGAAAAATACTTACCGATGACATTACTCGGAGGACCCTCCCACCTGCCCCGCTTGCTGCTAGTCAGCTAAGCGAACAGACTGGCGTGACACCACTGGGCACGTGACCGGCTAGGGAGGGAAGGGAGGCTACCCAGGGTACCGGTTTACGGCGCCCTTGGATCACCTCCCTTGTGTAGGTACACAACGGGATTTTTTTTGCTGAAATTGTGTAAGCTAAGTGTACATTTCTGTCAGTAATGTCATCGGTAAGTATTTTTCGAGAAAAGAAAATACATTTAAGAAAAAAATTCATTTTTTTTTAAGAATATTCAAGCCACAGTCTTCAAACTTGGCGCCCACTGGGCGTGGCGTGGGTGGGTAGTCCCCTCAGTCCCTGACTGAGTGGGCTAGCAGAGGGGTGTCATCTTTGTCCAGGATTAGGACTTGATGTCAGCAGATATGTTGGTCAGTCTTTTTCACTGGTCCGCCGTGAGATGGCCTTAGGCGCCTGCTCGGCGTTAAACCCAAATAACTAGCTGTTTAACTGGTCCGGTTTTTAAGGAGATGTCCTTAAAAATACTCGTGAGCTTTTGGTCCTTTGGATCCCAAGTGTTTGCCGTGCTCGGAGACCCGTGTCGGGGGAGAAGAGAATCCTGGTGGCTGAAACACTCCACTTTGGCCTTGACTTCTGCCTAAACGGGAGGCTAGTCGTACCGGCCTAGGCAATCGGCTCTTGTCACGTTGAGCCCTATCCCATTTTTGACATGCAGGCTGATATACGTCATGAAGATGACCACAGAGCACAGACGAAGTGGAATACAGTGGACACTGTGGACACCGCATGACGACCTTGATTTTGCAGACGACTTGGCATTACTGTCCCACACTCATCAACAAATGCAGGACAAGACCACGAGGCTTGCTGACATCTCGTCCCAAGTGGTCCTCACCATTCACAAACAGAAAACAAAGACAATGAGGCTGAACGCAACCAGGGAAGAACCAGTCTTGCTTGCTGGCACCCCGTTGGAGGAGGTGGAGTCCTTCACCTATCTCGGGAGCATCATAGACAAAAAAGGCGGCACTAATGCAGATGTCAGAGCACGAATCGGTAAAGCCAGAGCAGCCTTTCTCCAGTTGAAAAAAGTATGGAGTTCCAGAGAGCTGTCACAACACACCAAAGTCCGGATTTTCAACTCCAATGTAAAAGCAGTTCTCCTATATGGAGCAGAGACATGGAGATTGACAAAAACCACAGTCAACAGAGTACAGACCTTCATGAACAGTTGCCTTAGAAGAATTTTAAAAATCCACTGGCCAGAGAAGATCAGCAACGTCAGACTCTGGGAGAGAACAGAGCAGATAACAGCAGAGAATGAAATTGGGCGAAGAAGATGGGGATGGATCGGTCACAGTCTGAGAAAGCCAGCTTCCAGTATCACTAGGCAGGCATTGTCATGGAACCCCCAGGGAAAGAGGAAAAGAGGTAGGCCGAGAAACTCCTGGCGTGGAGACCTCCAAGCAGACATCAAGAGACTGGGAACCACCTGGAGTAGAATCGAAGGAGAAGCACAGGACAGGAGTTGCTGGAGGTCTCTCGTCGACGGCCTATACCCGGGTAGGGGTGACAGGCGTAAGTAAGTAAGTAAGGCTGATATACGGAGCACCATGCTATAGCCTCTGCTGCTGATTAAGTGCTCTACGCCAGTGTTCCCCTGCATTCAACCGTGTGATAGAAGGTGGTGGCTCAGACGGTTCAATCGGGCATAACCCCCTGAGTATATCTTTCGGGCAGTCTCCATCGTGCGTCGGCTGGAGACCCGCCGACGAATGCACTGACTTTCCCTTGTTGGGCTCGGTGGCTGGCGGGGACCCCCGGGGGATGAATATCTATCATACTATAATATGGAATATACAAAGAACAAAACAAAACTGGCATTAAAGCGGCACATAACCATTGACCTTGAGAATGATAGCGACTCCGATTGTGAGGAAGCGACGCCTCAGGTATCGGCCGTCTCGCCTCGCTTTCTCATTATCCACAGCAAAGTTAAAGAGAAGCCTGTTTCCAAGCTGCACCCTTTCCTGGTAGGGGAGCCCCTCAGGAGCCGTGTTGGCAGGCCTGAGGCCCAGCGCTTCAGGTCTGGTGACTTGCTGGTAGAGTGCCGTACCCGGGCACACTCCAATGGGCTACTGAGGCTCTCCTCTATCGGAGACACTCCAGTGGAGGTCACTCCCCACAAAACAATGAATTCTTCTAGAGGAGTGATTAAAGATCAAGCATTTAACAGAACTGTCTGAAGATGAACTTGTACGGAACCTTAAGTCACAGGGGGTGACCTACGTCAGGCGCTTTGTTTCCGAACGAGGTGGTCATGAGATCCGTCTCCCTACCATCATCCTGACGTTTGGCACCCCCAATTTTCCTACTACCATCTGGGGAGGTTACTACTCCCTAAAGTGAAAACGTACGTCCCTCTCCCCCCTCCGGTGCTTTAAGTGCCAAAAGTATGGCCATGGGCAGAAGACATGCCGCCAGGCAGAAGCTCTCTGCGCCCGCTGCACTAAGCCCAGACACTCTGCTGAGTCCTGCACAGCCATCCCCCTGTGTGTGAATTGCCAGGGGGCGCATATGGCTTCGGACAAGAAGTGCCCTCGTTGGATATCCGAGTGCAAGATTCAGCAGGTGCGTTTGGAGAAGGGGCTGTCCTTTGCGGACGCCCAAAAATTGGTTGACGGCCCTGGTTTAGCTGAGGCTGCGCCAAACTCAAATAACACCTCTGTGTATACTTTCAGTGCTGCGGTGGCAGGCAAGCGCCCCACCGAATACTTCTCTTGTCACCCCAACATCTTGGTTGGGGGCGGAGCCTCGGATCCTCTCGCCCCTGGAGAGTAACCCTCTTCCGGTGGTGACGAAGAGCCAGGGAACGCAGAAGGCGGACGATACCGGTCCGGTGGCACCGCCTTCTGCTGCCCCTAAGCCTCAGCCCCCACCCAAGCCTGTCAATCTTACTACAAAGGCTTCTGGCTCAGGTCAGCCTTCTAAGGCCCCCAACTCTGGCGGCAGGAAAGTTACGGGACCGCTGTGCGTACGGGCCCAGAAGGGGGACACTGATGTCCCCCTTCAAAATAAATATGCTGCATTGGCGGTAGCTGATGCTGCGGCAGCTCCTCCCCCCTCATCTCCGAGGAACCAGAGGAGGCCCGGGAGTCGACCCTCCTCTGTTTCTTCGACTCCTTCCAAAGCACACGAAAAGGGGGGGAAAGAACTCTTCTCCTCCACATAAAACCTAATCATGTACTCTCTGCTTCAGTGGAATTGTCGTGGTTTTCACACCAACTTTGAAGAATTACGCCTTCTAGTCAAGTCCTATAACCCCTCAGTAATATCTCTTCAGGAGACTTACCTGAAGACGTCTGACCCTGTCTCCTTTAATGGTTTTAACGCTATCCATAAAGGTTCTGATTCGGAGAGACGCTCGGGTGGAGTGGCTCTTCTCATTAGCAACCAGTTTTTATGTAGCTCCGTTAGTGTTGACACCTGTCTTCAGGCTGTCGCAGCTCGGGTTACCTTAAAGAAGACCATAACCATATGCAGTATTTACCTGCCACCATCCCTGCGGGTCTGTAGTAATGATATTTTTAACTTTGTAGATCAGCTGCCCCCTCCCTTTATTTTCATGGGAGATTTTAACGGTCGCGCTCACCTGTGGGGTAGTGACAACTATGATGGCAGAGGTCAGATGTTAGAAGATATTTTTTCTCAACTTAACCTATGTGTTTTTAATGATGGATCACCTACCTACTCTATCCCAGGTTCAGGATCTAGTTCTGTTCTAGACCTCACTGTGTGTGATCCTTCTCTCATGCTGGACTTTGACTGGAAGGTTCACGATGACCTGTGTGGTAGTGACCACTTCCCAGTAGTCCTGTCATCGGTCAGCTGTGGGGAGGATCCACCGGTGGGGCGCTGGAATCTCAAGAAAGCTAACTGGCCTCTGTTCGCCTCCCTCTGTCAGTCTCGTATTACAGAGGAGGTGGTCATGTCAGCTGAAGAACCTGTTTCTTCTTTTACTACTATTTTGTTGGACGTAGCGGGTAAAACCATCCATAAAACTTCCGCATCAGTCCCTCGGAAGCCGAGAGTACCATGGTTCAATGAAGAGTGCCGCAAAGCCCAAAAAGCGCGCAAATCTGCTCAGCGACGTGCTTTCCGTAATCCGGCGCAAGTGAATATTTTAACCTTCAAAAGACAGAGGGCGAAAGCCCGTTACATTTTTAAACGTGAACGCCGTGCTTCCTGGAGACGCTTCGTCTCATCTTTAACTTCTCGGACTCCGTCCCAGAAAGTCTGGAAGGCTGTTCGAAGAATTAGGGGCAGGGGTGGCTCGGCTTCTGTCGGTCATCATAGAGATGGTGCCAGTTTGGTCACAGATAAAAAAGCTGTGGCCAATTTGTTTGCCTCCACCATTGCCCATAATTCTTCAACAGAGCATTATTCACCCTTTTTCCAGAAAGAGAAGGAGAAGCGAGAGTCTCGTATTTGTGATTTCAAGTCCGATAACTCAGAAGACTATAATGCCCCTTTTACGTTATCAGAATTGCAGCAAGCCCTGCAGAAATGTAATGACTCTGCTGCTGGCCTAGATACCATCCACTATCAATTCCTAACGCATCTGCCTGAGAGGTCACTCCTTGTACTTCTCAAGGCCTTTAACCATATCTGGAGAACTGGCCATTTTCCGCCGTCTTGACACCAGGCTGTGGTTGTACCGATCCCCAAGCCGGGTAAGGATCCTTCCGACCCAGGCAACTACCGGCCTATCGCTTTGACATCATGTTTATGTAAAACTATGGAGCGCCTGGTCAACGCCCGCCTGGTGTGGCATCTTGAATCATAGGGTGTCCTCACAGACCACCAGTGCGGTTTCCGGCGCTTCCGTAGTACAACTGACCATTTAGTCCGCTTTGAATCGTTTATTCGAGATGCTTTTGTAAACAAGCAGCATGTCTATGCAATTTTCTTCGATCTTGAAAAGGCATATGACATTACCTGGAAGTATGGCATAATGTCTGACTTGTTGGACATGGGTTTTAAAGGGCACCTGCCCGTTTTTATTCACAATTTTTTGACTAACCGGTCGTTCCATGTCCGTGTGGGCTCCACCCTCTCCGACTCATTTGATCAGGAGATGGGTGTCCCGCAGGGAAGCATTCTATCTCCTGTTTTATTTAGTATTAAAATTAATAACATTGTAAAGGCCGTCAAGGATGATTCTGAATGCTCTTTGTTTGTTGACGACTTTGCTTTGTGCGCACGTGGTCGAGGACTTGCGTCCCTTGAGAGGCGCCTGCAGCTGTGCGTTGATCGCATCCAGCGGTGGGTGTCTCTCAATGGATTCAAGTTCTCGCCATCCAAGACAGTCTGTGTGCATTTTCCTAACCAGACGAATTTTTTTCCCAGAACCTAGCCTGAGCATTGCTGGAGTGCCAATTAAGGTGGCCGAGGAGGCAAAGTTTCTGGGGGTCATCTTTGACAAAAGACTTACCTTCCGCAGCCATATTAATTACCTCAGAACCTCTTGTCAGAAGGCTCTCGACGTTCTTCGTGTCGTTGGTCGTACTGACTGGGGTGCGGACCGTACTGTCTTACTTTGACTGTACCGAGCCCTTGTTCGGTCCAAACTGGATTACGGCTCTGTGGTGTATGGCTCAGCTTCCAAGTCTGTTCTACAGCGTCTGAACACAATTCACCATCAGGGTCTGCGGATATGTCTTGGGGCCTTCAGGACGTCTCCAGTTCCTAGTCTGTATGGCGAGGCAGGGGAGCCTTCTCTCAAGCTCCGCCGCATCCGCCTCATGTTCAGCTACATTCTGAAACTGAAGGCCCATCCAGACAATCCTGCCTATGATTGTGTTTTTAAACCATCGTTTGCAGAGATTTACGATACCCATCCGGGAGCTGTCCGTCCACTTTCTTTCCGTGTCCGACCTCATCTGCAGGCGGCCGGATTGGACCTGGACAGAGTTTCGGAATCCCTGCAACACATCACTCCACCCTGGCTCTTACCAGTTCCTGACATCTTGCTGGACTTGACTGCCCACAAGAAAGACTCTACTCCACCAGCCATATACCAACAGAGCCTCAATGAACTCCTTTCGATTTTTCCTGGCTATTGTATCTATACGGATGGGTCAAAGTCTGAGGATGGGAGAGTGGCTTCGGCCGCAGTGTCCTCTCGCCATCCTAGACGCCCATTTAAGCACCGCCTCCCAGACCACTCATCTGTATTTAGTGCAGAACTGCTTATAGTAATTTTAGGCATGTGTTTAGTGCGTACATAGCCCGTGAGTGGCAGTCCGCGTGGGACAAAGAGGGCTAAGAAGCTGCATGAAGCCCTTCCTAAGTTGTCCGACGGTCTACCTTATCGCTGCGGCAGCCGCCGTGAGGAGACTGTCCTTGCTCGGCTCCACATCGGGCACACGTATGTTACGCACTCTTATTTACTTAAACAGGAGGAGCGTCCATGGTGTTATGCCTGCGACGAGCAGTACTCTGTTCAACACTTTTTGCTGTCATGTGCTGATTAATCGACATCAGGTATAAACATTTCACAGCAGACTCCTTGAAGGTTTTGCTCCGGGATGTGCCATCGGACAAGATCTTCAGTTTTCTGAGAGAGTGCCATATTTTTAATAAGATTTGAGCGTTTATTGACTATGACGTTTCTATTATTTTGACCTTTTTGAGAGTCTGTCGACGTTTTCTTTAAAGACCTGTGCGACATTTTAGCCTGACATATTTTTAAGGTATATTTACATCATGTCTTAAGACCTTTCTTTTAGTCTGGCTGACCAGATTTTTACCCTTCCCGCCGTGAGATGGCCTTAGTTGCCTGCTCGGCGTTAAACCCAAATAACTAACTAACTTCAAACTTGGCCCAAGGATATTTTGTGGTAAGACCTTTCTAAAAATACCACTTTGAGTGACCTCGCAAAGGTCAAGGTCACACGGGATCAGGAAAAAGGTCAAAATAGCTATTTTTTGACACAATTAATTTTTCTCAAATACTATTCACTACTTCAAGCCGAAACTTGGTACAAAGATACCTAATGGTAAGACCTTTCTATACATACTAATTTGGTTGATCCCTCGGAAAGGTCAAGGGTCACGAGCTCAGAAAATAGGTCCAAAATAGCTATATTTTGACAAAAGATTTTTGTTTTTTTTCAAATACTTTTCACAACTTCAAACCCAAACTTGCTACAGAGATACCTGATGGTAAGACCTATCAATGCATACTAATTTGGATGAGAACTCGGAAAGGTCAAGGGTCACGAACTCATGAAATAGGTCTAAAATAGCCATATTTTGACAAAAGATGTTTTTTTCTCAAGTACTATTCTCAACTTCAAACCCAAACTTGGTTGAGTGATATCTGATGGTAAGACCTTTCTATGCATACTAATTTGGTTGATCCCTCGGAAAGGTCAAGGGTCACAAGAGCTCCGGAAATAGTCACAAAATAGCCATATTTTGACAATAGATGTTTTTTTCGGCTTTCTCAAATACTATTCACAACTTCAAATCCAAATTTGGTACAGAGATGCCTGATGGGAAGACCTATCTATGCGTACTAATTTGGATGACCCATCGGAAAGGTCAAGGGTCACAGGAGGCCGGCAAATGTTTGATAAAATTGTAGGTATTATCAACATTTTTCAATCAAATTTGGCACAAAGTTAGCTGATGATTAAGACCTACGTAGGCATATTAATTTATTCGACTCATCGCAAAGGTCAAAGATCACGAGGGGGTGGACAGATGTGTGAAAAATGCTTACAACGGGAGAACGTTCGATGACCTTTGCTTTATGGGTACAGCCGCTTGGCGTAGCAATATGACTGTCATGCCAGATCTACCCTTGGTCATTTTGACGTATGCGTACGCCAGAATGACCCAGGGCCAATCTGGCATGAGTCATTTTGGCGTGTTGTGCTACGCCGGCTCAGAACTCCTCACATGCTTCTCTAGAATTTCTGGGGCAGTAGAGCGTTCGACTCTCGTCCGAAAGGTCGCGCATTTGAATCCAGCGTGGGTGAGAATTTGCTCATAACAGAGTTATGCGGTGTCCGGTCTTTGAAGCCCCAAACCTTTAACTTTTATTTTATTTTATTTTTGTCTTGAATTTCTTCCAGTGCTTTCTCTTCAGCTCATGAATGTGCGTATGGGTGCCGAATTCACACACAATTTACGATTCTGGCACGAACCCTGCCTAGACGTTTCTTTTAAAGACATGTGCGACATTTTAGCCTGAGATTTTTAATCTATATTTTTTACATCTTGTCTTAAGACCTTGCTTTTAGTCTGGCTGACCAGATTTTTACCCATCCCGCCGTGAGATGGCCTTAGTCGCCTGCTCGGCGTTAAACCCAAATAACTAACTAACTAACTAACTAACGAACCCTGCCTGCCTAAACCTCTGTTTGATTTCATTCATTTATCTTATCTTACCTTACCTTACCTTACCTTACCTTACCTTACCTTACCTTACCTTACCTTACCTTACCTTACCCTACCCTACCCTACCCTACCCTATCCTATCCTATCTATCCTATCTATCCATCTATCTCCCGTAGTCTTGCCGACCGTTGGGGCACCACTGATGACTTGGCAACCAGCTCCCTCCATTCTTCTCTGTTCTCTGCCATTCTCAGCGTATCGCCCAGCTTCAGTCCTGTCCACTCTGAGATATTGTCCTCCCATCTTTTCCTCTGTCTTCCTCTCCTTCGTCCTCCTTGCACAGTGCCTTGCAGGATTGTTTTGGCAAGCCCTGCTGAACGCGTGACATGCCCATACCACTTCAGTTTGCGTTTTCTCACAATGGCTAATAAGTCTTCATAGGGCCCGATGGCTTGCCTGATTCTGCTTCCCACTTCCTCGTTTGTGATGTGATCTCTGTATGAGATGCCAAGCAGCCTTCGAAAACATCTCATTTCAGTGGCTTGTATCCTCCTTTCAAGGTCTGCTGTGAGGGTCCATGACTCGCAGGCATACAAAAACACTGAGATGACTAAGGAGCGCATCAGTCTGATCTTGGAGCAGAGTGTGATGTTTCTGTCCTTCCATATGGTCTTCAATCTTGTCAGTGCTGTTGTTGTCTGCGCAATCCTGGACAGTATTTCTGGTTTTGATCCCTCATCTGTCACAATGGCTCCTAAGTATTTGAATTTCTTAACTGTTTCCAGTTTTTGGCCTCCAACGATGATTTCAGTGCCAATGCCACTGGCGTTATTGGTCATCAGTTTGGTCTTCTCTGCACTGATTTCCATCCCATATGCAATGGCTGTGCTATCCAGCTTTTCCACCAGCTGAGCTAGCTCCTTCTCTGTTCCTGCAAGGCCATCAATGTCGTCCGCAAAGCGCAAGTTCGTGATTGTTCTGCCTCCAATACTGAGTAGTTCCTTCATGATCTTTCAGAGCGTCCGTCATGATTCTTTCCAGGAAGATGTTGAAAAGAGTAGGTGAGAGCAAGCAGCCTTGTCTGACTCCAACTGTAGTCCTAAACCAGTTTCCTATTTTGCCGTTGAAGCAGACTGCGCTAGTGGCCTTGTTGTAAAGGTTTGCTATGACTTTGATCAGGTTGGCATTGGTGTTGTATAGCTTCATGGTGGACCAAAGGGCTGCATGCCACACCCTGTCAAATGCTTTCTTAAAATCCACAAAGACATGATAGAGGTCCTGCTGGTGCTGGAGGTATCTCTCACATAGAACTCTCAGGTTGAAGATCTGCTCAGTTGTGCTGCGTCCTGGTCTGAAGCCTGCCTGTTCCTCAGCTATGATTTCCTCTGCCTGTGGCTTCAGCCTGTTCAGTAGGATCTTTAACATGACTTTGTTTGGGTGGGATATAAGACTAATCGTGCGATAGTTCTGGCATTGATGTAAGTTGCCTTTTTTGGGGAGAGTTATTATAAGTGATTGGGTCCATGGTGTGGGCCAATCCCCTGACTGCCAGATCTTATTGCAGATTGTTAGTAAGGCGCTTATCGTGTCTTCTCCCCCTTCTTGGACTAGCTCTGCAGGGATGTTGTCTGCTCCTGCTGCCTTCCCTTTTTTCAGCGACTTCACAGCAGCCTCTACTTCTTCTCGGACGCCGTGAGATGGCCTTAGTCGCCTGCTCGACGTTAAACCCAAATAACTAACTCTACTTCTTCTCGGAGGATGGGATAGTTGCCATTGTTGGTCACGGGTGGGTTGACAAGTATGCCTGGGTCCCCTGCAGCTCGGTGGTTGTACAAATCTGAGCAGTACTCTGTCCATCTCTTCAGTATGTCTTGGTCTTCCGTAAGACAGTTCCCTTCACGATTTTGAATGATCGAGGAGCGTCCTTGTTTTACGCTGGTCAGGTCTTTCACCAGCTGGTATGCTTTTTTGCTATTATTTTTGTTCAGATTTTCTTCTACGAGTTTACACTGGTCTTCAATCCACTTATTCTTTGCCTTTTTCATGCTTTCTTGATCCTGTTATTCCCTGATTGTTAGTCCTCTGCTTGTCTTAATTCTCGCGCTGACATGATTGATTGTTTCAGCTACTGCACGCTTTCTAGGCTCCTGCTACTCGACTGATTTGCGCTCTCGTTTCTACCTGGGCTAATGTAACTTCCCCTCAATCGAGCACAGCTCGACGTGGGGTGGCTCGGAGCAAGGTAGAAACACACCAGAAGTCACTGTGCTGACCTGCTAAGTACCCCCACCCAGCCCGGCAAGGTTGCGTCAGTTCTTTGCTTGTCGGTGTTTGCCAAGGATCTCACTGGCTGTTTGGGTTACAACAGTGTTAAATGTGTCAATCAGTGTGTCCACGTCCGTGTCTTCTGCACCTAGAAGTAGCAGTGGTGCGAATTTTCCTCCTATCTTTGCCTGAAAGGCTTTCGCTACCTCTGGGTCTTTCAGCTTCTCGAGGTCAAACTTGATTCTGGTAGGACCCTGCTTGTTGACCTTCTTTAGGCGGAGTCGGAAGGTCATCATCACTAAGTCATGGTCGCTTCCAATGTCTGCTCCTGGAAAACGTCTTGTCTTGGCAATGTTCACACTGTTTTGGAAGCGTCTCTTCACCATGATGTAGTCAATTTGGTTATGGTGCTCTCCATTCGGGCTGTGCCATGTCCACCTTCTGGATGCTTTGTGCGGGCCAAACGTGTTCATCAGCTTTAGATCATTTGAACTGGCAAATTCCAGGAGCCTTAAGACTCTGTCGTTGGTCTCTGCATTGCAGTAGCGTCCGCATGTGCCTTTCCAGTTCCTAGCAGCATCCTCTCCTATTTTGGCATTCCAGTCTCCCTGCACCACAAGAATGTCTTTCTTGGGGGTCTGGTCCAGAACTTCTTGCAGTTGGTCATAGAAGTCTTCCATTTCCTCATCACCATAGTCTGTTGTTGGGGCATAAACTTGTACAATGGTGATATTAAATGGGGTTGCCCTCAAGCGTATGGTGATAAGACTACTGGAGACTGGCTGACAACTCATGACGGTGTTCACGATGTCTTTGTGGACGAGAAATCCGACACCCTGTTCGTGTTTGTCTTCTCTGCCACTGTAGTACAGTTTGTGGTTTTCCTGGGTTGATGTTTCCCCAAGGTTCTTCCGTCGTACTTCGCAAAGTCCTAGGATGGTCCAATGGTATCTGTTCATTTCATGTGTCAGTTCCTCTACCTTTCCAGGCGTTCTTAATGTTCTGGCACGGAGTTTTGATTGTGATGGTGCACCAGTAACACACTTAACACCTCTGCCCTGGCGCAAGACAGAAGGCGCGGTCCTTGTCAGTTCCGGGCGACGACCGATCCGGTATGGATTGAGGTAAGGTTGTCATTGCATGTGATGTGTCTACTGCCGAGAAAAAAATGAACACGATTCAACAGCAAGAAACATAGACGCTCACGAGCCCCCGCAGTGGCCGGGGCTTATGAGGATCTAAGTCTTTTGCTGAGAACAATTTGTTTTCGCTGCTGAATTTAAAAAAACCAAAACACACGATTCAACTGCAAGAGACATAGATCCTCATGAGCCCCCGCAGTCGCGGGGGCTCATGAGGATCTATGTCTCTTGCTGAGACCAATTTGTTTCCACTGCCGAGAAGGAAAAAATAATTGAACACGATTTAACTGCAAAAGACATAGATCCTCATGAGCCCGCGCATTCGCGGGGGCTCAACAGGATCTATATCTCTTGCTTACTTACTTATGCTTTGCACCACTACTGGGGCATAGGCCGCCTACAAGGGATCCCGAGAGTCTCTGTCCTGGGCTTTCCTCTCCAGTTCGCCCCCACCCGGGTCTGCCGGCCTGGTGGACTTGGGTGGGGTAACTACTTTTTAGTTCCCAGGGTCACCCTGGTCAGCCCCAAAAGGTGGGTTTTCCCCTCTATTCTGGGGCATGTGTTTCTGTCTACCCTTGGTCCACTATTCACCTGTATTTTCGTGTTTTAAACTCTCCCTTATATCTGCGCTGTCTGTAGCTCTTGATATTGGATGTGTATTGTTAAATGGTCTTAGGTTTATTTAGCGCATTAGACCGACTGGCAACATACATTCAATATTCTGTTTTTTTTTTTTTTTCACAAGCAGTACAGGTACGTCCTGAGAAAGTCTTGTTGCTGTCGGAACGTTAAGCAATATACAACCAACCAACCATCTCTCCAGTTCGTAGTTCCAGGTCATTTTTATGGTCTTAAGGTCTGCATCCAGTTCTCCGCGCCATGTGTTTCTTATGTCTCGTGCTGGTTGTGGCTTATGGCCGTTGAAGGAACAGAGATTTCAGAAACAAAATATGCGTCCAGTGGCAGGGAAGGGGTTAACTTAACCCATTGACTGCTACTGACGATATCGCTCGGCGGGACAAGACGCGTAGTTACGTAGTTAGGTAATGACGTAGTTACGCGTCAGTCTTTCCCCGCCGAGCGGTGTCGTTAAAACAACAACAAAAAACCCCCCAAAAAACAAAAAAACAACAAAAAACACAAACAAACAAACAAAAAACACCCAAACAAACCACCAGATCATTGATGAGGTATTTCGTGTCAATTTTGTTTCACGTGCATTAACCCTTTTGTCCCCAAGGTCCCATTCTCAAATTTGGGAGGTGTTGCCTGACGTCTATGAACCAGTTGCAGGGGATGGATTGACCATGATAATTCAAGGGTAGTGCCAGATTAAAGCTTGAATTATCATGGTCAAGCCATCTCCTGCTGTAGGGACTCTGGGTTGAATAGGTTAAAAAAACAACAGCTCAGATCATCGATGAGGTATTTCGTGTCAACTTTATTTCACGTGCATTAGTAACTGTTTTAACTGTCTTTGGAAGACTGACTGAGGGAAAAATAAATAAATAAATAACTGTGAAACTGCTTGACTTTATACATGACAGGACCGTACAGATTTTTAAAAAATTTTAATTTAATTTTTTTTTTTTTTTTTTAAAAAATATGTACAGCTAAGCACTGATGGAACCGTTCTTGTCAACTTGCAGACTGAAGGAAACTGATTGAGGAAGACTCCTTCCCCGAGGGGAAAACGTCAAAATGCTTGACTTATTCATGACCATACCGTAGACGGAGCCTTAGAGAAGACTTTTTTTTTTTTTAAAGCAAGCTGATCGCTGATGAAGCATTTCATGTCAACTTCACATTTTGTGCTAAGGGAAAGAACTCGCTTAGAAACGCTTGGCTTGAAGAGAGACAGAGAAAGAGACTGAGAAAAAAATCTTTCAGTTTAGAACCGAGACTGACCTGAAAAAGTTCCAGACTGGAAGGCGGGAAAGCGCGCGTGCAAGGGCGTGACGCGTGCGATTGTCAGCGACAGCTCGCGCGTCAATCATGCACCACCTGTCGTCAGTTTCACGTCAGTCATTTGCGCGCGCTAATGCGAAAACCACGCGCGCGACTTTTCCAAAAACCAACAATCCGTCGGGGAGAAATGCCGTGTATGTATCGTTTGGGCGATATGTTTTCTCTGTCTGTCACTTCACTTTTTCCGTCAGTTTGTGTTTCATTGAAAACTCGACCGCCTCTCTCGGCTTGGGAAGCACGGATATAAAACTGAACCAACAAGAGTCATAGGTCCTCATGAGCCCCTGCATTTGCGTGGGCTCATGAGGCCCTATGACTCTTGTAGATAGATACTTTTTGCTGCCAAAGATTTCTTTCCCCTGTCAGTCTTTCTTGAGAATCATCATCTATTTTCTTACGTGCGTCTTGTTTTCCTTGTGGGCAGGTCTCGCTTGCTTAAAATAATGGTTTCCCTCCACGGAACAAAAGAAAACATCTCCAAACCGCAAATTACTAGAAGCAACGAAAAGAAAATGTAAAGCAAAACGAAGAAAGCAAAGAAAGATCGGCGATGAAAATGAGAAGAGAGAGAGAGAGAGAGAGAGAGAGAGAGAGAGAGAGAGAGAGAGAGAGAGAGAGAGAGAGAGAGAGAGAGAGAGAGAGAGAGAGAGAGAGAGAGAGAGAGAGAGAAAAAAAAAACTCCGTAGGCAGATAAATGTTATATTTGACTTTAAACCCTTTTCGCGTCGGTAGCGGTTTTGAGTCTAAAACCGCTAACGACTGACACCAGTTAACCCTTTGCGTGTCGGTAGCGATTTTAGTCGCGATAATTCCTTTCGGAATCATCGCGTCTAAAACCGCTACCGACACGCAGAGGGTTAAACGATGGGAACCGCAAAGCAAAGTATGACATTGTTTGTATTCATATTTTGAAATACTGAGGGGAAATGTAAGTGTCTGCTGGTAAGGGTATTTAGGAACAACCGCGCTGGTGTAAATTTCAAGGCCGTGATATGACAAAACAAGACAAAAGACGGTTATAGTTAGTTCGGGGTGTAACGTCCACGGCACCGGAGTGATAATGGACGGCCCTAGCGGGCGGGTTAAGGGGGACAGGGACAGCTGTTACCTAGCTGGAGTACGGCGACCTGAACACTGATCAATTTGGCCGCACTGCATATGTGTCTCTTTGATTTAGTACCATGAATATGAACAAGCCCGTCGTTTGACACAAAAATACGCTGTTATATGCATTATTTACACCTCTGGTACGTGTAAAAGTCGGTCGTTCTTCTTCACCTCAGTCTACCTCCCCCTCCCCCTCTCCCCTCCTCCCCTCCAAAAAAATGAAGCTTCACCTCCGGGCGTTTTTGTCTCTGGTGTATCTTTCAAATTCCTCTCCCAGTGGCACTGACGATGAACGGTTGTGTCAACCATGGGCAATTTCACGTGAACTCTTTTCCAACGAGCAAGAAGCGGCCACCACGTGTGTAAGTAGTTCCCGACACACGTAACACGCGCATTAATATTCGCTCTGTTCTGCTTCGTTTTCCGGGCACTTCTCTATAGTCTCCAGAGTCTGTGTAACCGTTAAACCACAGGGGGAGAAAACCGAAGTTATAGCCGTCACTTGAAGAGCGTCGGAGCGTCACAGGTATATATTATGTACCTCTTCACACGACTGCCATAACTTCGGTTTTCTCCCCCTGTGGTTAAAACATTACATCAGTCCTGAGGTTGAATTTTTTTTTTCAGTCTTTGAATTTGTATATTGTCCTGTGAAGGCCACATCACAGATCAGGAGAAAGATCAACCATTTTAGTTCAAGGGTGGTACCAGAATAGCTTGGCGCCTAGATGCGCCAAGCTATTCTGGCACTACCCTTGAACTATCATAGTGAAAGTCATTTCATGCAAGATGTATCAGGATGGAAAGGGTTAACCGATAATTCTTGGCATTTTACCGGTTTATGAGGGTAAATACCGGAGAGAAAAGTGACAGCCGGTAGGCGATACCCATCGTTGTAGAGGTAAGGGTCACAGAAAAATGTTGAAAAATACCGGAATTTACAATGAACTAATTCAGTTGAGTTTGACTGGCTTTGATTTTGACGGCAGGCACTACGCTGGCCAGGAGCTACTGACAAGAAAACACCGGTTGTCAAAATAAACCCTAGCGCGAATTAAGCACTGGTCTACCTCAAAACTCTTTCAAGCCGACTTTTCCACATTTGGGGAGAAAAAAAAAAAAAAATTCCTCTGACGAGTGTAAACCGATTGCTGGATTTGCCGCATGAACATATAGACGACAAGTTAATCTTGGTCTAGCGGGGACTCATGACTGGATCTACGCATCCTGCTGAAACCACTCTTTGTTCATGTTCCTTGGACGGTGGGGATTTTTGACGTTGAGTTTATATTTAAATGATTTCAAAAACACAGTCTGCGTCCACTGACAATAAAGGGGTTAATTTTGTTTCCAATGCGCAAAAGGCCATCGGGCCGAGGTCGGCCCGATGGCCTTTTGCGCATTGGGTAGTGGGCGCGAATGCGCCAGTAGCACGGCGGTTGTGTATTTCATAATGACAGGCAGATTCAGATGACCGATAAATCCTGAATAAATTGTCACTTAACCCCGTGTCTGCTACTGACGATACGGATACCGTTCGGCTGTATCGTCAGTAGCGGCACTAGCAGTCACAGGGTGAATCGTCATTTAGCGCACACAATGTTGTATATATACACAACGCATCAAAGGAAACGTTACTAAGTTCTGCACATCATATTTTTCTCATGCCTAAAAAAATTGTAATTTAGATTGCACGAGCAAAAGGCTTGTTCGTTTGTCTTTACAGTGCTGCAAACTGCAATCTTTTCCGTAGTGTCTTCTTTACGTTACAACCCTGTGAGCGCGACACTCCCAAAATAAATAGTTGCAATGTGAGAATACCTCCCCAGAGTTCACAGGCCCCTGGTCCATACCTCCACAGGGTTCAAACCTCCCTTGTCCATACCTCCCCATGGTTCACAGACCTTGGTCCATATCTACCCCTAGTTCACCTGGA
Organism: Semisulcospira habei; assembly: GCA_036245525.1. Lineage (NCBI taxonomy): Eukaryota > Metazoa > Mollusca > Gastropoda > Semisulcospiridae > Semisulcospira > Semisulcospira habei. The sequence continues at coordinate 117,680,997 of BTPG01000004.1, read as the reverse complement.
AGTTTCAGGGTCCACTTTTAACCTTTGCCACAACAAAATCTTTAACCTTTCTCTTTGATTTTCGTATATATGAAGTTTACATTAATTTGACATTGTAAATCCAATTCGCATTTGACCTTTTTCGTATATGCCGAGTTTGCCTTTCTGACCTTCTTTTCTGATACCCGGACAGTCCAGGCATTTTCAACGCCCATAAACCAGGTATTATTGATATTTGCCATGACCATTTTCTGTCGACCCCCTGCGGGGATCGAACCTCGTACCTTGCGGTCTCCAGTCGGACGCACTAACCACTGTGATATTAGGACCGCTGTGATAGTAGGAAACTTGAACTTATATTTAAACCTGAGGTGAGCAGTTTTTATAAAAGTTTATAAAAATTGTACTAAAGAACGCCGTGAATAAATATTGCGAAGATGCAGATGCATTTTGTCGAGAGTTGGCATGCATTTGAAAAGACACTTGTAATTTTACGACGTTAGGCTTGATATGTGTGAATCGTTTCATCACACAAATGCATGTTTTCGTTATAACTCTTTCTGGAGTGTCATGGCTGCTTGAATTGTTGTGTGCAGACGATTACAAAAATGGACTAATCTGAGCTGTTTTCTAGCGATAAAGGCTCCGTTCTTGTGTTGAGAAGAGTTTGCATACTTCAAACCGAGCAGCAAAAACGGTGAGCTGCATTCTCTTCTGACACCCTTGTGTATGCAGCCACCGGTATTTAGGTACAAAGTACTTGTAGCTGCATGCACAAGTGGCATTAGACTTATTGGGGACGCAAGCACGACCATCTATGCGCAGGAGATGGATCAGTTATGATAGTTCGGGCGGCAAGGTCAGCGCCTGAATAGTTTGACCCTAATGGGACACTACCCTTTAACTATCACGATCGATAGTATTTGGTAGTTCAAAGGTAGTGTCCTCTTTGCTTGTGTGTGTGTGTGTGTGTGTGTGTGTGTGTGTGTGTGTGTGTTGTGTGTGTGTGTGTGTGTGTGTGTGTGTGTGTGTGTGTGTGTGTGTGTGTGTGTGTTTGCCGGGGCAGAATGATCTGCCTCCCTCCCCTCCCCCCCCCCCCTTTCACCCCACATACAACCGTTGTTTCACTGTTAAGCTGCGAAATAAAATTTAAATCACGGTAGGTGTGCACACAAAACGACGTGCCTCAAATGAAAATGTTCCCTTGCAACTTTTGATTTCGGGGGTGTCGTGTTTACAGGCTTGTAACGTACACTGACGAACGTATGCGAAACTCAACGGAAAAGAATGCAGTTTGCTGCACTTGTCAAGACAAATTCGCAAGCATTTCGTTGGTGCAATCACAGTTTAAAAATCTTCAGGCATTAGAGAAATATCGTCTGCAAAAACGTAGTGACGTTTCTTTTGATGAGTAGTGTATATTCCACTAGAACAGGCCTCCTCAAATTCGGAGTACGTGTAAACATGTTATTTGCCTCGAACATTTACGATTTGTTTTACCAGATGCGCAAAAGGTCGAAAGGCCGACGTCGGCCGCCGTGCGCGGGCCAACGGCGGCCGACGTCGGCCCGATGGCCCTTGCGCACTGGCGACCTACTCGAATCTCGAGTACGTATGATCAGTAAGTTGTTTTGAAATTTTACCTTTCCGTAGGCCCACTTCGTCAACGCTTGTCTGACAGCTGAGAGCGCAAATACACTCAAACAAACACGTGTCGGTGACAGATCCGGAAATCCTCTAGAAGATCGTCGGTGTAGCTTAGGGGTAGCGCCTGTTACCTCATTTACGGCAGAACCTGTTTCCAGCGGCGACCACACTTATTTGTTGAGATCACCCGTCATTAAAGACCATCGTTGAGGTGGCTTTAGTCACAAAAGTGACTGTCTTTAATGAAAGATGGCGCTTTTTGCCTACATCTCTTGAGAGAGTGCCTTGTCAGTAACGACCGGATTTTCTCGCGATGATTCCTGCAGGAATCACCTCGACAACGACCAATACGGACAGCCAAACCCATTTAACCTCACGCCCGCATTTCTCAAATTTCGGAGCCGGGTGTCACCTAACGACTGTGTATCCGTTGTTGGAGATGGGTCGACCATGATAATTCAAGGGTAGTGCCAGATTAGCTTGGCGCCCGTCGGCGCCAAGCTAATCTGGCACTACCCTTGAATTATCATGGTCGATCCGTCTCCTGCTGTAGTGCGTCGGGGCTGAATGGCTTAAAGGCCATCCTTTTCGTTGCAAGAAGGAGGAGACTGCTCACAACATGTTCTTCTGCACTGCAAAAGAAATTTATTGTGATATAGCGGCGAGAAATGGATTTGTTTTCATCCCTACGTCACACGACCAATCCCTTTAGCGCAAACTCTACCACATGACCGAGCTACAAAAACGCTTGTAGCGACAAATGGCGGACTTCTTGTAGCCCTCTTTGTGACGCATCTTGGATGCGAGTTTTGTTCTATAAAAGATCACCAAAACGTTCTAAAGTAAAAAGTTACTTGGTGTGAGTCGTTCGAAACTGACAACTTAAGCACACTACTGGAGACGGCAACGTCATGAAATATTTTAAATTACGTCATACGTCTAGTTATGTTTAAATGTATATTCCTTGGACGTCAGTCATGTCTGGCGTGATCCAGGTCGGAAGATTTCTTCTTGATTTCTTTTACGAAAATAGTGGAGGAATGAAAACAAATACGTTATTGGTAGTAGGGGCTTGCTGCACGGACCTTGTAGGCCTGATGGAGGTCAAAGCAACCAATGTACCCCGAAGGCCATAGGCCTTCGGGGTACAATGGTACTTTTGACCTCCCTCAGGCCTACAAGGGTCCGTGTAGCAAACCCCAGCTACCAATAACTTATAGTGTACAATCAGCCTCCGTTTAGCGCGGCGCCTTGGATCCATAAAGTAAGAGCCGGGCAAAACGACGGGCTTGTTCAGATAGCATGTCCGTCATAAGGTCCTGGTAAATCAAAGTGGTACAGTTACAGTGCGGCCGAATTGATCAGTGTTCAGGTCGTATTCCCTAGGTAATTGTCAGGGGCATAACCCACCCTTTAGGGCCGTCCATTATCACCCCGGTGCCGTGGACGTTAAACCAAGGAACTAATTATAAAGTCAGACGGCGCATTCGTTTTGCGATCGGGTGGAGGACGGCCTTAGGACCCATGCTCACAACGGGTATCCAGAGACCTTCCATGCTGACTAGTGACAGGCGATTTCGCGATATATTATTGGTGCGCTTTATACTGAAACCATACAGTCCGTGCACCTATGCAGAGACAGATTTCTGCTTTTGAAGGCAAAAGACAGTAAGTCTATTTTTAGGAAAAGCAGGATTATTATTGTACTACAATCAAAATCTACCTTAAAACCATTTCATTCTGATACACTACTGCCTGAAATGAATTTGACTATGATAGTTCAAGGTTGGTGCCATAATAGCTTGACGCCTGCGGCGCCAAGCTATCCTGGCACCATCCTTGAAATAAAACGGTTGATCTGTCTCCTAATCTGTAATGTAACCTTCTTAGGACAATAAGCAAATCTTAAAAATCAGCCTGAGGATGTGATGGGTTAAACGAAACTGGATTGTCTTTTTTTTTTTTTTTGTTGTCTTCAAAAGGCAGACCCGTATGGCGTAGTTTTGCGGTTCCTTTAATGTTATTTTCGCTCGATAGTTCGATAGGATCACAAAGGGTTCCGCCGGAAGGGAAATCGGCAGATAATGACCATTGTGCGGATTATTCTCAAAGTTGATGGGTGTGAAACATTTAGAGAGGCAAGTTTGTCTATTTTGACACCATTGCACACTCACAGGGGGGGGATAAGCTTGGCTATTTTTGACAGTTGTAGTTTTGCGGTTTGTCTCCACTGGGTGATGTGTTTTTGAGCCTGTGAAGGGCGCGTGTAATCGTAGAATGAAGCCCCAGTGTCTACGTGGGTGAGAAAAACGCAGCTGTAAAATTGTCTGAATCTCGACACCGTGCGCATTGGTGAAGCGATTGAAGGGAAGCAACTGTGTGCTTGCTGACAAGAGTTGTAGACCTTGGAACCTGCGTCCAGCAAACTAATTTGACCATTTGGACACTGTTTAACCTTTTGGCTGTCGGTAGCGGTTTTCTTTGTTGTTTGTTGTTGCGATGATTCCTGCAGGAATCATCGAGACAAAAAAACGCTATCGACTGCCAAAGGTTTGGTGGGTACAGGCTACAACTGAAAGACACTGATTACCTGCTGACTGAAAGAGGCACAGTGGTCGCTGTGTCTAAAAATGGTCAAATCTGAATCAAAGTCAAGTCATTTTGACCTAAGTTGTCCTGGAATGGAGCGCAGCAAGACCTCAGCGGTAGCCGGGGATGACCTAGGAATCAGCTTGATTGCAAGAAAATGTAATGATTGACCTCCTGAGTCTACTTCCGTCTTTACGTGCATGGCGAAGGTGCATTCTGTGGGTTGTGCTGTCATTTAGCCCAATACGTCATCATGAGGTCGATTTTTGTAACATTTGCTGTCTTGTGAGGGCTACATTACAGATTAGGAGATAGATCAACTGTTTTAGATCAAGGGTGGTGCCAGAATAGCTTGGCGCCTGAGGCGCCAAGCTATTCTGGCACCACCCTTGAACTATCAGTCAAGTTTAATTTATTTCAAGCAATGGGTGTATCAGGATAAAAAGGCTTAACCCGTTGAGTGCTAGCTGACGCAGGCTCTGTTTCTGCAATTTTCGTTAATTCAACACCAAAAACTAATGTCCCAGGAACATGGCTTCAAAGTGATGTCAGCAAGAGGCATAGATCCTCATACCTCTTGCAGTTGCCGGGCTGGTGTTCAACGTTTCTGCACTTCAAGGATTAAGGTAGCCAGACATTAGGTGATGACTAGTCTGGGAAAGACTAGTTAGTTATTAGTTAGTTAGTTAGTTAGTAACCCGTTCAGAGCCGAGAAAATTTGAACACACCCAACTGCAAGAGGTATAGATCCCGGCCATGAGCCCCCGCAGTTGCTGGGGCTCATGAGGATCTGTGCCTCTTGCTGACATCACTTTGAACCCATGTTCCTAGGACAGCTTGGGCTTGTTGATGTTGAATTGACGAAGACTGCAGAAACACAGTTTTCATCAACGGCCACTGTGGGGGTGGGGCTGGGCGGGCCGGGGGAGGAAGACTGAGGCCAAGAGACAGTGGCCGGGGGAATGAAATGGAGAGTTTTCGTAAATCAGTGTGAAGTAGGTCAAATGTGTGTGCGAATTTGACACAATCAGTAAATGAATTCAAAGGGCGAGATAAAATTAGATATATGTCATGCTGGTCTGCCCTTTTAATTCAATGGACTGTGTTACATTCGTGTACTCTTCTTTTACCCTACATGTACTTCTTATTACAGAAATGGACAATTGTAGTCGGAGGCTGGCGGCCTCACTGTCTAGAAGTAAAGCTCAACGGAGATCTGCGTCTCTCTCAGACTGTATAAATTCTCATTGAAATGAGATTGGTATTCGCAGCACCGGCTGTCACAGTGTAGGCGTGAAAAGGGAGACAACATCCTTTTTGACTTTCCCGAATGTCATCTTTGTGGCTTACGTGTAGAATTTGTTCATACATTCGGAGGTTCGAGTGGGGATTATCGGCTACTTGTGGAACAAATGTTTGTCGCGCATTCTCAAACAGCTCTTATCATGTTTACGCGCGGCAGGGCTTGGTCCTCGTGAAACAATTGGATGTACTTTAACCCTTTGGCTATGAGGTAGCGGTTTTTGTAGCGTTGATTCCGATAGGAATCAACGCGACAAACACCGCTACCTCACAGCCAAAGGGTTAAGACGGTAACTGCAGTGTTGAGGCCAAAGTTGCTGAGATGTATTAAACCCATTCCTTGCTAGCGAACGCAAAATTACTTTTTCAGTGAAAGCAGGTCAAAATTCAACACTGAATGATTCCGTCAGCCCAAGAAACATAGACATAAATAAGATCAACAAGAGGCAAAGAACCTCCTGAGCCCCCCTCACCTGCGTGGGGCTCACAAGGTTCTTTGCTGCTGCAGTTGGGTGGTGTTCACATTTTTTTTTCTTTCGGCAATGAGGGGGATTAAAAAAATATCATATGTAGACACAAAGTAGAGTGCTATTTTAATGTAACACTCCTGCAATTTTAAGTTGCTGTTAAGGCGGGATAAACATCCGTTCGGAATTGCTTGGAGCTGAAATGGGGGGCGGGGGGGGGGGGGTGGGGGGGGAGGGGGGGGGCACAAACACGGTCATTTGTCATCGAGACGAACCGATTTGAAATCGCGCACGAATCAGAAAAAATGTCTACTACAACACGAGTAGATAAGTGCTTTGGCTGTCAGTAGCGTTTTGGCTGTCGGTAGAGCTTTAACATTTTAATAGCGCATTAACCCTTTTCATCATGATACGCTACTGCTTGTAATTAATTTGAGTTATGATAGTTCAAGGGTGGTGCCAGAATAGCTTGGCGCCTGAGGCGCCAAGCTATTCTGGCACCACCCTTGAACTAAAATGGTTGATCTATCTCCTAATCTGTAATTTAGCCTTCATAGGACAATAAGCAAATTTTAAAAAAAATGAGCCTCAGGATGTAAAGGGTTAATAGATCAGGTTGTCAGGAGCGCTTTTTGTCGAGGTGGTCCCTACAGGCAAATGCGCTACCCATCTCCATGGGTTAAAACGCACAACTGAAATAACTGCTCTCAATGCTATTTTTATTTAAAAAGTTGACAAAATAGCACGTGCTACGTTGTAAAACATTAATTATTTTCTGATATAAAAACAAAAACAAACAAACTAACTAACTAACTAACTAACTAACTAACTAACTAACTAACTAAGTAACTAACTAACTAACTAACTAATACTGGTATATGTATGTGTGAAGACAGCCTTTAAATTGTCGTTATAAATCCCGTCCAGTGCGATTATTTGACACCAAAACACAGATGGGATTTGCAGACTCCCCTGCCGACCACCCGTCGCTATTAAACACACACACGTCCGTCAAGACAGACAATGCACCAAGCACTAGCGCAGGAGTTAGGCCGGTCCACCTGGGCAGCCACTGAGGTTAGGCTGGATCAATGGCGAATAGACGTTGTTCGGTAATCAGACGGATATCAGAACTGCTCTTGTTTCGATGCCGGAAACAGTGGATTAAAAGCCCGGACAAACATGCGATGTGGTACCAGTTTCAGTCCACTTAATCAAATTTCAAATACAAACGATTTTGAATTTCCAAAAACTACAGTAGCTCGCTTGAGCTTGCCCTTAGCACCACGTGAAAGTTCTGTGTTTACGTTCAGTGTGTGAGTGAATGCGCGTGATTCACGTGAGCGTGCTTGTTGGGTTCAGTTCGCGGCGGCGCTTTGAGCCGATTTTCAATTGGGATAAAGCGCCTATTTAATGCGCTTATTATTATTATTATGGTTGTCCGAGATTTTAATCCACTGTTTTCGTCGAAACACGAGCAGTTCTGGCTGCTTCCACCTGGGTATGACCAACAGTAGTTTGAAATTCACTATAAAGCGCGGACCTGCTCTAGGCTAAAAGGGTTAATATTTCGCAATACCTAATTTACAACTTAAATTGTTTTACAATAATGCTGCACAAAAGGGCTAAATTAACTTAGGAAGTCTGACTGTTGTAAAATGAAATACTGTCAGTCTTCATCGTAGGAGAGTCACTTCTTTCGCTGGACTTGCATCAGGGGCGATAAAAATCCTCTGTTACGTGTGCTTATGGGACAGAACGGCAACAGTGACAGTATCATGACCGTGCTACACCCGGAACTGCCGGGCATGTAGAATTAAGGACAACTTCTGAGTTCGGGGGTTTGGAGCTTAGGGCTCAGACTGATAACAGCAAGGTTTTTCACGTGTAGACTCATTAGATATTGCGCGGCGACGGATTATGGATTGTTACGCCCCAAGCTGTGGCACGCCCCAGCCCGTGCACAAAAGGTCTTCCGGTCTTGAATTCATCACGTGACCAGTGGAAATACGTGACAAATATTTTTAAAACATATGGTGCTGATTTGACCCTTTTAAAGATCAGTTTGTTTGAAATAAACAGAAAAGTGCCCACGTAATGTTTTGTTGTTATGAAGTCTTTTTGGACTTTCAGAATGTGCGCCTTTTGCGGATTTTTCACTGCTTACCGCTAAATTGGGTCAGCTTTTTGTAACTAAGATCCATTAAAACGTCACTTAATTTTCCAGATCTAGATCAAGATCTGTACAAGTTAGTTTGTAAATGGCGCCGTCCCAAATGATCAATCAATCACCAAGGGGCATGCCTCCATTTTTTTACGAGACTACTCGACCACAGCGGCTTAAGATGTAACAGTATGAGAAGAAGGGTAGAGAAACCTTAGCCAAGCACGGCAACATTGAGAACCCGTTCATTGGCGAATTTTAGCCTGCCAGGGCGCAGAGGGCTTTAACCCACATCATACTGAGGCTAAAAGCTTCAAATTTGTACACTGCCATATGCAAGCTACATTATACATTGTTGTCATCAAGGGAACAGAAGTTGATCGTGTAGAGTCCTACAAATATTGAGGTGGGTTTTTTTTTTTTTTGACAACGCGCTCAACTGGAAACAAAACACAGATGCTGTTGTGAAAAAAACGCATACCCGTCTTTACTGTTTGCGAAAGCTCAGATCATTTAATGCAAGCACTCAGCTTTTACAGATGTTTTACTGCGCCAGTATTGTTAGCGTTCTAACTTTTTGACTGACGTGCTGGGGTAGAAATTTATGTAAAAGAGATCAAGATTGTCTTAACAAAGTAATCCGGAAAGGGGGCGGGGTGATTGGTAGGGCCCAGGATACTTTGGACGCACTGTACAACAGACGGATTACGAACAAACTGGCTGACATTCTTGATGACACAACACATCCACTTATATATGGATTTGACAGCAGACGTATCGAACGAAGTGGCAGACTTCGAGTACTCAAAAGTAGTACATCACGTTATGCCGACTCTTTTGTCTCTCCGGCTTTTGTTAACCTCTTCAACAGTACCGATAGTGTCTGTCAACATTTTTTAGTTCTTTAGTTGTAGCCCTTTCAGTAATTCACTGCAACATTGCTGACACCAGAAGCACAGGGGGAATCCACCATAAGTATTTCTGATGCCAAGAATGTTACAAAGGTAACAATACGTCTGTTACAGTTCATCTCTTTAATTGAGAGTTATGGGTTATTTAATTATTTCAATGAGTGAATGATGATGCCATGAGTATGGGCAGACAGCGAATTTCCCCATGAGGGATTAATAAAGTATTATTGTACTGTATTGTATTGTATTGTAGTACTTCATAGAGATAAGGATATAGACCAATGGCTTTAATTCAAGGGTGGTGCCAGAATAGCTTGGCGCCTAGAGGCGCCAAGCTATTCTGACACTACCCTTGAACTATTTTAGTCGAACATATTTCAGTCACACACCGGTGTATTCCGAATGATAAGGGTTAACTTAGGTCTCTTCTAACTTATCCGCAATAAATGGAAGTTAGATGAAATCTATTTTGGCATCACCCTTTAACTATCATGATCAGTGTGTCCTGTTGTAGCGTGCTAGGGATGTCCTGTTGTAGCGTGCTAGGGATGTCCTGTTGTAGCGTGCTAGGGATGTCCTGTTGTAGCGTGCTAGGGATGTCCTGCTGTAGCGTGCTAGGGATGTCCTGCTGTAGCGTGCTAGGGATGTCCTGCTGTAGCGTGCTAGGGATGTCCTGTTGTAGCGTGCTAGGGATGTCCTGTTGTAGCGTGCTAGGGATGTCCTGTTGTAGCGTGCTAGGGATGAATGAGTTGTTAACCCTTTGGCTGTTGGTAAGTAGCGCTTGTAGTCGAGGTGATTCCTTGCAGGAATCCGGCACCCCGATAAACGCACCACCGATAGCCAAAGAGTTGCACGACGAAGAACAGTGTTTAAAAGTTCATTGAAACCACTAAGCTATCATGCTAACCCGAACACGTTATGCAGCAGTGCAGTCCTTATAAACTCTTATCTGTCTACCGCGGCGTGCACCCGGAATGAGTGCGCATTCGACACGAAAGTCAACAGAGCGGCGTTGGGTATGTCACTCACCCGGATAATCGGCCACCTGGCTGACCCCAGGGGCCTCACCCAGCAGGCAAAAGACCATGGGGCGAGGTCGGCCGCAATGGGCCCGCGCACGTCCATGCGCGGGCCCACTGCGGCCGACCTCGGCCCTATAGATTTTTGTGTATTAGGCTGCCCCCCACCCCTTGCCCTGTCCCTCACTAGCCATAGACAGCGAATCTACGATGTACTGTCTACGATTAAGCTCAAGATAGTTTGAAATCATATTGTGTTTGTTAACGAGACGTAAACCGCAACATAATATTAACCACTACACTGCTGGGAAACACTGAACAGGATCCATCTGCAGGAGACATAGATCCCAGCGGCGGATCAATTAACTCCCGAGGGGGGAGGGTTCCAGCTTTTCTTTTGGGACCTAAAACCTCACAAAAAACCAAACCGTGCCAATGGTCGAAAATTCGTAAAGGGTCTTTGCACCTTTTCAGAAAAAAGGGGTTGGGGTGGGGGTGGGGGTGGGGTGGGGGATGAGGGTTGGGTGGGTGGGTGGGTGGGTGGGGGGTGGGGTGATTCCTGTACGAATCATTGCAACACAAACGCTACCGACAGCCAAAGGGTTTGAGATCGTCCAGTACTGCATACAGATCTCAAAGGGTTGCTAGGTCTTGATAACTCAAAGATAGTGCCGTATAGGTCGGCGCCAGACTACTTTAACCCATTCAGCCCTGACGCACTACAGCAGGAGATGGATCGAACATGATAATGCAAGGGTAGTGCCAGATTAGCTTGGCACCTGTCGGCGCCAAGCTAATCTGGCTCTGCCCTTGAATTATCATGGTCGATTTATATACTGCAATTGGTGCATAGTCATTAGATGACACCTCCAAAGTTTGAGAAATACGGCCGTCGGGCTGAATGAGTTAACACTTTATCTATTCAGTCGATCCATTTCTCGCAGTTGGCAGAAACTGAACCTGCCAACTGGGGGTGGGAGTGGAGGGGAAATAGAAGATAGACGCTAAGTGCCGCTGAACCTGTCAGTTTGTAGAAACGTTTCGACTAAAATAATCATTCTCCGAGCGATGGGGATAATGCAGGGGTGGAGGTGGGGGTGGGGGTGGGAGGTGGGGTTGGTGGGGGGGGGGGGGGGGGAGGGAGATCGAGGGAGGGGTGGGTGGGGGCGTACCCGTGTCACCTGTGTTAGTGTTTGGTTCATTGTTTTTGTCTTCACGTCCGGGTAGTTCCAAGCCTCACGGATAAACGTGAAATGATTGAGTCCATAACCCAATGGAACCAACGGGCCGGCGTAGGCCGCCGTTGGCCCGCGCACAGCCGTGCGCGGGCCAACGGCTATCGATGTCGGCTGAAAGCCTTTTGCGCATTGGGAACCGATCAAAATGATTGTGTTATCGATTAGTGGATACTGAAAATCTACGCCGGGGGTAGGGGGGGGGGGGCGTGGTGGTGGTGGTGGTGGTGGGGGGAGGGGTGGTGGTGGTGTTGTTCAGCCCTGGGTCGAAATTCCCAGATATTAGAGATGTCCTCCGCAGACTATGTTACATTTCAGCAGATAGATCGACCATGATACTTCAACAGTTATGCCAGATTAGCTTGGCGCCTGTATCCGGCACCGCCCTTGAACCATCATGGTGTATCCATATCATTGCTGTAGCGTGACGTCATGTATTTTCTGTATTACGTTTAATATGAGTGTTTAAATAAATCAATGACATCACAAATGTTTTCAATATTCTGTTGTGCCCGAACTACTGCTCCTTTTAACTCTTTGGCTGTCAGTAGCGGTTTGTGTCGAGGTCAGTGATTCCTGCAGGAATTACTGACCTCGACAAAAGTCGTCACCGGCAAAGGGTAAAGGCTTCCTCACACGGAGACACAAAACGGAACAGATGATTTCGTCGAAATGAGCGCATTTCAGACATTTCTCCAATATTTCAACGTTTCACGAAATGCGAAACGGCACATTTCGAGCAATAGAACCTGTCTCTATTCCCGAAACATTTCGATTTTCAGTACCCGCTGCCCAGTCAGTGTCGTTCGCTCAGTCACGTGTTAATCTGACGTCATTCAAGCCAAAACACTGCCGACTGGGGGGTAAAGCGATGGCGGCCCGTACTGATGGCGTGGACGGTCAGGTCTAGTTATGGAAACGCGTGATGTGACGCACGATTCTGTAAGATAACCGGGAGAATCATTTTCGCAATGGAATCTGTAAAGAATCATTACTAAAGTACCACCAAAATATGATTTTACTTTCATCGGCTTTCGCTGCGAAGCCTACAAGATGGCGGCTATCGCGAGACGGCAGCACTGACTCCGCGATTCACCTGAACCATCCCTGTTTACGCATTCAGTCAAAAGCTCTTAAGTTTATTCGATATTGTCTGGAAATCACTTGTATTGCCGTGTAAACGAAGGCACACATGTCTTATATGTTTAATTTTTAAGCGTCAGTAGTCAGAAATATGACCCGATATCTACCGATACAATCGTCAGAGCATGTGTCTGTGAAGAGTTACATCCCCTGTACCAATCGAAATGAATTTTCACCGCGTTTCTGCGTGTGCGGAGGAAGCATTTCGATGCAATGAAAATGTTTTGTTTCTTGTGTATTTTTGTTTCTCCGTGTGAGGAGGCTCCCAAAGAAAACCGGGGCAAAAAGAAAAAGAAAAAAGAAAAAGCCCTGCTGATTCTGATAGTTAACTCATTCGAGACGAACGGTATCCTGATGCCGTTCGTCTCGAATGAGTTTAGACTACAAAATAAATGCGTTTGTTGTGTTGACTTCGGGTCATCTTTAATCATGTGTCCATTATTATTATTATTATTATTATTATTATTATTATTATTATTATTATTATTATTATTATTATTATTATTATTATTATTATTAATTTATTTATTTAATTTTTTCGGTGGGTGGGTTGGCTAAAGTTCATTACCTGTTATAGTGCTTAGACAATAGGGGTCAAGTGGGATACGGAGATATTTTTCATCCGAGGGTTTTTAAGATTTTTATTTTTAGGACGGGTGCCGGCGGGCGGTGGGGCGAATCTAATAGCATGTCTATGAAGTGTTAAAGGCAGGCAGGCTGAACCTACATTTGAGGTAACAAGATAAAAATTACGTCATGTCTAGTTACGCTAACTTCGCTGCTGCACGTACATTTGGCGCGGACATATGTATTTATGTATGTGCATATTTATGTATGTGTGTGCGTATGTATGTAAACAAGAGCATCTCCGATATTTCTGCCGGTACACACAAGCTTGAAACTTGGCGAAATACTTTCTTAAGTGGGTGGCTAAGAGAGCCTCCGAGAATATTGTAAGTGTCATATTTACTTGAACTTTTGCATATAGCTAGTTTGGAGAAAGACATTGGATGAGTCAGAAACACTCGCTCTCCTCCTTCCAGTCCGCCCTCAAAACTCACCTCTTTCAACAGTTCTAGCACAATATCACCACACTCCCCACCCCAAGCTGACCGTCGTAATGTATTTTCACTATTTGTGTTACGTGAGTCATTGTCTAAAGCGTGCGCATGCGTGTGCGAGTTGCCGTGAGTGCGCGCTTAGAGTTATAATTATTTTAAGATATGCGCATTATAAATACCGTAATTATTATTATTATTATGAGTTCGTAGCCAGCTTTGTATCCTTTTCAACTTCTTTAGTAAAAAATAATTCTTTTCAGAAAAGAATTAAAACGCTAAAAAAAACAAACAACTTTATTTCTAGAGACAGTCAGACAGTGGCGGTGACGTAAAAGAGGCAACTCCGTCACCACGCAGACACTGACATAATACTCTAAATATGAAGTCATTCTCTCGCGCGCGCGTCTCTCTCTCCCCTCAAGGCGCATGAGGATTTATGTCTCTTGGAGATGTTTGGAGCGCGCGCGCACGCACGCACTAACATGCACATACACATCGACACGCTTTCAGAAGAGCATGCAGTTGATCTGTGTACTTATATCATGTAACTAGGTAAAGCCAACCTGCATTCACACAAATTATAGCAAGACTGAAATTGTACCGTTAAGTTCTAGTTTTGTCACCATTTTCTCATGCATATGCAGCGAAAGTGAAACGCATATCACGTAAAATATAAAAAATACGTAAAAACTAAAACATACGGCATGACAAATGACGTTTGAGAAATCAATGACGCGTATGTCCTGCGCCCCTTGCAGAACTCACTGACGCATTGGCAGATCTGCGAGACTTTTTCAAAAGGAGATAATTTAACATCAGAATCAGGTCAAAGACAAAAGGTAGAGACGGATTGACAGCGAGAAAAGCTCTTATATAGAAGGGACTTTGTGGGTTATGGTTCATCCCATCTTGTTTATTATTTAATTAAAAAAAAATTTTTTTAGCGCGAGCTTTAACGAGCTTTTCGACCCCCCACCCCCCTCTCTCCCAAATAATACCCGAGGGTGAAAAATTCTCCGTAAGCCACGAGAGCCCTATTGCTTACGCAGTTTATACCTCAAACGAGAACAAAGGGTTGCGGACTGCCGGTGTTTGTAATTTAGAAGAAACTACCACTTAAGTAAACAAAACAACAACAACAATCGCTGTTAGGGGAGATGCTATCTGTTACATTATCAACCAATGATCCTAGATCTATTTTGGTCAAAGCACAAGAAAAGATAAAAACAAAATAAGATGGGTGGGTGGGTGGGTGGGTGGGTGGGTGGGGGTGGGGGTGGGTGGGGGGAGTGGCGGGGGGTCCGTATTTATTGCTTCCAGTCTCTTACTTAAATTTAAATCTACTTTGTCATTTGCGGGTTCCACACTGTGGAACTCACTCCCACATCACGTTAAAGCCACTCCGACGTTATCTCGTTCAAGGTATCTGACATTACTCAAATAATAATATCTAGTTATTCGTAGACACACGAATGTACGTATATCATATTCTAACAATCGTGTGTGTGTGTGTGTGTGTGTGTGTGTGTGCGTGCGTGTGTGTGTGTGTGTGTGTGTGTGTGTGTGTGTGTGTGTGTGTGTGTGTGTGTGTGTGTGTGTTTGTGTGTGTGTGTGTGTGTGTGTGTGTGGACGCGTGAGTGCGTTTGTGCGCGTATGCGCGTGTTTGTGTTTAGTGGACTATATATTTTGTATCACTGTGCTTTGATGTCCCTGTTTTATGTATATTTTGTACTTAGTTAGTCGTAGTTGTAACAACGGCAGGTACGAAAAATGACATAGTCACTGACTGTGTTAATATCTTCACCGTTGTTAAATAAAGATTCATTGATTCATTACTTAGTGCACTGATCTCAAGTTTAGATCTTTTTATTTTTTTGTGCTTTGACCAGCGTAGATCTATATATATTTCTGTTAAAAAAGAACAACAACCCAAAACAACAACCCAAAAGCAGCACGTAATTGTTCTTAACATGAGGCAGAGAACGGCAGAAGACTGCGCAGACTACACAATTGATGTCATGTGCCCACGTATTACTGCCGGGTCTTCTAGGGATAGAAAAGTCTTGTTAGGTAAACCGCACATTGTTTCTCCACCCCTGAAAGTGGTATAAGATATCTGACACAAAACAGGCTGTTTAGAATAGACTATGCTGAGAAACCTCTCCATGAAGACATGTCAGTTATCGGCACTACTGACAAGCATCCGTGTCAGAGCAAATTGAAAATGACAGAGTTAGCGAAATAACTGTCCAAATTTTAACACCTATTACACTTCAAAGAGCCCCGTTTCAAAGGAATAACCATCATAACAGCTCCACGCAAGATATAACGCAATTTATGTTTAGAGAGAAAAGTGCGAAACAGCCACTGAACGGCGGACGGCAAACCAAACCGCATCTAAAGAATCGGTCAACTCCCCTCATTACGCGCATGCTACCCGCACTTACCTGCAAGAGACATAGATCCTCATGAGCCCCGCTGTTGCGGGGGCTCATGAGGATCTGTGCCTCTTGTTGGTCTCAGTCATTTACATGCAGGTTTTGTCTGCAGGACGGGAAGAGTAAAGGAGGGGGCGGTGAGGGGGTGGGGGGTGGGGGGGGGGGTGGGGTCGGGTGCATCTGACGTCCTCCCTCTTCCTCAGTTTTTACAGCCTGTTTCCGATATCCTCCGACCTGCTTTCCTCATCAAACCTGACGTCCGGGGACCCAAATTAGTTTTGCTCGCCAATATTTCTTTTCATCTGCCTATCGTTCTCTTTGATTTATCGCTAATAAAGTGCGCGAGCTCAGTAGACTCCCAGTCGGTTTTTGTCCGCACTGTATCAGTAAAGCTGTGCAGACTTTCATGAGCTCTTTAGTGCAACGTCACAGGCTGCTGAAGCTCATGAGAATCTATGCTTCTCGAAGAGATTGATACCGTACACATTCGGTCGCAGACGGAGGAGGTCATGAGGGTTTGATTCTAAGACTGTAGAAGCCAAAACATCTCGGCCTTCAACACTAGTCAAGGACCTAAACCATAATGACTGCACAGTCCAATGACGGAAATGACCCCGGTTCTTGCAAGCAAGAGGCATAGATTCTCATGCGTCCCTGCTGTCGCAGGGACGTATGAGAATCTATGCTTCTTGCAGCGGTCGAAAGGTCAGGGGCTGTGTGGTGGCACTCGAGCAGGGATTTCTCCCTCGAGAGCTGAAAGGCGCCGCAGACGCGGCCGAAACCAGAAGCCACGCCATGAATTTTCTCTCGCGCGCTTTGATTGACAGGCGCGCGGAGAACTGAACTGGCGCGTGAGTAGCGCGCGCGGCACCGAGCAGTCAGCTCGCATCTCCTTTAGCCGGACGTTATCTGCAGGCATCGGTCGCTGAGGTATTCTTCTGATGTCCCACAGTCGCACTGACTTGCACTCTGCTGTAGTCAGTGGAAGTGAATCTACGATACCTCTCTTCAGTCACAAGTCTTCACACTTCCTCAGCCAAAATGCTACGACTGAGAACTCGTAACAATTCAAACCTAGGGCTCAGTGATCAATAATTGTTCAGTCTGGACAGTATTCAATAATCAGTCCTTGGTATACCAAGCAGGAGATAGTCCATCTGAATGCAAACATTTTTACCATCATTTTCATGCTAATACATTGAACGAAGCCTTCAGGTTAATACTAGGGACCCCAATGTTTCTTGTTCAAAGTTGTCTCTAACCGAACTTTGCCGCTATAAGCGACGATTAATAAAAGAATTAACCCTTATCATTCGGAATACACCAGTGTGTGAAATAAGTTGGACTAAAATAGTTCAAGGGTAGTGCCAGAATAGCTTGATGCCTTTGGCGCCAAGCTATTCTGGCACTACCCTTGATCTAAAGCCATTGGTCTATATCCTTATCTGTCAGTACTATAATGTAGCTTGCATATGGCAGTGTACAAATTTGAAGCTTTTAGCCTCAGTAGGCCTATGACATGGGTTAAGTATCATCGTTTATGTCCATTATTCTCTCAGCGATATTTTAAAGTCCCTCCTATTTATAGAAGGGATTCTTTTTTTTAGGACGGGTCGCGGTGGGGCGAATTTAATAGCATGTCCATGATGTCAAAGGCGGGCAGGCTAAACCTCTAACAATTGAAGTATCAAGATAAAAATTACGTCATGTCTAGTTACGCTAACTTCGCTGCTGAACGTACATTTGGCGCGAAGCGCCGTATAAGCGTATGTATGTATGTGCGTATGTATGTATGTGTGTGCGTATGTATGTAAACAAGAGAATCTCCGACATTTCCTGCTGTACACACAAGCTTGAAATTTGGCGAAATACTTTTTTAAGTGGGTGGATAAGCACGAGTGCTTCCGAGCATATTGTAATTGAATGTCTCATTGAATGCATAAACAACCGTTTATAGGAAGTTGGTTGACCACGATTAGAGTCCGTAATTTTTGTCATATTTACTTGAAATTTTGCGTATTGATAGTTTGGAGAAAGACATTGGATGAGTTCGTTAGCCAGCTTTGAATCCTTTCAACTAATTTGTAAAAATTAATTCTTTTCAGAAAAGAATTAAAACACTAAAAAAAAAAAAACCACACCTTTTTTTTCTAGAGAAAGTCAGACAGGGGCGGTGACGTAAAAGAGGCAACTCCGTCACCACGCAGACACTGACATAATACTCAGTCTAAATATGACGTCATTCTCTCTCTCGCGCGCGTCTCTCTCTCTCTCTCTCTCTCTCTCTCTCTCTCACTCTCACACACACACACACACACACACACACACACACACACACACACACACACACACACTGACAAACATGCGCGCATCTCCAGAAGGAATAGATCTTCATGCGCTCTCCAGGCGCATGAGGATCTATGCCTCTTGGAGTTGTTTGGAGCGCGCGCACACGCACGCACTAACACGCACACACACATCGTCGCGCTTTCAGAAGAGCATGCAGGTGACCCGTGTACTTAGTTTATCATGTAGCTAGGTAAAGTCAAACTGCTTTCACACAAATTATAGCAAGATTGAAATTGTACCGTGAAGTTCTAGTTTTGCCACCATTTTCTCAAGCCTATGAAGCGAAAGTGAAACGCATATCACGTAAAATAAAAAAAATAAAAAACGTAAAAACTAAAACATACGTCATGACAAATGACGTTTGAGAAATCAATGACGCGTATGTCCTGCGCCCCTTATAGAACTCACTGCCGCACTGGCAGATCTGCGAGACTTTTTCAATAGGAGATAATTCAACATCAGGATCAGAAGGTCAAAGACAAAAGGTAGAGACCATTGATAGCGAGGACAGCTCTCATGTACTCGTAGAAGTGACTTTGCGGGTTATGGTTCATCCCTTCTTGTTTATTTTTATAATCAGAAGGGCAATAACAATTAATAGCATGGACATGGGTTTTGCCGTTGTACATGTTATTGCAACAGTGTGTGCAGAGATGAAATATATCTCTGTTTATGTGGGGGAGCTGGGTGGCTCGGTGGTAGAGCGTTCGACTCTCCACCAAAAGGTCGTGCATTCGAACCCAGCTGGGGTCAAAATTTGTACAGACCTCTTTTCGGTGCCCCGTCTTTGAAATCGTATTCGTTGTGGACAAAAGATGTTAAACCCTAAACGTTTAACGGTTGTTTTTTTTTTTTGGTGTGTGTGTTTATGTGCGCGCTTGATTTTGTATGCATGTATTATTCTTAGGCTGCGTGTCCATTTAAAACAGGCGATTTTTTAAAATTATTATTATTTTTTTTCATAGCGAAAGTGTCGTCGAAACCTCTGAAAAGTGTTTGATGCCGTGTTGTAAGCAAAATCAACTGGACTGACTACGTTCTGCAGAACATCGCGATTAATCACTGAAGGAATTTGGTGTCAGTCAAAGCCGCGACTTTGCAAACGGTACCCGCTGATAAGAAATGCTTCCGACAGTGAGCAGTCAGTACTAAAGTTGTGAACCAGTAAAAGTCAGTCCTCCCTCATAAAGCACATGCTTTCATCCGCCACTGTACCTGGGTGGACCCAATAGATTATTTGCCAGCATTCCACCCATTGTCTTATGGAATGCCGCGTTTTCATTAGCCATTTTCTCCACTAAGACACTCCACTCGTCCTGCAAGAGGCATAGATTCTCATGAGCCCCTGCAATGCAGGAGCTCATGAGAATCTATGCCTCTTGCTAGTATGATCAGTCACATTTACATCATTCCCATCCTGGACACGGTTTGGGTTCTGTGCTTGAAACTGGGATTCCAGTTTAGTTCTCCATCCATGTTCAAAACTTTGTCCACACTTCGCACCGCTCTGCGTTCAGGTCTGAATTAGCCCTCATGCGCCGAGGTGGCACACGCGGATCATGGGACTTGCTGACCTCGTGTTCCATTTACATCTGTTCGTCTTCCTCAGACGGAAGAGCCGTTGCACGCTCAGTTTATTTTTTCCCCGCGACTTCCGCGTTTCTTCTGGCATCCACCCTTGTCATAAAGCTTGCAGTCGTTTTGGCGTGTCGAGTGCCTGTATGAATCCACGGCGCATGTGTGTAGAGTCCCTCAGCCAAAACTCCCCATCTTTCAAACAGGCCTAGATTCTCGTGAGCCTTTGCAGCGGGCAGGGGCTTGTGAGAATCCATGCCTCTTGACAGTAGAGAATCAGATCCATGCATTTCTTTCTTGAGCGGGTCTGGTTTACGTCTTAGCTGCGGTGACGAAGGGAGTCGTGCGTAGTGTCTAGACTACACCGGCGTGTCCTCGCCACCAGAGTTCATTTCGTCATAAACCATTACATCCACCTTCCGCCATTTCTGTAAGGATAAAGAGCGCATCAAGCAAGAGTGAAATGAATCACATAGATCCCTAGCCCATTTATCCCCGACGCACTACAGCAGGAGATGGATCGACCATGATAATTCAAGGGTAGCGCCAGATTAGCTTGGCGCCTGAAGGCGCCAAACTAATCTGGATCTACCCTTGAATTGTCATGATCTAATCTGGATCTACCCTTGAATTGTCATGGTCGATCCATCTCCTGCAGCTGGTACGTAGTCGTTAGGTGACACATCCACACAGTCCCAGCGACAGAACGGCCATGATAATTTCACGGGCAGTGCCAAGCTAGCTCTGCCCTAAGAGGGCAAACGATAGTCAGTCCACTTCTGTGAAAAGCGAGAACTGCTGTCATTGCTTTACAAGAAAAATAACGCTTTTAGTTAAAAACTGACTTTTGTGATCACTGGCACCACCAGGCTTGACGTCAGCACCATAAAAGTCAACTTTTTCAAGATGTGTCAAATTTTCCCATTGGTACACTAATGGTAATTGATTGCATGATTTTGGATTTGTCTTACTCTCTTTTGTGTTCACTGACAGCTAGTCTTTACGCCAGGACGAGGAAAGTAAACTTTCTCAAGATTAATTAGATATTCCCATTGTTACATTAGCTAATGGTATTTGATGCATGATTTTGAACTGTATGTGTGCGTGTGCGGGATTAATGGACTTGCTGATTTGTTTAACACACATGCAAGCTACATTATAGTATTTACAGATAAGGATATAGACCAATGGCTTTAGTTCAAGGGTAGCGCCAGAATAGCTTGGCGCCTAGAGGCGCCAAACTATTCTGGCACCATCCTTGAACTATTTTAGTCAAACTTATTTTACACACTGGTGTATTTCGAATGATAAGGGTTAAACATAACTAGAACTGTACGGTGTGCTTTACTCTTCGCTAATGTACTCTCTTCAGGACTTATAATTGGCTATTTGGCTCCTGTTTTCACTACTGCCAAACCAGTGTCCCCTTCTCTGTCTATCGCTGGCACCATCTGAGTTCGCTGTGGAGGTGAACCTGTGTTACGTAGGAAACAAAGCCATTCTTGGAGTGACTGCACTTGTGTCCAAAATAATATTCAGTTATGCAGACTGAACCCCCGTGGTTTCCTCTCTCTACATTAGCACAGGGTCTCATGCAAAGAAGTCCAAAGGCTGCCAGCAAGAGGAACAGACTCTCATGTGCGCCTACAGCTACAGGGGCACATGAAAATCTGTTCCTCTTGCAGATACAAGAAGACGGTTTATTACACTTGTGTCGAAACAATTTTTTTCAGTCCGTCAAAACTTGGATCACTCTCATTGTCTGAAGATGCAAATGAGTCTAGTCTGCCAGCAAGAGGAATATGTTCTCATGTGCCCCTGCAGGCGCACATGAAAATCTATTACTCTTGCGGAAGCAAGAGGGTGGATATGTTGCACCATTAATATACATCCCAGCTTCATATTTACGAGTGTTTTGAGTGAGAGGGTGACTGCACTTGTGTACATTGTTTCCTTTACAATCAGCCATGAAGAAGCACCAAAGAAAACGCGAAATACTTCCAATATATTCTTCTTCTTTGACTTACCTGTGAAATATGAGATGTAAACAAGTTTTGCGTAAAGATTACAGCTTGCCACACATTGTCTTGCATGCTTTATGCTACTATTGTTTTGTTCGTATATTGCTTACCGTCTTTTTTTGCTCGTCTCTTTTTGTTTTGTCTCATCATCATTACTACTTGTCCAAAGATCATGTGTCATCCTTGTTGTACCAACTGCTCTGTCTTCCCATCAAAACTAGGATTGCGTTCAAGGTAGCTACTATCGCCTTCCGTCATTTCGATGATACACTGCATGCCTCCCTGCCTTTCCAGTATGCTAACTATTTATTAAGCTTCTCGCACCTTACGTTTTGCAGTGAAAAACTTTTGAAAATACGAAAACAAATACAAAGTCCTTTGGTCAAAGGTCTTTTGGTTTTCAGGCCCCAGTCATTTGGAATTCTCTTCCCTCACAGTTATTTTTTTCAAAAGTCAAAAGCCAGCTCAAAACACATCTTTTTCAGTCTTACTATTCTGTCTTGCCAAATTACAGTCTCTTTTCTGTTTCACAATAACATCATGATGACCCTGTGCCAGTTTCTGGTTGCGATGGTTGTTTTGCCGGTGTGTGTTTATGTGCTGTTAACTTTTGAATTTGTATTATATCTGTATTTGTTGTTGCCGCTGTCAATGATTTGTGTTTAGTTTGTCATTTTGATTTGCATTGTACAGCGCTTAGAGCCTGCACTGCAGGGAGTTTGCGCTATATGGATATATAATAATTATGATTAGTATTATTAACACTCTCCTATCGTTTACAAGAAATGAAATTGTCACGTAAATTTAAAATAGCATACACATGAGCAGCCTGGACACACATAGGGCCTACATTCGAAAGCCGGTTTCAATACCTGACACATCTTGTTTCTTGGATACTTGTAGAAGTCATTTTGCAGAAAACATTGTTGCTATGTACACAGAGAACGAATTGTCAACAAAAGATCACAAACATGATACCCAGACCAAAAATGGTGTAAAATGCAAAGAAAATCCCAACAAAGAAAGAAACACGCTTAGAAAGGGAACGTACAACACAATTTATAAAATTTATAAATCTTTCTATGCATGTTATTTTCTTCTTCCTTGAAATTTTTGTTTTCATTTTTGTTTCATAAATCATAACCTCGAACAAAACAACAACAAAAAACAACAACAAACAAACAAAAAACAACAACAAAATCGTAGCTCAGATTATTGTTTTCGTCCGTTTTATTATGCGAAAACCATAGCAGTTAAATAAGTTTGTTTTTTTGCAAGCTGACAGCTCTCACTGAGGAAAGGTCAGGCAATTGGGCCGACATCGGCCGCCGTTCAGTGGTTCGCGCACGGCCCTGCGCGGGCCAACGGCGGCCGACGTCGGCCCGATGGTCTTTTGCGCATTAGGAACTCGGCCTCTGTTCCCTACGGCGAACCCAATATTCAAAAGTGAAAAGAGTTGCCTCTTTTCTGTTTTTAGAGAGTTGAGACTTTTCGACACGCATGCGCAG
>BTPG01000004.1:117630089-117652589 GCA_036245525.1 Semisulcospira habei | reverse complement strand
ATTCAAAATGCGTTGTATCGGCAAATTGTAGCAATCAAAGTCCTCTCTGGAGCAAATCGCTTGATAAACAATGCATGGAGGTATTAATGTGTTGTAAGTCCTTAACTGGTAGTCTATCTGATGTGTGGGGAAAAGCCTATTCATTCATTCATTCATTCATTCATTCATTCATTCATTAACCCTTATCGTGTCGGTAGCGGGTTTTGTCGCGACGATTTCTAGAGAATCATCGCGACAAAAACCGCTACGGACACGCAAAGGGTTAAACGCATAGTCTCCAAACAATAATGTCCACAAAGACACTGCGTGTATAAGTCTGCACGAGAAAGGAGAAAGGCAGTACGTGCAGGTATGTGACATTTGAGATTTGAATGTATTTATTTATTTGCACAATGGATTGGCTGATTGATTGATTGATTGATTGATTGATTGATTGATTGATTGATTGATTGAGTGACTGACTGAGTGACGGCTGAGTGACCGACCGACCGACCGATCGATTGATTGATTGATTGATTGATTGATTGATTGATTGATTGATTGATTGATTGATTGATTGCTGGATGTACTGAAATTACAATAGAAACCCGACGATAAAAAAATTCAATATACATAGCAATGTTGATTTGAGAAATTCCGGCCACCTAGCAATCCATTTCTGTAGAAGGGCGGCCTCATTTCAAATATAAAACATACAAATTTACTCAATTTGTTTAAAAGACAACAACAACAACAACAAAAAAAACCAAAACAACAACAAACAAACACCCCCCCCCCCAATCCACCCCCCCCCAATCCACCCCCCCAACCCCCCTTCCTCCATTCCTCCACTCCCCCAAATACTAATTTCATGCATACTTTCGTGTGAAGAACATTTGTCAGAAAAATAATGGTATTTACAAATTCGCGTTGTCCCAAAAATATACTGAAAGTTCGTGCGGATTTCGAGATACCAACTTAACCGCTTTACTGCCAGAGGAAAAAACAAACAAACAAACAAAAAACAAAAACAAAAACAAAAACAAAGCACAAAGACGACCCAACTACAAGAGGCATAGAACCTTATAAGGTTTTGTGCCTCTTGCGTACATCTGTGGTCCGTAGATGGTCGAGGTTATCGAGCGGTGAGTTCACAGACACGATCATGGCCAATGGTGGTGGAGGAGTTACAGGGAGCGGCAGAAATGTATAAACCACTTCATGACACGCTGTTTGTTTTGCTCTCTCGATAAAACGACAGTTGGACGGAGATTAGCCGCAGTTAATTCACTGTGAGTGCACACGAGTGTTGTCGGTAACCTTTCCGTCTACACTCACAAGGCACAGATGTTCAAAAGGCGCAGGGACTCATGAGAATCTATAGCTTGTGCTGATAAATTCAGTCCGGGCATTATTGTAACAAGTCTTATGCACCAACTTGGTATATAGCAGGAGCAGACGACACTTTTCTATGTAAATTGTTCTCTTATCCCGTTACATCCTGAGACTGAAATTTTAAAATCTGCTTATTGTCCTGTGAAGGCTAAATTGCACATTAGAAGATAGATCAACCATTTTAGTTCAAGGGAGGTGCCAGAATAGCTTGGCCAAGCTATTCTGGCACCACCCTTGAACTATTATCGTCAAATTTATTTCAAGCAGTGGGTGTATCCGGATGAAAAGGGTTAGAGAAAACTTGAGATATAATACAGCGTCAGTTTTGGCATGTTAAAACATAGCATTTACGTTATATTATTATTATTATTATTATTATTATTATTATTATTTCAGTCTACTTTGCTTATAACAAAAGTCGGATATAACAACACTTTTTCAGAGGTTCCGACAGCACTCTTTGTATGTAAATGACTTCGCTTATAACAAACTTCGGATATAACAAGAAACATCGGGTAATCTTTTTTTCATATCCGATTATATTCTTCTATTATTATTATTATTATTATTATTATTATTATTATAGCCAAATTCCTTTTGTTGTTATATACAAACATTGTCACTAGCGAAGTAAGGTACACAGAAGTGTGGCCGGGGCCTCAGGAGACGTTATATCCGACTTTTGTTATATCCGACCTTGCTATAAACGAAGTCCACGTTATTATTATTATTATTATTATTATTATTATTATTATTATTATTATTATTATTATTATTATTATTATTATTATTATTATTATTATTATTATTATTATGATGATGATTATTATTATTATTTTCATTATTGTCATTCGGCCGTTTAACTCTCACAATAATGATGGCCTTGTAAGGTCCAAAATCACAGACCAGCACACAAAATCATGCTTCGTCCGTGGGCGAAAGACAAATTCCCTAATAGGGAGGGGGAGGGGGACGAATGAGGGAGGAGGGAGGAGGGAAGAGGGAGGTGGTCGGATTTTCACCCCACGAGGTTGAACTGATAAAGAATTAATTCCACACTTTCGCGACACATCTTTTGGCACCTCCGCGACACTGCCGCGAACGGCTTTGCTGTCTGTCCGGCTGTCACTCGCGGTAGTAGTGTTGACAGTCGTACCCCCCTTTATCCGGAACTGATAACACCTCTACTGCTTCAGTGGGGAACCGCCTCAGTGTCAGTGCTTGGTCAGCAAAGGGACATGGATTCTCACTGGGTCTGCAAGAGGCCACAGATTCACTGGCATGAGCCCCCTGCTGACAGCAAGGGCTCATGTGACTCTATGCCACTAGCAGGTGTGAAGAGTTTGACGAAGAAATGTGTTAGATTCCTTGGAGTATATGGGCTTTACCGACTGCGTGAACCGGGGTATGCGCTGTTGTTTTTGTTTCTGCCGTCCCCAGTGACTGACAATCTCTGTGTGATGGTGTAATATGTATGGATTTCCGTGTGCTCCATACAACTGCACGGACTCATGATTATATATGTCCGGCACCAGCACATCGAAGGGATTTTTCACAAGTTCAGTTTCAAGTGTGGCAGTGATTGACCATTTGTTGGAGCTTTAGGGTGAAAAAAAAAAAAAAAAATTCTGCAGGGCTCAGTTGTGTGAGTGAGCTTAGTCCTGCGGCGCAAGCCACTAAGCAGAGCACCTTGCTTCGTGGCGGTTTGCGCAGAACTAAGCTCACTCACGCAACTGAGCCTATGCTCTTTGATTGTCAGAGCCCAATCGGCCACAGAACTAAGCAACAGTCATCGAGCAAAGGTCCTCTTCGTTGAAGGCCGCCGAAACTGTTCAAAGATACATTTCTGTAACAAACGGTTACGAAACGCTACACACAGGTCTAGTTATGGTTCATTTAGACACAGGATAATCCAGTTCAGCACACGTCGTCTTAATATCAAATAACTTGACAATGACTCCACTCCGTTCTATAAATACAGTGTTATCAGTACGAGAAACAGCTAAAAATAGTTTGTGAAACGCTAACGGCTGCACAGTATAAATAAGTGCGATTACGCATGTGCTGTTGCTGCCTGTCCAAACTGCTGTTAAAGTTCATTAGGTGTGTCGACAAGACATAACAAACAAATGGTGCAGAAACGTGTCTTCAGATTTATGTGTAATGGTACTTTAAGGCAAAAGACAAGAAGTCCTGTTTTGTGAAAAGCAAGGTTTTGATTGAATTACAATTGCATGTCCTTTTGCTTTCACAGTGTTCAGGATTATCTTCATCTGTCTCCCTCGACTCGTACGTCAGTAATGCTCAGAAGTACATGACCTGTATAATGATACTTCTTGTGGCCCTCCGAAGTGACATGAACTTATGGCGCTTTTTCTTGCGTGACTGAACAAGTGCTTCGAATCTTCTGACGTAAACTGTTTTGACAGAAAAAAAGTCAAAGCCCTTCGGTGTCGCATATTCCCCGCCACCCTCCCCCCACCCCCCTCCCCCCCTCCTTATTGGACACATTTTTTTTTTTTCTGTGTAGAAGTAAGATTTTCTAGTAACTGCAACCCAGACACGGCAAAGTGTAGCAGATTTTTCGTAAAAAATGTAAGCCAAGTCACCTTAAAAAAGAAGTCTTACCATGGCGTTAGAAACAGGAAATAGTTTCAAGTGGGTCGCTTTCAAGTTATCAGGCGAACTGTCAGCGAGGTAAACCAGTTTGTGAAAAGGCAGAGCAGAAGACTCTGTTTTTTTTCTTCCTCTAGTGCACTAAAAGAAGAAGTAACAACAACAACAAAAAAAAAGCACAAAGGAAAATGTAGGTATTAAAAATAAAGATTCTGTGAGTGTGTGGCCGTTGTTCAGCTTAAATTCATTCAAGGGCGCCCCGCATCAATAGCGGCGTGGCAGCTATTAATGCGGGGACCTTGAATGAGTTAGAATACGAATACAGTGTCAGTCATGTTGTACTGTTGGAAAACGTCTTTTGTGCAGACTAATTGAGTGCTGATCTCTGATGTTGCGCCTTACGGTCTTAGGCCGTAAGGTCCAAAATGACAGATTAGCACGCCCTTTGTCGATCTGTCACACACGTTGTACTGTTTTGGACAGACTGAAAATGTTCTTGTTTTGAGAAATGCTGTAACGTTCAGTCACGCCTAATGGCGAGGTAAATGGTAAAACAAAACAATGCAGTTACGCTTAACTGACTCATCCTGGCCGCGACACACCACAGCAAGATATGTCTCGACCATGATAGTTGAAGGGTGGTGCCAGAATGGCTTCGCGCCTATAGGCGCCCAGCTATTCTGGCACCACCCTTCAGATATCATGGTCGATCTGTCTCCTAAACTGTAATGCCAGTCATCCGAGTACAACTCCAAAACGTGGGTATTGCAGTCGTAACTCTGGGACAGAATGTATTAAAGAAATATTTAAAATTCGTGGATCGCTTTCAGGTTATTATACTGTCAGCGAGGTAAAACAGTTTTTGAAAAGGCACAACCTAATGTAAAACACGAAAATGCAGGTAAACTTATGAAATATTGAAACTCCGAGACAACATTTGAACACGCCAAGCCAATTTGTTTCGTAAAGCGTTTGACAAAACATAAACTGCAGAAAAGTTCACGTCAGTCTGTGTCTTGAACTTGAAATTATCATTATTATTATTTTTGTTTGGTGGTGGGGGGGGGGGGGGGGGGGTGGGGGGGGGGGGGGGGAGGAGGGGGGAAGGGGGGGGAAGGGTGGTGGTGGAGGTGTTTATTTTTATTTTTAAAAATTGTTGAATCCGTTGTTGAAAGGTAATAAAAACGTAACACTGCCTACCTTTTTTTGTGTTGGTCTTTACGTTTTCCTCAGTTGTGCAACGGCACAAGTAATCTGGAGTGAAGCTAAGATGTTTTCATTCGGAGCCGTCAAGAAATGAATCGGAGCCGGATTGATAGATGCATAACTTCACGTGTGATACCTTTTCTGCGCTCCATTTGACCCCATGGCCTCACCCCTCTGCGAGAGGCGTAGATTCTCATGAGGACCTGCTGAGTTGCAGGGGCTCATGAGAATCTGCGCCTCTTCAACTGGAAGGGTTAATGAGAATCTGTTTCTCTTTGCTGTTTCTCCTCTATGGATGGAGCAAAGTTTTTAGTTCCTCCTGTCAGAGTGAAGGTTTTCTCCATTTTGCCATCTCAGTCAGTCCGATAACAGAGATCCTTTCCCTTGTCAGGGCCCCGCGGAGCCTATCGCAGATTGGCCGGTGCCAGAACGTACGAGGAGCGAGTGGGCGGGGCTTAGCCCAGCGTGATTGACTCGCCCACACGGCGCAACCAACCAGAGGCCAGGACGGTCGATTAAGCACGCGCTGGGGTTCGCCAAGGTTGGAAGCCGCTGCAGGAGATGTTTACATCGCCGACAGAAAGTGATGCGAGCGAAATGGAGGGCAAGACTGGCCTACCAGTTACAGAGCCCGGGGATAGAGGTAAATTGGGCTTGTCTGCGACTGGCAAGAGGCATAGATTCTCATGAGCCCGTACCGCTGTCGCCGCATGGGCTCATGAGAATCTATGCCTCTTGCAGACGGCGAAAGGCATGTTTGTGAAAGACCGTCAGTCAGTCGTTGCCGAAAACTAAAGCCGGCGGGGAATGCCGATCAAATGTGAGACTGCACAAGGTGGACTGAGGATCATCGCAGTGGGAGTGGCCGGTGATGCCGCCGCCAGGACTTGTGATTAGCTGGCACCGTGAAGACGATCCGCAGCAAAATCAGCGGGGTGTCGCCAGGCGTAACCAGAGCCACTGAAAATCACTTGGTTCTGGGTCTTTTCTTGCGTGCCGATACGCACAGACGCACTCCAACGCGCGCGCGCTGACTCGTTCCACGGCGTCCAACTTTGGAGACTCCCCGAGAACGCTTCAGTACTGCGCTCAGAGACACTGTCTGTACTATGCTACGCCTCAGGCAATGACTATGATGTTCTACTATCAGGCTATGCCTCAGGTGAAGTGAGAACTGTGGTGGAACTGCAAAACACGTGCTCGGTTTAGCCCAGCGTGAGACGCTAGTCGTGCCCTCTACTGTTTTATACGTCTTGCTGATGCCAAGATCAATTCTTGTCAAATTTTGTGTGACCGCCGGCATCAGGCTGTGAACGTGGGACGCTGCTCAAGATAATAACTGACTAGGCTGTGGTGAGGTGGTTTGATTAGATCTGTTTGGGACCAGTGATCAGTATGTATTTTGAGACACAATTATGTCGCTACACATGGAAACATTTTAACTGAAAACTGAGAAAACATTTGTGGATTGTACGTTTCGCCTGACGCGACTCCTGCCTCTGTGGCTGAAGTAATAGACTTTCACCGGCAGAGATCATCACCTGTGCTAATCATGTCAGTATGTCAAGGAGTAGTAGAGACTTTGTGTGAATAAAATGTGATTACAGTTTAAACAAACCAACAACAAAAAACAATAAAAACAGGACGGGATGTGCCGTGTGCGTTCTCAACTTTCTAAATCTAAAGGAATCACTTTAGTTCCGTTCAAATTGTTGCACAGGTCACATCAATGCAAATAAATCAGAACGAAGGTATAACCAGACAAAGAAAGCTTATTTTCCGTCACATTAAACAGTAAGACGGGGAATCTTAATTTGTCACAATTTCCACTTGCGTGAAACCGCAACTGCAGCTTATCCATTGACAAGACTGTGTTAAGACTAAGTCTTGATAAAGTACCAGTCAATGTGGGAAACTGACGGAACTGCTGGAACTGAAAACTGAAAGGCGTCATCTGTTGCCGTCCTCCTCATAAAGCCGTCAACAGTGAATGTGTGAATTTCTTCGATTCGAGTCCGGCTAAACTTCCGCCACTGATCACAAGCACTGTCCAAGTCGTGACGTCATCTGTCGGTGACATCATCATCATCAGCATCGTCACGCTTTTGACGTGACCCCACATCAGCACTGTCACGTTTCGTTACGTGACACCATCAGCAACACTGGACCCCACGGCAGCCGCCCTGCTTCAAAACGGCCTCTCCCTGGATTACGGCGCTTCCATTATGGGTAAGTTACTGTGAAAGTCTGTTTCAATGACGACAAAGTGCATG
The DNA here is from genome assembly GCA_036245525.1 of Semisulcospira habei. Taxonomy (NCBI): domain Eukaryota; kingdom Metazoa; phylum Mollusca; class Gastropoda; family Semisulcospiridae; genus Semisulcospira; species Semisulcospira habei. The sequence goes on along the minus strand of BTPG01000004.1, from coordinate 117,645,120 downwards.
ACTGCTTATCTACATACCCGACCACAGACAGTGGAATATAATTATAATGCATGGTATGCCAGGATCATTGTCCATGACATGGCGGACTAACCAAAACACGATTAACTAACACACAGAGCCGTTAAGTTTATCACATTTGGAGTTATTATCTTAAAACTAAATGGCATTTAGCTTGGCGCCCGGTTTAGGCACCAAGCTATTCTGGCACCACCGTTGAACTTTCACTGTACCTCCGTATCCTGCTGCAGAGCTTTGAACTCAATAATTTAAGTAAAGTGTCTCCGAGGAAATTCGTTCAACATTTTGCAAATGAACTGTGTTGTTTATACACACCATCAAAACGCCAAATATTTCATCCACAATAGTTTTCCTCGATACTATTTTTAGTTAGGTAAGTGATGGTTAATGACACAGATTAATTCGAGACGTGTTCCATTATGTCTGTTATTCTGTCAATGTTTTTCTTCTTGGGACAATATTTGACATTTGTGTTTGTTGTTACCTCCGTTCGGCTGCTGCCCTTCATGTCTGTACCGACCAGCTTTTGACATACCGAAGACTATTGCCTGGGACACAATTATGCGTTTTGTTTGTGCCTGGTTTCCATCCAGCTGACTCCTGTTGTGTTGACGTTTTGGAACACTGAGTGGAGACGGAATTTTTACTTTGAAGAATATGCGTAATGTACGTGCATGTGAAGGCGTAAAAAGCAGCGTATACAGAGTCTGTATATAGAAGTGATTTTGACTCGATGGAAATATGGACAAATATTATATAGACGATTATTATATAGACAAATTCAACTACACCTCTTTCTTGCCCAAGGCAGAACCCGGGAACACTTTAGTCCCAGGGCAGCGTCGAATCCATTTGGCTACGTCCCGGTGCCTTTTAACCCATTTAACCCCACGGCCAAATGTTCCAAATTTTGGAGGTGTCACACAACTGACTGTATCAGTAGCAGGAGATGGATCGCCCATGATAATTCAAGGGTAGTGTAAGATTAGCTTGGCGCCTTCAGGCGCCAAGCTAATCTGGCACTACCCTTGAATTATAATGGGCGACCCATCTCCCGCTTTATTGCGTCGGGGGTAAATGGGTTCATTACAACATTAAAATCTACTTCGCTTTTAACAAAGGTCGGATATAAGGAAAGTCGGATATAACAACACATTTTCAGAGGTACTGACAGCACTATTTCTATGTAAATTACTTCGCTTATAACAAACTTCCGACATAACAAGAAGAATAACTGGTTCTCCTGGCAATTTGTTATAACCGAAGTTTACTGTACATATTATGATACAATTTTGTACTGATACCTTGCACAGCCATTTGCTTTAAGAGTCTTGACAGCTGTGATCAGCAAGGTCCCGACAGTTTGCTATGACACTGCGCCGCGACCGCGACTGATGTACCATTTAGATCCCGGTTTGAACATGAGGACGAAACCCGGCACGGGCATAGGATGATGATTGAGTAATCGATCACCTCTGTAACACGGATAGTGGGAAATAGCTGCGCTATTTCCCACTACCCGTGTTACGGAGGTGATCGATTACACGAATATCGTCCCATTCCTATGGACAAAACTGACATTACCTTTCTGTGTGGCGACAAAACTGACATTACCATGCATTGTGTGTGGACAAAACTGACATTACCATTCTGTGTGGACAAAACTGACGTTGCCATTCTGTGTGGACAAAACTGACGTTACCACTCTGTGTGGACAAAACTGATATTACCATTATTTGTGGACAAAACTGACATTACCATCCTGTGCGGACAAAACTGACATTACCTTTATGTGTGGACAAAATTGACATTACCATTCTGTGTGGACAAAACTAACGTTACCATTCTGTGCGGACAAAGCTGACCTTGCCGTTATTTGTGAACAAAACTGACATTACCAGTCTGTACGGACAAAACTGACGTTACCATTCTGTGTGGACAAAACTAACGTTACCATTCTGTGTGGACAAAATTGACGTTACCATTCTGTGTAGACAAAACTGACGTTACCATTCTGTGCAGACAAAGCTGACCTTGCCGTTATGTGTGAACAAAACTTACATTACTATTCTGTACGAACAAAACTGACGTTACCATTCTGTGTGGATAAAACTGACGTTACCATTCTGTGTGGACAAAACTGAAATTACCATTCTGTGCGGACAAAGCTGACCTTGACGTTATGTGTGAACAAAACTGACATTACCATTCTGTGCGGACAAAACTGACGTTACCATTCTGTGTGGACAAAACTGACGTTACCAGTCTGTGTGAACAAAACTGATATTATCATTATGTGTGGGATAAAATTGACGTTACCATTCTGTGCGGACAAAGCAGACCTTACCGTTATTTGTGAACAAAACTGACATTACGATTCTGTGAGGACAAAACTGACAATACCACTCTTTGTGGACAAAACTGACATTACCATTCTGTTCTCTGTCGCACCATCGAGCTGGAGAACTAAAGCGACATTTGCACAGCAGCAGACTAGCAGCGTGCGTTATTCCATATTTTGTGCGCCATCAGCGTTTTAATTAGCATAGTTCTCAGAGCCACGCCACTTGCAAATTACAAAACCACTCTAGAGAAGTGAACAGAATAACCGTGTGAATGTTGTAATGAGTGTGGAGTTCATGAGTGATGCTGTTTTGATAAGGAACTCTCTTGATAACGCAACCCCACGAAAATAATCCACATGTTTTTTCTCTCTCTCTCTCTCTCTCTCTCTCTCTCTCTCTCTCTCTCTCTCTCTCTCTCTCTCTCTCTCTCTCTCTCTCTCTCTCTCTCTCCGTAAAAAAAAGAGAAAATAAAAATAAAAATACGAAAACATTAATTCGATATTTTTATTTCTGTATACGAAACTAGTAAAATTAACAGGGAGATTGTCCATAGCAATAGCAAAGGCAACAACAACAACAACAACGACGAGAACAAGAAAACAGCAACAACAATAACAATCACAAAATGAAAATCAAAAAATCATACAGCCGGGCAAACAAACAAACAAACAAACAAACAAACAAACAATAAAAAATAAACAAAACAAACAAACAAACAAACAAGCGAACGGTAATAGAAAAATATTATCTAGCGACAAACCGCTAATTGGTCTTCAAATATCCCTTTTCTCACAAGTTAATCATACAAAAACACATTTCTTTCCCTCGGAGATGGTACAGCATTTATCATTGATAATTTGCACCCAACAAGAAGTCTTTAATACATTCCAGACGTACAGTATCCGGATGCGGCACGTCTCGAATGAGTCAAATTGTTGTCCATGTACTGTAGTTTTCAACAACACCACACAAGCACTTGCTTGGTGACGATGATCACTAGAAGGAAGAATTCCAAGTGTTTCAAATTAACCCATAAAGTTCCGACATGCTACGACAGTATGTGTATCGACCATGATAGTTCAAGGGTGGTGTCAGAATAGCTTGGCGCCTGCAGGCGCCAAGCTATTCTGACACCACCCTTGAACTATCATAATCGATCTGTTTGCCAGACCTCAAAAGGCAGATGCAGACCTCAAAAGATCTCTTTAAAGAAAATGGGGAGCTGGGCGGCGCTGTGGGGGAGCGTTCGCCTCTCCATGCGTCCGAAAGGTCATGGATTCGAATCCAGCTGGGGTCAAAATTTATTCAGACCCTAATCGGTGCCCTGTTTTTGAAATTAATTTCGTTGTGGACAAAAGACTTTCAGCCCTAAACGTTTAACGTTCACGGTTTTATTCTCTTCTTAAAAACAAAGATAATTTCATCCTTATGATATAATGGGTTAAAACAAACATTGTGCACGATCAGTCAGTGATAAAAAAAAACCATTCGTATTGGAGTGGCACACGAAACAAGCTGATAATAAATAACAGGTATGGATGACAACCCCAACAAAATTTTGGGCTGTGCGTGTAGACATTGCATCTTCCCAAAAAGGACTGCACCCTAGCAAAACGCAGTGTTGAAAGAACTAAAAATTTCATCTTATTAATATCTGCACGTTACTCTCTGACTGACTGGAAAGCGATGCCACTACACATTGTGGTTGTAACAATGTTATCGATAATATTAACAATAATTTCAAACAGCGACAACAGAAACAATCACAACAGAAACGACATTGGTATTAATAATTATGAACACAGCACAACAAAAAAAAAAAAAACCCAACTGATACTGATATATTTTAATACGTTATTGATTATATTATTATTATTATTATTATTATTATTATTATTATTATTATTATTATTATTAACTCTCAAAATGAAATATGTGGTCTTCTGTAGCACCTCCACAGGCTCGTACAGTTTCTCTTGTAGAGTGGCGGGCTTCGGCCATATCTCCTCCCTCAGCAGCTGGTGGTTCCCACAGTCCTGGAGGATGTGCTCTGTGGTCTTATTATTATTATTATTATTATTATTATTATTATTATTATTATTATTATTATTATTATTATTATTATTGTATTTTAATTTTTACTACGCCGAAATTAACCTTGTTAGTTGGACATGTCATTTTCCGGTATGTTTAAAATATAGTGGCTATTTGACGTTGAAATAACCCATTTAGCCCCGAGTCCCTACAGCAGGAGATTGATTGACCATGATAATTTAAGGGTAGTGCCAGATTAGCTTGGCGCCTTAAGGCGCCAAGCTAATCCGGCACTACCCTTGAATTATCATGGAGAAATCACACCTCCCTGCAACTAGTACATAGTCATTAGGCAGCACCTCCGAAATTTGAGAAATGGGACTTTGCGGCTAAGAGGGTTAACAATGATTTCCAGTAGAAACATAATTTGCGTCCACAGGCCGGTAGGGGTTAATTCAGTTTTAGAGATTCTAAATACTGTATGTCTGGTAGCATTAGATTATTTCAGTTACGTTTGTTTTCCTTCTGAAATTTTCGTATTGTTTTTCAGTTTACAAAATTAATGATAAAAAACCTTCGCAGTTTGGCATTAGATTAGCTCAGTTACATTTCCCCCCTATGTTTCCACATTTTCTTAGTTACAAAAAGAAAGATTAAAAAACAACTCTGGTGAGTTTATCAGTACTTCATCTAGTTTTTAATTATATTCGGCTGGCTTCAACACTCGTACTAAAACAGGAGGAGCGGCCATGGTGTTATGCCTGCGACGAGCTGTCTTGTGCCGATCTAACTGACGCAAGATATACACACTTCACAGCAGACTCCTTGAAGGTCGGTTTTGTTCCGGTATGTTCCCCCGGAAAAAAAAAAAAAACACCCTCAGTTTCCTGAGAGAATGCAATATTTTTAATAAGATTTTAGCATTCATAGCTTATGCGAATTAAATTATTTTGACCTTTTGTTGTTGTTGAGAGTTTGTAGACGTTTCCTTTAAAGACCCGTGCGACATTTTAGCATGAAATATTTTAAAGAGATATTTACATCTTGTCTTAAGACCTTTCTTTTAGTCTGGCTGGCCAGGTTTTTACCCATCTCGCCGCCGTGAGATGGCCTTAGTCGCCTGCTCGGCGTTAAATCCAAATAACTAACAAACTTCAATACTCGTACTGTTTGCTGGTCTGTCATTTTGGATCAAACGGCTTTGCGTCGTAAGGTCCAAGATCACAGACGAGCGGCACACAAATTGCAATGTGCAGGGCGTGGGCGACATACACGATTAGCTCGTTCAGCCCCCACACACCACAGCAAGACATGGATCAAGCATGCTAGCTCAAGGATGGTTCCAGAACAGTTGGCGCCCATAGGCGCCAAGCGATTCTGGCACCACCCTTGAACTATCATGCTCGATCTGTCTCTAGAATTGTAATACAGTCCTGCAGAGGGCAGCTTCAAAATTTGGGGATTTCGGTCCTGGGGCAGAATGAGTTAATAATTTTGCTGTCGGTTGATCCTGCAGGAATCATCGCCATAAACCGCGCTACCGACATCCAGAGGGACTCGACAACTCAATTAACACCAAGACCGCATTTCCCAAAGTTGGGAGGTGTCCTCTAACGACTATTTACGAGTTGCAGGAGATGGACTGATCATGTTAATTCAAGGGTAGTCCCAGATTAGCTGGGCGCCTGACGGCGCCTATCTAATCTGGCACTACCGTTGAATTTGCATTTTCGATCCAACTCCTGCTGCATTGCGTTGGGGCTCAATGGGATAACTCATTCCAGACGTGCCGCATACGGATACGCGGCAAATAAAATTCATTTGCCGCGTGTCTGTAATGGTCTATAATGAGTTAAACAACGTTTCACAAGCTCTATTTGTGAGTGCGCTGCTAATGTCTACTGAAATGAACCACAAGGAGGGAAACGCTAAATTGAATTTGGCAGACTGAGGTACTGGCATGGCTGCCATGCGAAAGCAAAAAACATGTCCATTTTGTGATGCAATGAAAATCCCACTTTTCTCAAAAATATGGACTCACGTCATTTGCCTTCGCATAGCAGATGTATTCAGGCTTTCCGCTAGGATTTAAAGGCCCACTACCGCCGTAGCTGTTCAAAGATACACTTCTGTAACAGATGGTTACTAAGCGCTACACACAGGTCTAGCTATGGTTCATTTAGACACAGGACAATCCAGTTCAGCACACGTCGTCTTTATATCAAGTAACCTGACAATGACTGACTCCACTCCGTTTTATAAATGCAACGCTCTCAGTGCGAGAAACAGCTAAAAATAGAGTGACACGCTAACGGCTGCGCAGAATAAATAAGTGCGATTACGCGTGTGCTTTTGCTGCGTGTCCAAACTGTTCATTAGGTGTGTCGACAAGGCATAAGAAACAAATGGTGCTGAAATATGTCTTCAAATGTACGCGTAATAGTACTTTAAAAATCCGTCCCAGACACGGCCGGGATAAGTAACTGGATGTTTCTATTGTCTAAAAGATTTGTCCGTCCTGATCACGGACAGTCGTCCATTTTTGTTCGTCCCTGTCAGAATGTGTCCGTCAGATACTGAGAATTTATTTTCTGTGTATTGTGTGAAAGATAGACTGGCATCTACAGCCTTTGTTTTCATCAGTTGATCCGAACGCTCTGTGTCTGTGCCTTGAGGCTGAGAAAGCTTTCTAGTGTTCGGAAAACAAAACAACACAAGCCAGGCGTCTAGGTTTCACTCAATCAGCAATGATACTGCATACAGCTTAGAACCTGTAAACAGTTTAGGGTAAGCCAAGACAGTACAGTACGCTCCTTCAGAAGTCTAAACCCAACGAGATTTTACCACAGACACTGAACCCCCCACCGGGGACATACTCAGTTTGAAGAAGCAAGATACTACTGGACGTGCTAAATCAGTATTTCCACGAGGCATAGATTCTCATGAGTCCCTGCAGATGCAGGGGCTCATGAGAATCTATGCCTCGTGGAGCTGGGAGTATGGACGGGTAAAAAATAAATAAATGTCGAAAATGGGGGAAAGGCTTGACTATGTTTCCATACTTTTCCATCGTCGACACAACGTTACGCAGAAAAGCATTTCTCGAGTCAACAATGCGCTGTTCAGAAGCACCGCTTTCATGAAATATTCTCACAGCCGATGCCAGCAAGAATTACGCGAACAAGAAACGCTCCAAGGGCTGAATGGAAGGAAGGAAAGGTTCCTGTTCTAGGTTCTAACAAACTAGCAGGTAACAGGTTCAAAAGACAGAGGCGGCACGTTTGCCAAAAGCATTCCTGCAGCCAATACCACTATGACTGAATAACGTGAGCTAGAAATGCCCCTACAGTCGTTTCCAAGGAAGGAAAGGCTCCAGACTCTAACTAACTAACTGCCAGGTTCCGAAGTCTTTCAATGAGAATACCAGTCGGGGAGGCATGCGCCTTGATCAGTCTGGAGAAAAGTTAGGTAAATGTTTGTCTTAGATCCCGTGTCCAAAGTCTTATGTTGGCACCTCTCTGGTCGAAGCTTGCAGCTTTGACATCTGCAGGAGGCATAGATGCTCATGAACCCCCTCGTTCGCGGGGGCTCATGAGCATCTATACCTCTTGGCGGGCGCAGTGGATTTTGTGTTTTTTTTTTTTTTGTGCAGGGGAGGTCGCAAGGTGTTCAGTGTGTGAGTGTGTGATAGCTTTCTCGCTAGCTTTCTACCCGTCTCTTTGCCGTCCGCAAGAAAACGACTCCGGACTTGGACATGCGTGTAGTCAAAGACTGTGCCGCCCCCCCCCCCCCCACCCCACCGGCCCAAGTGACCTTAAGAACACAGATGCAAATAGCTCCAGACAGACGTTCAAAACTTCACGAGCCCCTGAAGGATGTCTTGGGGACATGAGGATCATCCTACCCCAGAACAAATTTGATGTACGAACTACGATGAGCTATTCCTCCTACTCACTTCCCGCACAAACACTCGCACTCACTCACATGTGGAAGCAATACAGTCCCGAGACTGTCCCGACATCTGCAAGGGGCATAGATTCTCATGAACACCTGCGAACACAAGGGCTCATGAGAATCTACGCCTCTTGCTGATCTAAATCACATTCATATCTTTTCCTCAAAGTGAGGGAGTCTCAGCGTAGACGTCTCCCATGAGTAGATGTATCGCCGTCCCCGTTCTCTGTATCCAAATTGCGAGGCTAAAAGCCGACGGAGCTCGGTTCCCACAGCTAATTGCACAGCAAAATAATCCCGCCGATTCAGGCGAGAAATTGTTTATTTCTGGGTGAAAAACAACGCTTGAAAGCCGCGGTAATCAACGTGCAACGGCTAATTCAGAGTGACTAATCGTCGGAATCGCTAAACAGGTTACTTTTGTCTTTTGTTGCATTTTTTCCACTACAGCTGTTGTCGTCTGAGTGAATAGTGGCAAGGTTGGTGGCTTGCATTATAGATCGCAAGAAGTGGCTGCCTCTAATGCTTAACAGGAAAAGAAACGGGCCCCATCATCGATCTCCGTGCCTTGGTAAATAGGTAAAATCAAGACTGACTGGTCAGCCTAATATTGCAGTACCTGGGAGCCATCAAGTCAGACCGCGTTATTTGCGTTCGCGTTACACGTGGTGCTAAACATTCATACTCACAAACCAGATAGGTGAGGCTAGCCCTGGTAAAATAGTACAAGAAAAAAAAAAACATACCAAGTAGAATTACTCAGCGCTGGACAGACAAACGGTTAGGTCCCCTGCCCCCTTCTATCAGGCACAGCCCACAGAAACATATGCAGCTAAAGAACAAGACGATCATATATATATATATATATATATATATATATATATATATATATATATATATATATATATATATATATATATATATAATATATATATATATATATATATATATATATATATATACAAGGTTGACCTGATGCATCCTTTTAGGAATGTATATGACCGTCTTGTTCTTTACCTGTGTATTTTTCTGCCCTGGGCTGGCGATTGGGTGCCTGATAAGAGGGACAAGGGATCTAACCGTTTGTCCAGCGCTGAGTAATTCCCCTTGGTATGTGTCCTAAACATACATAAGCCATTGAAAGGAAAAAGAAAACAGTGAGCGAAAATTCCTCTGGCCGACTCAAGCCTTAGTTGGCCCGCGCACGGTCGTGCGCGGGCCAACTAAGGCTGGAGTCGGCCAGAGGAATTTTTTGCTCACTGGGTAGTATGTACCTAGGAGCCACAGACCTGACTTCGTTACATATCAGATTTCGCGAAATCCTGATGCGCGTATGACTGAGCCGGCTGGCCTTTAAATAATTAGCAAAAGTCTACATACTTTGAGCAGTAAAGTGGAAATTCACACAATGCACAATTTGGGAGGTGTTCTCTGAAATCTACACAGTTACAGTTTCTGGAAATGAAGCGATCTTGACTGTGCATGGGTGTATACGTTTTGCCAGTTTTACTAGCTTGGCGCCAAGGTATTCTGGCACCGCTAACGTTTTAATAATCTATTGAAGAAAATTGCTACAAAGAAAGGAACACGCTTAGAGAGAACAATTGCAACATAACTGTGTTTGAACTGTCAACATAATTGTGTTGTAATTGTCCTTTTCCAGAGCGGTTTTTTTTTAATTTATTTTTTGTTGTTGTTTCTTTTGCACCTTTCACGCTTGAACAACAACAACAAAAAAAAAAACAAAAAAAAAAAAACCCGCAAAGAACAAAATTGCAATCTGTATGGCATACATGTAACGAACATACTAGATTTTGTTACGTCAGTGTATTCCCAATGTGTTTCTTGCTCTTTAATAATTAAGTGCGTGTCTATTTGGGGCTTGAGGTATTATAGTTTTTGTACTTGTCCATACGGATTGCAATTTGGTTCTTTGCGGTATTTCAGTGCAGCTATTCCTGGCCCACATTCTCTCATTTCTGGCTCAATTTTTCAAAGTGATGGCCAAAGAAAGTAACTATAGACAACAAAAAATAAGGAAAACAGTACGGCAAAAATATATGGTGGAGGCTGAGGAAAAAATAGTATCTCTCTCTCTCTCTCTCTCTCGCGCGCGCGCGCGCGAGAGAGAGAGAGAGAGAGAGAGAGAGAGAGAGAGAGAGAGAGAGAGAGAGAGAGAGAGAGAGAGAGAGAGAGAGAGAACAGACGGGAAAACAGTAAGATAAAAATGTATGGCGAAGGCAGGGCGGTTTTTTGCCGTATTTGCAGTCATTCCTCCTGGCTCTATATGCATGTTCCTGGGTCTGTTACTCTCGTCCAAGGGATGCCTGGCGCTCTTGACGTGCAGATGTGAGGATGGTTTTCTCGTGGCTGAAACGTGCGAGTGTCATTATGGCGTAGCAGGTTTGAATCCTGAGGTGTTCCTCCATCAATATTTAGGGGACCAGTAAGAGGCATAGATTCTAATACGCCCCTGCATGAGAATCTATGCCTCTTGCAGACGTTTAAGTTACAGTCGCAAGTTTGAATCTCGAGGTCTTCCTCTGCGTGTAAATGGAACCAGAGTCCAACAACAAGAAACATAGATTCTCATGAGCCCCTGCAGATGCAGGGGCCCATGAGGATCTATGCTTCTTGCAGATGTTGTGGAACTGGTTGAAGAACTGATCATGGGCAATGGCGCAAACACCATGCAGTCTTTTCGGCCCCTCATTCATTTTTTTTTTTTTTTTTTTTTAAATAGTTGTCTAACATTTGTTTTCCACCACTGACGCACTGCAGCTTTGAGAAACTCTGACTCGCGCTTTTAGCTCTACAGAAATTACGTCTGTTGGCGTACACGCAATTTTATACAGAAAATGTGGTTTTAGGGCCTTTGTATAAGCGTTGTTATATCCGACTTTTGTTATATGCGAAGTTGTAAGAGAAGGGGACTTTACTTCGAATAAAAAAAAGTCAACTGGCTAACAAATTAGTTTTGGTAATATAATGAGCACAAATGAGTTTTTCATCGTGGTTCTGACTGACCGAGGAGAAAATTTCATGTTTGCAAACCCTGAATTGTAAGACATATGTATATCTAGACATTTGCGTTTTCTCAAACATTTGGGTTTATAGACATTTGAAAATGTCTCGTTTATGTAAAAATTAATATTTTCTTTCATGTGTCTTCGTTTTCAATTTTTAAAAAAGGCGTTGTTCGGAAATAAATAGTAAGTCAACATTGCACGTGTCTCAATGCGATTTCACATGTTTGTCCGGGCTTTTAATCCACTGTCATTCTTTGCGTCGCAGGTTTTGATCTACGTTCTGATTTACGGACAGAAATCCTCTCAGTGTTGAAATGAAAAAGAAGACACAAGACATTTCATCTGCTTTGAGCCGGATCCACGATCATTAAAATTGACACTGACGTACGGTATTTGAACATGCAATGCAACATACCTTATCTACTCAATAAGTCCTGGGCGAATCCTCTGGAGGCGACATTGCAGTTCTGGAGACAGGTCGATCGGTCAAGTTTAAGGGTGGTGCCAGAATAGCTTGGCGCCTAAAGCGCCAAGCTATTCTGGCATCACCCTTGAACTATCTTAGTCGATCCACATCCTGTCGTAGGGTATCAGGGTGAATGGGTTAAATTATTAGACATTTTTAAAACAAATCTTCTACAGTTGCATAAAAAGATTTCCCGGGGATGTAAGACCCCACTGAAAACTAAACAGCCCGGTGGCGGCGTCGGTGCGTGGAAAGGAGTATGGTCATGATTTGTTAAATACATAGGCCTACTGGGAAGCACACTCGTTCACAGCCCTTGTGGATGTAAGATCGTTGAGCACCCTTTGATGCTTTGGAATGTCGTGCCATCATTGTAATACGGAGAGGACCCTACCTTAGATAGCTCCGACGCAGTTACACTGGCCACATGTGTGCAAACATTGCCGTCACGCCTCGCTGACCATGCACGTGCACATCGGTTGATAACTGACAACTCCGCTATGTCTCACTCTCTCCACTGTCCGTGTGCACGTGGGTGTTAAAGTTAAAGATGCACGCATATCGAATGTGCATTGTTACAACATAAATTCATATTTGGTGTTAGTTATAATAATAGTAAAACATTGGTCCAGCAGTGATTTATACTAATTTTTGTGAGACCCTCGGATCGTCAATTGAAAAGGAATAAAAGTTCACTTCGATTCCTGACCGCTTGTATTCAGTTTTCTAGACCCTCGCAAGACCAGCTAGCGATTTTTTTTTAAAAAAAAAGGTGGTTTCATTTTACCGTCAAATTAACTCATTCAGCCCGACGGCCGTATTTCCCAAATTTTGGAGGCGTCATCTAACGACTATGCACCTGTTGCAGGAGATGGATCGACATGATAATTCAAGGTGGTGCCAGATTAGCTTATAATCTGGCACTACCCTTGAATTATCTTGGTCGATCCATCTCCTGCTGTAGTGCGTCAGGGCTGAATGGGTTAATGCCCACGACAATTGTTTTGTTGTTGTTGTGTTTACTAATGCCGTCTGCATTATTTCAATGAAATGACTATGAAAACGGAGAGGATAGTAAATGCAAGCTTCTCCAGGCAATAAAGGTTAACCCTTTGCGTGTCGTTAGCGGTTTTAGTCGCGATGATTCCTGTAGGAATCATCGCGACAAAATCCGCCACCGACACGCATAGGGTTAAAGTTTACAATATGACCTTGTTAGATGTTCTTGGTAATGCTGCCAGAGACACTGTAGCTACGATGTACAGTGTCCTTGATGCTGCACATAAGAACTAACTAATGTACTGTGGATTTTGTGAAAATAAAACACATATTTTTCTGCTCTTCTTTTTACCAGTGGTCGAAAGGGTATTGGCGACACCTCTTGTGCGTGTGCTTGTGAAAAGATGGATAGAAAAGTCAGTCTTAGTTAACTCATTCTACCCCAACACAGAAATCCCACAATTTTGCCGTTGTCCTCTGAAGACTGCATTGCAGTGCAGGACACAGAGTGACCATGATAGTTCAAGGGTGGTGCCAGAATAGCTTGGCGCCCATAGGCGCCAAGCTATTCTGGCATCACCCTTGAACTATCATGGTCGATCCATATCTTGCTGTGGTGTGTCTGGGGTAGAATGAGTTAAGGCAAAACAACTTGGAGAATCCTTCGTAGTGGCGAATTTTAGCACTCGAAGCATTGCTTGAATAAGGCAGCGTTCATTAACGCTCAGTTCAGCCCTTTCCACAGCCAAACCTGCAGAGGCGACTCTAAGATAATGAAGTTAACCTTTTGGCTGTCGGTAGCGCTTTCTGTCGCGATGATTTCTGCAGGAATCTTCGCGACAAAAACAGCTACCGACAGCCAAAGGGTTAAAGAACAAAGGAAGTAAGGCAGCTGAGCTGACCGGCCGACCGACCAAACATTTGACTATGTTCTGGTTCATTTTTGTTTATTGCCTATTCAAGTAGATGTTTTAAACAAATGGCGTGATATCTTACAGGTTAGATGGACAGCTCTTTCCAAATCAGTATTGTGTGACCGACTCTAGATTTTAATATTTTTTAAAACGATCAGCAAAAGAGAAGTCTTTTCATAAATATTATTCCCCGTACTTAAAATGAGAATAGATTGGATTTAACTGTGCAGTGCGTTCTACAGGCTGAACTCCGTGATGAAGCCTCAGTGGTGGCAAAGAGAATCAGAAAACTGATGTTAAACGTTAGGGTACCGTCATTTGTCAACCAAGAAGGTGATTTCAAAGATGGGTCACCGAATAGGACCTGAATACATTTTGACACCAGATGGACTCGAACCCGCAACCTTTCGGGCGAGAGTAGAACGCTCTACTACCGAGCCAACCAGCTCCACGGCAAAGGGAATCAGCTATGCATGGCGTTGATTGTCTTTGGTGGTGGGCTGGAGCTTTGTCACGGGAGTGGAACGGGGCTAAACAAGGTGAAACAAAGCGCGGCACGCTGGGACTGACTGACCCGCCCCCTTCTGATAAACTGCCGGCCTTCCTTCTTCCCCCTTCCTCGCCTCTCTGTCGCTGAAGGCCTTAGCCCCTTACATGCTTAAAGGGCCACCACCGCCGTAACTGTTCAAAGATACACTTCTGTAACCGATGGTTACGAAACGCTACACACAGGTCTAGTTACGCCGTTCATTTACACACAGGGCAATTCAGTTTAGCACACGTCGTCTTTATATCAAGTAACCTGACAATAACTCTCTCTCTCTTGGCTGGACTTCGCGAACGAAGATTTTATAGGAGTTGCCCACGACGTCTGCAGGCTTGTTCGTGGCTGCGGAGGCCAATCCGGGACAGGCAGGTTCGACCGCAGTGGCTGCAGGGGAAGGTATGGCCAGAGTTCTGAGTTGCGGCATCTCTGTTTTTTCTCCTGAGCCGCTTGTCCTTAAGGCTAGCTCTGCGAGAGTCCTCAAAGGAGACAGCTGCCTTGTAAATAGTGGAGCGCCAGGTGTCACGGTCCACAGCAAGCGAAGACCACTGGTGGTGGTCGATTTGGCAGGCACTAAGTGACTTCTTGAGACAGTCTTTGTATCTCTTCTTTGGTGCCCCTCTGTCACGGTGTCCAGTAGCAAGCTCGCCGAACAGGGTGATCTTTGGTAGGCGATGATCCTCCATCCTGGAGACATGCCCCGCCCAGCGGAGCTGTGTCCGCAGCAG
>BTPG01000004.1:117600089-117625089 GCA_036245525.1 Semisulcospira habei | reverse complement strand
TGTGGACACATTTCAGCACCACTTGTGTTTATTATGCCTTGTCAACACACTTAGTAATGATCATTAACAGCAGTTTGGACACGCAGCAAAAACACACGCGTAATCGCATTTGTTCTGCGCAGCCGCTAGCGTGTCAATCAATTTATAGCTGTTTCTCGTACTGAATGCGTTGTATTTCTAGAACGGAGTGAAGTCATTGTCAGGTTACGTAATATACAGACTACGTGTCCTGAACTGGATTGTCCTGTGTCTAAATGAACCATAACTAGACTTGTGTGTAGCATTTCGTAACCATCTGTTACAGAAGTGTATCTATGAATATTGGGCCGTTAACCCTTTTAATTCTGATACACTCCATTGCTTGAAATAAATTAAACTATGATAATTCAAAGGGTAATGCCAGAATAGCTTGGCGCCGCAGGCGCCAAGCTATTCTGGCGCCACCCTTGAACTAAAATGCTTGACCTATCTCTTAATCTGTAATGTAGCCTTTATAAGACAAAAAGCAAATTAAAAAAATCAGCCTCGGGATGTAGTGGGTTAAGAGCTCTGTTGTAGGGAATCTGCTTTGACAACTCATTTCTGTCCGATTGCGATATCCTGCTTACGCGACTGAAGACTTCGACAGTTAGATGGTGATGATGGTGGCGGTGGTGATGCTGAAGGGAGTATGGTTAATTGCAGCACAGAGCAATTAAAAGTCTCGCACGTCCTGACACGTAGGCGATACCGGCAATATCGGGTTGCATGTGTGGCCGTAGTACTCAGCACGCACGGCGTTCAATGGAGACAGCAGTGGGGTCTTCGGCTGACCACCGAGTACGCAAAAGATCCTCGGGCCGTCGTAGGCCGCAGTGGGCACGCGCAGGGCTGTGCGCGGGCCTACTGCGGCCGACGTGGGTCCGAAGATCTTTGGCTGATTGGTTGCATGTCCTGTTTGATGTTTAGGTGTGACTTTCTGTCATCATTTTTTTCGCTTTCTTTTCTGACATTTTTGTTTTTAAAAATGTGTACATTTTACATGCGTGAAAATATTTTAATAACAATTTATGATTATCCCCCAAAACTTTCTGGACATATTTTCTAAAGACTTTTATTTAGCTTTTTTTAAAAAAAAATTCAGTTATGGTAGAGAAAATGAGCATTTAAAAAAAGAAAGAAAAAGAGACATGATCAGTTGAGAACGGAGGACGCGCTGCGCCGCCTGTGTTTTCAACCAAACCATTACCAGAATGGCATGAAGATGTCTTTACTGACAATTCAGTGTGCGCTTTTTGAGAAAAATACAGAAACATAGTTTATACACAAAAACCAATACGCTGTACCCATTGACTTTTTTTATTGATTAAAAAACTAGAGCTAAGGCGTAACTCGTTTTTCTGCCTCCTGCTCTTCAGTTCTATTTTTGTAAACCAGTGGCCATACCGTGTACACTAAATGCAGGTGTGCATAGACCATTCAAAATATATTGAGCGCAGGTTTGTGATGGAATGGGGTGCGGAATACCTGAATTGCCTTCAGAAAAGCGCTGTTGCCAGTTGTCGGTATCAGCCAAGCAAATCTGCGTGCAAAGGAGCCCTCAAATTAGTAGACTCCTGAGCCGAAGACCAGCTTGGGGTCAGTCTTGAACACACTAAAGCTATTTCCTATGTTTCACTAATGATTTTTTTTTTCAAGGGTGGTGCCAGAATAGACTAGCGCCTAGAAGAGCGACCATGATAGTTCAAGGGTGGTGCCAGAATAGCTTGGCGCCTGTAGGCGACAAGCTATTCCGACACCACCCTTGAATTATCATGGACAAGGCACCTCCTGACTTGTAATGCAATCTCAGTTCAGAGGACAACTCCCAAATTTGGGAAATTTCACCTAAGTGGTCTGTCGTTTGAACCCTGAAGAGGATAGACTGGGCCAATCGGGCAACACCCTTGAGCTGTAGTGGTCTATTTATTTTAGTACTGTAACACAGTCTTCAGGAGATATCTCGCAAAATCTGGGAAACTCGACCTTAATGACCAGTCGTTTAAAAAATGAAGAGGATTTGCCTCGTGTGCACAGTACTTAACATGCTTCAGATTATTTTTTTTGCAATCTGTCAAAGTTTGCGTGCGTTTGTGTAATCTAGTTAATTTTCTATCTTGACATAGTAAGAGGCCGCGACAGTTGACACAATAATAAGGTCTAATAAAGTCGCTAGTATTAGCGAGTCATTCAACAGGTGGAGGAAACAACAACACCTCCACCCCCCACAACCCCTCCCCCCAACCCCCCCCCCCCAAAAAAAAAAAAAAAATATAAAAAAAAAAGAAAAAAAAGAAGAAAAAAACAACAAACAACAAAAACACCCTCCCCAAAAAACAACAACAAAAAACCCCAAACAAACAAGCAAAAAAAACCAACAACACAAAAACACACAAACACCCCCCCAAAAAAAACAAACAAACAAACAAACAAAACAAAAACAAAAACAAAACAAAACAAAAAACAACAACAAAACAAACCCAAACAAAAAAACAAAAAATCCCACAAAAACAACACACAAAAAACAACAACAAAAAGCAAAACAAACATACAACAACACCCCCCCAAAAAAAAAAAAAAAAAAAAAAAAAAAACAAAACAAACAAACAAACAAAAAAAAAACACCCCTCAACAAACAAAATAAAACAAGCAACCCCTAAAAACTAAACCAAACCAAAGCAAATCAAAGCAATACAAAGCAAAGCAAAACAAGAACAAACAAAAAAACCCAACAAGAACACCCCCCCCCCCACCCACCCACCAAACAACAACAACAACAACAACAAAAAAATAAAAAAGAAGAAAAAAAGAAACCCAACAACAACAGCAACAACTCGGATCTCAAAAACTGCACGTACTGACGAAATATAAACACAACACAACGATCAGAAAGGACAACCGAAAGAATAAGCGAAATCCAGACCAAAAAGGTGACTGTCCAGCGTGTAAAGTGTGGACAAGAACCAACGGTGAAAGAAACACGCTTAGAAAAGACAGTTGCAACACAATGTATTAATAGTTCGGGTTAAAACCCGACCTATCAACCCGTTCAGCCCTGACGCACTGCTCCAGGAGATGGGTCGACCATGATAATTCAAGGGTAGTGCCAGATTAGCTTGGCGCCGATAGGCGCCAAGCTAATCTGGCACTGCCCTTGAATTATCATGGTCGATCCATCTCCTGCAACTGGTACATAGTCATTAGATGACGCCTCAGTCCAAAATTTGGGAAATACGGCCGTCGGGATGAATGTGTTGTAACTGTCTTTTATAAGCGTGTTTTTTTCTTCGTTGCGTTCTTCTCATCGAATAAGCAAGCCTGCAAACAAGCCAAGACAAAACATTCTTTCTTTGGAATGAGACATTTATGGCTTGCATATTTTAAAATAATTTTGAATTGGTACCTTTCGTTGCCAGGTTATTGTTTTTGTTGGCCATTTTGTTTTCCCAAAGGAAAGTTGTCATGTCTTTAGAGATTTTGATTTCAGTTTTGAATATCTTTGAAAAGAGAAATGAGGCCCATTCGAGGGTACGGGTTAGATTATATAAGCTCTCTTTGTAGTCGTTGCTGTTGTTGTTATATTATTATTATTATTAATATTTATTGATACGATGATGATGATTGTTATTATCACATGTATCACGTGATTTATTATTATTATTATTATTATTATTATTATTATTATTATTATTATTATTATTATTATTATATTACTCTAGTTTGATCCAGGTACCCCCCCTCCCCCCCCCCCCCCCCCCCCCCCCCCGAAAAAAAGAAAGAAAAGAAAAGAAAGACTTTACTTTAAACGGCCATTTCCCGTCGCTAACCTAGAATCTGCGGTACTCAAAGATGCACTGGCTCCATAGTTTCAATAGACAACATTTGTCTCCTTCCTTCTGCTCTTACCCGCTCACAGCTGCTGCAACTTGTCAGCACAACGCTTATCAGCAGGATGACAAATTCTCACAACGTGTATCACCCCTGTGCCTCTCCGTGGCGCCGCAGGTAACCAGACCGTTGATGCCGAAGCCACGGCACTATGGCCATTCATCTGCAAGAGGCTTAGATTCTTATGAGCCCCTGCAGCCGCTGGGGCTCATGAGAATCTGTGCCTCTGGCTGGCTGCACTGGCTCATGGGGCTCTATTCCACGGATGTGTTGGCAGGCCGGTTCCTGTATCGATAATAGGCTTGTGCTGCATCTTGCTGCTATGGCGGAGCAACTTGCTTAGTGGCTTGCGCAGCACTAAGTTCACTCATGCGACGGAGCCCATGTCTCAGTTTCTGCCTTCTCAAACGTCTTCGATTTTGTATATCCGTTGTGTAAGTTTACTGCACTTTTTGTTGAAAGTCATCTTGACGTGTTTTTTTCATGGCATTATTTCAAATGTTACGACCACAAATATGCTTTGAAAATGTGTCGGTCTTTACACGAACTGTTAATTTCAGGTTTAGTCTTATATGTGTAGGTGTATGTGTGCGGGTCTGTGATTTTGGACCATGCAGATGCAGCAAGCCGCAAGCCGCAAGGTCTACAAGCACAGATCAGCACATCCATTCTTTACATATGTAACTCTCTTTTCCTGAGATGTAGAAGTGGGTGTAGCCTTTAAGTGGCTCAGTATTTTTATGTTTGTTGTAGGCGGGTAGTGATGGAAATGGGTACCGACTGGCAGTTAGCTGCTTCATCTTATAAAGACGCTTGCTACACCACAGTTTGTGCCACGCCCTAGCCTGTGCACAATAAACTTTACGGTCTCGAATAATCTCCTAATGCTTGCCCATTGGTGATTGCTGTTACACCCCAGGTTGTGCCACGCCCCAGCCTGTGCACAAAACTTTTACTGATTTTGTGATACAGTGAAAGTGTGTAAACAAACAACATACACAAAATGTCAGACGAATTCACCTTGCATAAAGAAATATTCACCTCACATATGTAAAAACTTCAACATCTAGCTGCTATAGTGGGGACCTAACAACTCTGTACACAAGCAAAGTTTACCAAAATAAATGAGAATTGATAGAAGAAGTCGTTAAAAAACAGAAGGACTCGGAAAAAAACACAAGTAATCAGAATGAATTAATAAATACCTTTCTGTGTTTCGGTGAATTAATAACAGAACTACAACTAGGTTTCACTATTTTTAGTATTATCAGTTTCATCAGACTTTCAGGCTCGTTTCGCCGTCGACCATTGTAAGTCTGCACGGCATTGGACACCCCAAGGTGTTCCATTGGTCACGTAATTAATTCGAGATTGGAAGACCAAATTTTGTGCACACGCTGGGGCGCAGCACAGCCTGGGGCGTAACAACCTAAATAAGCGTTCAGTGCAATGCCCCCGCTCTGCGTCTGTTCGCCCCCGTTGCACCCCCGCCTATCCCCCATGCGCAAAAGGCCATCGGGCCGATGTCGGCCGCCGTTGGTCCGCGCACGACCGTGCGCGGGCCAACGGCGGCCTACTTCGGCCCGATGGCCTTTTGCGCATTGGGTCCTCATCTCCCTCCGTGTGACACTAATGTTAAATTATATTACAGGGCAAACTGGCCCACTATAATACTGCGAATAAAACAACGCTGTTTTCGGACAAACTTCTTGTGTGTAAATTACTTCGTTTATAGCACTGAGACCTCGCGCTGGGACCATATGGCGTTGAGGCGCGTCCCCTGGGTGGTGGATAGGGGGTCCCTCGTGAGAGGGGTGCACCGAATGAAATAAGGTGCCGTGAACCAACATGGTCTAAGGGAAGGTGACCCCGACAGAAAACCCCTGGTCCTCCTAGTAAGGGGGTTGGGCGTGGGGGTAGCTTCCCCACCCTACAAAAAAGGAAATAGCTACAAAAACGCTGACAAAAAGACTAACAGTAATTCCTTTCCTGGAGGAGGAAGGTTCTTCTACCAGAAGACTTATGACGTCCTGTGGTGAAAGCCGGAAGTCTTCGGAAGCCACAGGACCGAGCCGCTTCTCTCTATCCAGGGATACAACCATGGGCACATGGAACGTCAAGACCATGTACCAGAGCGGCAAGGCCGCCCAGATAGCAGCGGAAATGCAAAAGTACAACCTTTCCCTGCTAGGTATCAGTGAAGCCAGATGGACGCAGTCTGGCCAGAAAAGGCTGTTAAGTGGGGAGATGATTCTGTATTCAGGTCATGAAGAGGAGAATGCCCCCCATACAGAAGGTGTAGCATTCATGCTGTCACCAGTGGCACAGAGAGCGCTGATGGGCTGGGAACCTCTTGGGCCAAGAATTATCACAGCAGCCTTTAGAACCAAGAAAAAGCTCAAGCTGAACGTCATCCAGTGTTATGCGCCCACTAATGACAGTGACGAGGAAGAGAAACAAGAGTTCTACGACCGACTCCAGAGTGCCTTGGACAAATGTGCGGAGCGAGACATCACCATCGTCATGGGCGATTTTAATGCCAAAATAGGGGAGGACAACACCGGATACGAAGAGGTGATGGGGAGACAGGGACTAGGCTCGGAGATGAGTGAGAACGGGGAGAGGTTTGTAGACTTTTGTGCTCTAAACCGACTTGTCATTGGAGGCAGCATCTTCCCACACAGAAGAATACACAAAGCAACTTGGGTCTCACCTGACCATACAACAGAGAACCAAATAGACCATATCTGCATTACCAAGAAATTTAGAAGATCCCTTCAAGATGTTCGAGTGAGGAGGGGAGCAGATGTCGCCTCTGACCACCATCTGCTTACCTTAAGAATGAAGCTCAAGCTAAAGAAAAGCCGCACAGAGACAACAAGAAGACAGCGCTATAATGTAGGCCTCCTGAGAAGAAACTGGAGTTAGAGAAGAGTTCAAACTGGTGCTGTCCAACCGGTTTCAAGCGCTACAGGAGCTAGTAAATGAAGAGGAGGCGGTCACCACAGAGCAGCAGTGGAAGGCAGTTAGAGAGGCGCTGAACTCATCCTGCAAAGACACTGTAGGGTTCAGGAAACACCATCACAAGGACTGGCTGTCGGCACAGACCTTGAAGAAGATAGAAGTGAGGAAGCAGAAGAAAGCAGTTGTCAACAACAGTCGCACGAGAGCAGCCAAAGTAAGGGCACAGGGGAATACTCGGAAGCCAACCGCGAGGTGAAGAGGAGTATCAGGGCAGACAAGAGGGCCTACACAGACAGCCTGGCAGCAGAGTCAGAAAAGGCAGCAGGCAGCGGCAACATGAAACAGCTCTACGACATTACCAGAAGATTGTCAGGCAAGTATGGCCATACAGAAAGACCAGTAAAAGACAAAGAAGGCAAGCCTATTGCAGACAGAGCAGACCAACTCGACAGATGGGCCGGGTATTTTGAAGAGTTACTGAACAGATCTAGCCCACCCGACCTCCCAGACATCCAGCCGGCAGAGACCGACCTACCCATCAGCTGTGACAGACCCAGCCGGGAAGAGATCAGAAGAGCAGTGGCATTTTTGAAGAACGGCAAAGCAGCAGGCCCAGATGGCATCCTAGCCGAGTCTCTGAAAGCAGACCTAGAGACAACGGTGGAGATGCTGTACCCACTGTTTGGAAAGATCTGGGAAGAGGAGGTGATGCCGGCTGACTGGAAGGAGGGGTACCTAATCAAGCTTCCCAAGAAAGGCGACCTCAGCAAGTGTTCCAACTACAGAGGAATCACCTTGCTGTCAGTACCAAGAAAGGTCTTCAACAGGATCATCCTGGAGAGAATGAAGAGCTCCGTTGACCCCCAGCTAAGAGACTAGCAAGCAGGATTCAGGAAAAACCGATCATGTACAGACCAGATCGCCACTCTCCGCATCATCGTGGAACAGTCTCTGGAGTGGAGCTCCCCGCTGTACGTCAACTTTGTGGATTATGAGAAAGCATTTGACAGTGTGGACCGAGATACTCTGTGGAAACTCCTATGACACTACGGTGTACCCACAAAGCTCGTCCGCCTGATCAAGAGCAGCTACGATGGCATGACATGTCGCGTGATCCACGAAGGGCAGTTCACCAGGGAGCTCCAGGTCAGAACTGGTGTCAGGCAGGGGTGTCTGCTGTCTCCGTTCCTCTTCCTACTGGCCATAGACTGGGTCATGAAGATGACCACAGAGCACAGACGAAGTGGAATACAGTGGACACTGTGGACACAGCTTGACGACCTCGATTTTGCAGACGACTTGGCATTACTGTCCCACACTCATCAACAAATGCAGGACAAGACCACGAGGCTTGCTGACATCTCGTCCCAAGTGGGCCTCACCATTCACAAACAGAAAACAAAGACAATGAGGCTGAACGCAACCAGGGAAGAACCAGTCTTGCTTGCTGGCACCCCGTTGGAGGAGGTGGAGTCCTTCACCTATCTCGGGAGCATCATAGACAAAAAAGTCGGCACTGATGCAGATGTCAGAGCACGAATCGGTAAAGCCAGAGCAGCCTTTCTCCAGTTGAAAAAAGTGTGGAGTTCCAGAGAGCTGTCACAACACACCATCAAAGTCCGGATTTTCAACTCCAATGTAAAAGCAGTTCTCCTATATGGAGCAGAAACTTGGAGATTGACAAAAACCACAGTCAACAGAGTACAGACCTTCATGAACAGTTGCCTTAGAAGAATTTTGAAGATCCACTGGCCAGAGAAGATCAGCAACGTCAGACTCTGGGAGAGAACAGAGCAAATAACAGCAGAGAATGAAATTGGGCGAAGAAGATGGGGATGGATCGGTCACAGTCTGAGAAAGCCAGCTTCCAGTATCACTAGGCAGGCATTGTCATGGAACCCCCAGGGAAAGAGGAAAAGAGGTAGGCCGAGAAACACCTGGCGTCGAGACCTCCAAGCAGACACCAAGAGACTGGGAACCACCTGGAGTAGAATCGAAGGAGAAGCTCAGGACAGGAGTTGCTGGAGGTCTCTCGTCGACGGCCTATACCCGGGTAGGGGTGACAGGCGTAAGTATAGCACTGAGAATTCGGATATAACGACAAGAAAACTTAGTGCCCTATTGATTTATTATATCTGGAGTTTACTGTACTTTTTGTTGAAAGTCATCTTTACTTGATTTTAATTGTATTGTTACAACTGTTAAGACTACAAATGTACATTGAAATGTGTTGTTTTTTTAGATGAACTCTTTCAGGTTCAGTCAAGTATTTTAACCCATATCAAACTGAGGCTAAAAACTTCAAATTTGTACACTACCATATGCAAGCTACATTATAGTACTTACAGATAAGGATATAGACCAATGGCTTTAGTTCAATGGTGGTGCCAGAATAGCTTGGCGCCTAGAGGCACTACTATTCTGGCACTACCCTTGAACTATTTTAGTCAAACTTATTTTACACACTGGTGTATTCCGAATGATAAGGGTTAACCCAGCAAGTTACGCAGACAATCCTCGTTCATCGTAACAGTAAGAACCATCTGTGTATGAAGTACATGTAAAGTAACCAGAAAATGACAACATCGCAACAGCTGTAAAACGCTGCAATATTTATAGCAAATACGAATTCTCTGTATTTCATTAAAGAATTCATGATGATGATGATGATATTATAATTATTATTGTTATTGTTATTATTGTCCGCATAACACTGCGGAGAACGCGACCATCAGCTCCGGGTCTAAACACGAAGGCTCAGTTGCATGTGTGAGCTTAGTCCTGCGCCAGCCACTAAGCAAGGTGCTCCGCTGTATAGCGGAGCACCTGGCTTAGTGGCTGGCGCAGGACTAAGCTCACGCATGCAACTGGCCCGAGGTTTGTATGAAAGCGTACTGCCGGTCGATCCCTTGTTACCTCCTGGGCTATTATTCGTCGCGGTTCCTTGAGATTTGCCTTTGATACTGCCCAGCGGCCAGGGGAGATAAGATAGGTGAGGGACGGTTATTACCCCTTTGTGTCAGATTTCATTCGCCTCTCGCGCCACGCCGATGCCTGCGCAATAGAAAAACGATACTTCACTGTCTGGGACGATCTGGGGTTTCGTATTCAGAAGTCCTTCATTCAGCCCCTTATTTATTTATTTATTTATTTATTTATTTATTAATATTAATTTATTTATTATTATTTTAATTTTTTGTGGGGGTCGGGAGGGTGGGGGGGGGGGGGGGGGGACCCATTACATCCTGAGGCTGATTACAAAAAAAATTGCTTACTGTCCTATAAAAGCTGCATTAACGATTAGGAGATAGATTAACCACTTTAGTTCAAGGGTGGTGCCTGAGGAGCCAAGCTATTCTGGCACCACCCTCGAACTATCAAAGTCAGATTTATTCAAGCTGTATCAAATCAAGATGAAACGGGTTAATCTGAGTGTGTTTAGACTATTTTACAAAAATGAACAACACCACTACAGAACTGACATATAGTTATGCTGAGAAAAAGGACATTTCCGACTATTTCTCATTTCAGAAGAATGATTCAAAACATCATATCAAAAAAAAAAAAAAAAAAAAAAAAAAAAAAAAAAACAAACAAACAAAAAATCGGAAAACCTCGTCCAAACGAAGACCTCTTCCAGACAGAAAACGGACCACCACGAAACCTCGCCGATGTTTTTATTTGAAATATTGTAGGAAGAGGTGCAGTTGTGTAATCAGTGCACGTGTTTTGCGTAGTTTGCTCACCGCTCAGGTGCACGGTATAGCTGAAGCCAGACCTAATCTTAGGATAAAAACCTGGTTATCTCTCACGTCTGAGAAAAATGGGGCAGATCCGCCCCAGCAAGTAGCATAGATGCTTATGAGATCCTTCATGCTGCAAGGGTCATGATTATCTATTCCACTGGCACATGGAATTTTATCATTATTTTTTTTTTGGTGTGTGTTGAAGAATCTTAAGGAAAGGTTGCACGTGCAACAGATAATATTTTCCTCGTACATTTCTTCTTTAGGTTTTCATGACAAGGTAAGATGTCCATGATTTAAAGAGTTTTTTTCCCCCCTGTCTGTTTCTGTTGAGTGGCCGCTCCCGTTTCTGAAATTCTTGTCCGGGAAAAAAAAGCAGAGGAGGGAACAGCTTATACACACTGAGTCATAAAGTCAAATATTCCACATTTTGGATTGGACCTATAAAGACTTTCATTGACCTTCATCTTGACAGTTCAGGAGACACATAGATCATGGCAGTTCAAGGGTTGTGCCAGAATAGCTTGACGCCTACAGGCGCCAAGCTATTCTGGCACCACCCTTGAACTTGGTCGACCAAAGCCTGGTTGTAGCGAGGTGGGGCAGAAAGATTTGTAGTTGTTTTCCATTTCCCATTATCATTATGAGATTATAATTTTTACAGTTTCTTAGTCGTAAAGCATCAAATGCTTTGATGTTGCGAGTGACTCACTTATACTCATTCGAGTAAGAAGAAAACAGAAAAAAAAGATAAAAAGAAGAAAAGACTGATCGAAGATTATTTTATAATAATAATAATAATAATAAAGGTAATTTGTATAGCGCCTAATCACCAAGGTGCTCTAGGTGCTTTACAAGCACAGTAATGAAACACAAAGCAAAATACAAAAAAACAACAACATACAACAACAACAAAACAACAACCATACATTGATTTACAAGGAGCAGACAACTCGCACACACACACACAAACACACACACACACACACACACACACACACACACACACACACACACACACACACACACACACACACACACACACACACACACACACATGCATGATGAGCCGGCAGACAAAATGGTTTTTGAGTATATGCAACAGAAAAAAGGTGTGTTTTAAGCTTGGATTTAAAAATGGAGAGAGATGATGAGTGACGCACGTCAGCTTGGAGAGCGTTCCATGTAACGGGACCAAAATATCAAAATGCACGATTTTATGACAAAGTACCGAGGTAACGACTGTATCGTTTAGCATACTTAATAACCGGTATGGTCAAAATAGTTTTTCTATTGCCTTTCTTCGTGATGAAATTTACTGTTTTTTAATATTACCGTGTACATTTTTTCCAAGCTGATAAATTTCGTTCTCTCACACTCATGTGACTAAATCAAAAACACGGCTGAAAAATTTACACGTAAATCAAGGGAGGACCACCCATTGGGACCACTGAGACTTCACTTCCCTCTCCACCCTGCTGTTCTAACGTACTAAATAACAACACTCCGCATCTTTTAAATCAGTTGTTGAACGAACACCGTCTATCTGCAAGAGGCATAGATTCTGTCGCACGGACTCACGAGAATCTATAGTTCTTGCTGGCAAAGATCGGCCGCATGCACATCCTCAGACGCACCCAGAAGAAGGTTATTGTGGTATGGTTTGCGTGCGACTGCTACTAAATTACGGCGGTGCGCATCTTCAGTCTGTCACAGGCTTTTCCCGTTGTACAAAGTCAAAGACAGTAAGTCAGTGTCTGCTGCAAAGGTCAGTTGCATGAGTGAGCTTAGTCCTGCGCCAGCCACAAGGCAAGGGTACTCCGCTACAGATCCAGCAGCAACACACCACCACTGATCTGTGGTTTAACAATTATTAACAGAGCTACGATCTCAGTGTAATAACTCCGTGGGTGCGTTAAGCATTGATATATGCGGTATTCAAACCAAGTGGAGTCACTTTATGTGCAGCTTCATGCCGTAAATAATACTTCGTCCATGCCGTAGGGTGGGGCCAGTTGCATGAGTGAGCTTCGTCCTGCGCTAGCCAAGAAGCAAGGTGCTCCGCTATAGCGGATCACCTTGCTTAGTGGCTGGCGCAGGACGAAGCTTTTATTAAGTTAAAAAAAAAAACAACAACTTTGAGTTGTCAGTGATACACGATTTGTTTGTTTGTGTCAAGATGGACATTTTGTTAGAGAATACCTTTTGCTGATTTACAGATTATACTAGATGTTGTACGTATAGTCTTTTGTAATGTGCGTGTATGTGAGCGTACGTGGTTTGGAATGCGCCCGGAGCTCATGCAACTGGCCCGGAGGGCCCGCATCAGTCTCATGTTTGAGAAAAGCCACGTGGGGACGGTCATGTCGCAAGTTTTGTTTTTCTGTGTTTACAGGACACTTGCATGGTAGGTGAACTTAACTCATTCAGCCCGACGGCCGTATTTCCCAAATTTGGAGGCGTCATCTAATGACTATGCACCAGTTGTAGATGGATCGACCATGATAATTCAAGGGCAGTGCCAAATTAGTTTGGCGCCGATAGGCGCCAAGGTAATCTGGCCGTACCCTTGAATTATCATGGTCGATCCATCTCCTGCAGTAGTGCGTCAGGGCTGAATGGGTTAATGTGTATGGTGTATTTTAAGTCTACAAATTTACACGTATGTTTCAGAAAGCAAATACCGGAAAGGAAGGTTGTAGCTGGTAGTCGATATATCCCGATTAGAATTAAAAAAGAAAAACCCGATTACGGAGCTAGGGAAGAAAATTACGAAGAATACAATGAACTGATTTTACGACAGGCACTATTTAGGTCAGGTGCCACTGTAAGAAAATACTGGTTGTCATAAACTTCCCGCGAACACTGAGTTCTAGGATATATCTTCAAAGAAAAACATATCTCGATAAGAAAAAAACATATCTCATTATCTGTTCACAGATTCTACGTCCTTTTTGACTTGTCTCGCAAAATCAACCATCACAGTCCACATTCTTATAATATAGCATACTACGCCGTGGAGTGTTCGTATACTATCATTTGTGCACGAACAGAGCGACTCCCATTATCAAACTGTTTGAATCCTGAAAGTCACCGAGGTAGAAGGTGACTATGAATCAAACAGTTTGAGAATTGCATTCGCGAGATATGTCTAGAAATTATAGTATACGAACTCTCCGCTTCTATATTTCAAGTTATAGAACCTTTCACAACATGAATCCTGTCACACAAAATCAAGACAGTATAGCTTTAGCCTGTTCGTCGGCTGCGCCGCTTACTTTTGTCTGTTTCGCGCCTTTCAGATTTTTTATCGCTTTCGTGAGGAGTGCGATGTCATTGATTCTAGTGTAAAGTAAGCCGTGGTTGTTTGCACTCTCGCGGCTTGCCAGCCGCCTAGAATTGTACTATGCGATTCTCGGCCTACGACATATGGTGTGGGGGTGTTTTGCTACGTAAAAGTCGTCTTGAAAGGTTCTCTTGATTTAAAATGAGGTCGGATTCGTCATTACAACTTAAACCTAATATGTCAACTTTTTTTTTCTCTTCTTCATAGGCCCCAAGTAAATATTTTTAGGTGTATATATTTATTTTTTAACGTGTAATTATTAGGTGCTTATAACAAACACTGGAGATACAATGAAAACGTGGGTCCCCTGGTATTCGGGAAATTCCCTGCAAGCAAAAGATCTTCAGGCCGACGTCAGCCGCAGTGGGCCCGCGCACGAATGTGCGCGGGCCCATTGCGGCCGACGTCGGCCCAGAGACTTTTTGCTTACTGTGTTCACTTTTTTTATTTTTGGGACGCACGTTTTCTTTAAAAATGCAAAGCGTCGTTACTTTGTACATAATACAGTCTGCTTCGCGAATAGCAAGGTCGGACATAAGACAATCCGGATATAACAACAGTTTTTTTTTTTCAGTGGACGAAAGTCGGCCTACAACAAAGACAGCGCTCTTTCTTTGTAAATTGCTTCGCTTATAACAAACGTCGGAGATAACGCACGCACCCTTGCACGCACACACACACGCACGCACGCACACACACACACACACGCATGCACGCACGCACGCACACACACACACACACACACACACACACACACACACACACACACACACGCACACACACAGTGCGTCCCCGACCGATTTTGTTATAACCAAAGTTTAGTGAGTGTATTACCATCCGAGCAGGGCTGATATAAGAGTTATTTCAGAAACGATCTGGATGTTTTCACTCTTGTCTTTCACTCACGGTCCCCTTACTCAGTTTTCATTTCCACGACCAGCTGTTGACCGATGGTAGTGCATGATCAGCTCGGCGCGTCGATCTCCATTCGCCAAGCTATTCAGGCTTTCCGTCCACCACAGGCCATGTGCAAATTACAGGTCAGCCTACGTATCTCGCGGCACCCGCGAGCCATAGAAAATCACACCGCGTTTTTCGCGATTGCAGTGCTGAACTTACACCATTCTTGACAAGAAGCGCACTTGGTAAGCAAAATGTCCTGGGTCTGACGTCAGCCTTATAGCTGGCTCGCGCAGGAGACCTTTTGCTCACCGGGCATCCCCGTGGAAGCCAGCTGTGCGGGTTCAGTGTCCCCGATAGCGCGGTATAGTGGTTCGCGGAATACTAAAGCTGATTATTAGTGCACATAAGACAAGACTAAAAGGACCCCCTCTTTCTCCCACCCCCCCCCCCCCCCCCACAAAAAAAAAAAAAAAGAAAAGAAAAGAAAAAGCAGAGAGAAAAAACCCCAAAAACAATACAAAACCAACAACCCAATAAAACAACAACAAACCCAACAAACAAAACAAACAATAAAAATCCAGAAAATCAAAACAACAACAACAACAACAACAACAAAAGAAAAACCACCCAACAACAAACAAACAAACAAAACAACAACCTGCCCCCCCCCCCCCCCAAAAAAAAAAAAAAAGAAAAAAAGCAGAAACAAACGAACAACAATGATAACAACAACACAACAACAACAACAAACTCAACTAACTGACTCAGGAAGTGAGAGAGTTCAGCTAGACGCCTCACACCTGCGCTTTGGAGTTTGATTTACCTCAGACATAAATGTCCAATTTTGAGGGCTTGCACGCGCCGAGCTTTCCCATACATTCGTGGGCCGGAGATGCAGTA
Source organism: Semisulcospira habei (assembly GCA_036245525.1). Classification (NCBI taxonomy): domain Eukaryota; kingdom Metazoa; phylum Mollusca; class Gastropoda; family Semisulcospiridae; genus Semisulcospira; species Semisulcospira habei. The sequence continues at coordinate 117,609,324 of BTPG01000004.1, read as the reverse complement.
ATCTCGCGGCGATGATAATTCTGACATATTTGTTCAGAGCCGCGCTAGCTGCACACAGTCAGCCGAAGTCCTCGTTGGCTATATAGCTGGCAGACCAGTTGCATGATTGAGCTTAAAGTCCTACGCAAGCCATTACGCAAGGTGCTCCGCGAGAGCGGAACACCTTGTGTAGTGGCTTGCGTAGCACTTAAAGCCCCGTCTTTGAAATAACTTCGTGGTGGACAAAAGACGTTAAGCCCTAAACGTTTAGCCTTTTTTTCATTTTAGTCTGTATTTGAAATACAGTCTACTTCGCTTATAACAAGGTCGGATAATGCAACAGTCGGATATTACAACACTTTCTTCAAGGCTCCCGGCAGCACTTTCTCTAAATTACTTCTCTCATAATAAACTTGGGATAAAACAACAAGAAAAGTTGGACCCTCTGGCGATTTGTTTTACCCGGTCTTTACTGCAGACTTGTGTCAGTGATTCCACCTGCCCCGGTTTGATCAGCTTTTTTAATATCAGCTATTGTGCCAAAACTGTCACATATTTGTGTTCATTGCCATTTGTTTTGTATGCATGCCACTGCATGTCCGTCTATCCCCTACCCTGATGACCTTCAACACAAATTTGAAGACCCATCTTTTCCAGGTAGCATATCAAGATTAGCTTAGTCTGGATGTGCTGCTGGACATGTTGGCTGTTTTCTTATATCGGTAGCCCATGTAGGTAGGCTGCGCGCGCGCGCGTGTGCGTGTGTGTGTGTGTGTGTGTGTGTGTGTGTGTGTGTGTGTGTGTGTGTGTGTGTGTGATGTGCGTGTGTGTTTATTTTTAGGAATGCGCCTACATGGTGCGAGCAGGTGTTTATTTAAAGAGTGAGTGCGTTCTAATTTTTCTCCTTTTTAAAATTATTTTTTGTGCTGTAAAGCGCTCCGAGCTTGCTGTCCGTGGGGAAGGGCGCTATATAAAAACTATGTATTATTATTATTATTATTATTATTATTATTATTATTATTATTTAATTTCCATTATTACTTCATTTCACGACTTTATCTTAAATGCGGTGAAAAGAGACTTTTGTGTCTCAGCCTGCCCCGGTCTCCCTTACAATGAATGATTTGTGCGTTGGTCTGCTCAGTTGGGCTCAGTTGCATGAGTGAGCTTAAATCCTACGCCCGATGGCCTTTTGCGTATTGGGATCACAGATGCTTCCAAATGTATCGTTTTTTTTGTTGTTGTTTTTTTGTTTTTGTACGATACATTTGGAAGCATCTGTGATCCCAATACGCAAAAGGCCATCGGGCCGATGTCGGCCGCCGTTGGCGGCTGGCGGCTGACCAATGGCGGCTGATGTCGGCCCGATGGCCTTTGCGCACTAGGATGCTGCTGCGCTTTACCGTAAGACTGTATAAATAGAGAACGATTAATGACGATCACAATGGAGAGTCCGAAATAGCTCAGGCGGTTAAACGTCGGAGCAGGAGAGCGAAGGGAATCGCCGGGTCGTGGGTTCGAATCCCGTCCCGGCCCCGGTAGCTGGACTCACAATCCAGGGGGAAAAAACGGATTTGTTCAATAGCATGTCCGTTGAAAGGTCCTGGTAAATCAAAGTGGCACAGTTGGAGCGCGCCTGAGTTGATCAGTGTCCAGGTCGTACTCTATAGGCAATAGATTTTCCTGTCCCCCATAACCCGCCCGTCAGGGCCGTCCATGATCACCTCGGTTCTGTGGACGTTAAACCTGAACTAACCAACCGACGATCACAACAACTGTGCGCCGGCCATAAGGGCCAGCACTGAACCTACAACTGACCAGACTGCTTGACGAGAAGCGCACTTGGTAAGCAAAAGGTCCTCGGTCCTACGTCAGCCAAAGGCTGACGTTGGACCGAGGATCTTTTGTTCACCGGGCATCTCCATGTTAGCCAGCTATATATATATATATATAGAGAGAGAGACCTGTGCGCGTTCTATTTTACGAGCCGTATATTCGGTGATAGCTGCAGAATTCTTGTATTTGTTGGATAATTCCTGTATTTGTTGGATAATTCCGGTATTTGTTGGATAATTCCGGTATTTGTTGGATAATTCCTGTTCACGGCAAGCAATAACTCTTTTGAACAGTGAAGAGTTGCCCCCTATCTGCTCATGTCATGTTATGTTTATCACGACCACACACGAAAAAGATACGGACGTGAAACATTTTGAGTTTTGGAATTTTTTTTTTTTTTTTTGTATGTGAGAGAATTTAACCCTTTGGCTGTCGGTAGCGATTTTTGACAAAAAGCTCTACCGAAAGCCAAAAGGTTAAGATTTGCTGCAGCTTTTGGATACTCGCAGCGAGATGTCTTAACCCTTTTGGTGTCGGTAGCGGTTTTAGTCGCGATGATTCCTGTAGGAGCCATCGCGGCTAAAACCGCTACCGACACCCAAAGGGTTAAAAGTGATGTCGTGACCATACTTTTAAATTCGTAATGAATTGTATTCGTCCACGTGATTGAACTCATTTATACATTTATATGGCGCCCCACCCGGGGGACTTTGGTGGGGTTAACTACTTTTTTTGTTCCCAGGGTCACCCTGGTCAGCCCCACAGGGTGGGTTTTCCCCTCAGAGTCTATTCTGGGACGTGTGTTTCTGTCTACCCTTGGTCCATTCACCTGTATTTTACTTTTTTAAACTCTCCCTACTGTCTGCCCTCCCTGTAGCTCTTGATATTGGATGTGTGTTACTAAATGGTCTTAGGTTTATTTAGCGTATTAGACCGGCTGGCGACATACATTCAATATTCTGTTTAGTTTTTTTTTCACAAGCAGTGCAGGCACGTCCTGAGAAAGTCTTGCTGCTGTCGGGACGTTAAGCAATGTACAACCAACCAACTATCATTTATGGCATCCCGCATCAATAGTTGCGGAAGTTTCGTATAGCGTTGCCTTCGGCAACGCTATACGATACTTTCGCAGCTGTTGATGCGCAGCGCCTTGAATGGGTTGTCATTCGAAACCTGCTGCTTACCGCTATTAATATATGCAACAAATGAAGATAGCCGTTACAAGCCTTCTTATAAACCTCTGGCTTGTACTGACCTAGAAAAGCTTCTCCATTCTGTATAGTTTTGTCGATGTAACATGATAAAATATTTAAACCGAATGAAGATAGCGGCGTTCAAGCGTGCCGCATAGGCCTGTATGAGGTATGTCTTGAACATTAAGTTCATTTTGTGGATTTTATCAATATGCGTCATGCTACCGGCACGCAAGGGGTTAATATAATCTTTACTTGAAAAAAAAAATGTACCGGGGCGAGCACTGAACGTCATTGATTATGAGATTTCTTCCATCAGGCTTATCGCTCGTCTACTATTTCGAATTTCCACATGATGATGATGATGGTGATGGTGATGATGATGATGATAATGATGATAATAATAAAAATCTTATATAGCGTAATATCCCGACAAGAAAGGCTCAGCGCGCTTTACATCGAGATAATCTAAGTGAACTGAATAGAGTCAAGTACAGACGGCAGACATATACACTCATCCAGTAGTAGTAGTAGTACCAATGCACGTGATCTATTGTTCCCTATGGCCCTATAGAATCTTCGTTCGCGAAGTCAAGCCAAGAGATTGTTCCCTATTGTGAACACATGGCGCGATGGCCTGACTTTGTCGCAGTAAAGGAATACAGATGAAACATAGGGCCTGCGGTAGATTGGGAGCTAGGGCCAGTTGCATGAGTATAGCAGAGCACCTTGCTTAGTGTCTGGCACAGGACTAAGCTGACTCATGCAACTGACTCCTGATGTCTTTTGCTTAACGCACGAACAACCTTTGTGTTTCCCCAGCCGGCGGAGGGGTTCGGCGGCTGTTCCTTCTACAGCGGGGTGATTTACTTTTCTATCGTGCAATAACTCCGTCAGCGCAAAGTTGCATCACTATCTACACGTAGCATGGGTTCCCCCGGACCACACACGAAACAAATGCGTCTCAGGGAGAGATGTATGCACATTCTTTGTTATGAACCATTTAAAGTTTGACTTTATAGGCTTCTAAATTCAGCTTACGATTCAAGCATTTTCTCCAGTATCATACTGTCCTGATACCATGGCTGGCACTCTTAGCGAGTTGTGGATGCTTTTAGGGCTCACGCCACACATGTAGGTAGTTGTACATTTTGAAATTAACCTCTTTAACCCCACGGCCACATTTTCTAATTTGTGGAGGTGTCACCTACGACTATACACCTGTTGCAGGAGATGGATCGACCATAATAATTCAAGGATGGTGCCAGATTAGCTTGGCGCCATCAGGCGCCAAGCTAATCTGGCACCACCCTTCAATTATCATAGGCGACCTTTCTCCTGATGTAGTGCGTCGAGGCTGATCCCGCAGGAATCACCTCGACTGACAAAAAACGCTACCGATAGCTATAGGGTTAAAACGTTTCTGTCTTAAATACGTAAACAAATCAGATAATCAAAATTGTCATACTCATAAGCATAAACACCAGACCAAACAATTCAATTGATTGTGCATGTGTTCAGTTGCTACGACTACAAACAAACCGTCGTCGGAACACCTGGACTATTTTGAAACTCAAATACCGTAGCTTTTTATATGTAATGTTGATTAAAACACGTGGCCCTTAAAGACCCACTACCGCCACTGTTCAAAGATACACTTCTGTAACAAATGATTACGAAACACTACACTCAGGTCTAGTCATGGTTCATTTAGACACAGGAGAATCCAGTTCAGCACACGTCGTCTTTATATCAAGTAACCTGACAATGATGCCATTCGGTTCTAGAAATACAACGCTATCAGATGAGAAACAGCTAAAAATAGTTTGAAACGCTAACGCCGGGTCAGCGCACAATAAATAAGTGCGATTACGCGTGTGCTTTTGCTGCGTGTCCAAACTGCTGTTAAAATTTATTACGTGTGTCGACAAGGCATAACAAACACAAATGGTGCAGAAACGTGTCTTCAGATTTATGTGTAGTAATGGTACTTTAACTCATTCTACCCCAGACACACCACAGCAAGATGAAGATCGACCATGATAGTTCAAGGGTGATGTCAGAATAGCTTGGCGCCTATGGGCGCCAAGCTATTCTGGCATCACCCTTGAACTATCATGGTCGATCTGTGTCCTGCACTGCAATGCAGTCTTCAGAGGACAACGGCAAAATTTGAGGATTTCGGTGTTGGGGTAGAATGAGTTAAGCGTTTAAACCATCGACACGTGTCCTATATATATCGTTCGGGTTTATACTAGTCGGGTACTGATCTGAAAACCCGCACACAAAAATACGAAATAAAGCACTGTAGTAGAGTTGTATCTGTATATATATATATATATATATATATATATATATATATATATATATATATATATATATATATATATATATATATATATATATATATATATATATATATATATATATATATAGGCCTACCTACCTAGGCTAAACTCTACTACAGTGCCTTATTTCGTATTTTTGTGTGCGGGTTTTTAGATCAGTACCCGTCTAGTATAAACCCGAACGAGCTATTAATAATCTAGCACTCGAAGGTCTCTAAAATAAATGGCCAAATAGCGCAGGCAAGATTTGAGCAGTTTGTTGAGCAGGTTAAGTGAGGAATTAGGAGAGGGATTAGCCGACCCATCCAAATGTACCCGATGGAGACCCCGATTTGCTCGGATCACTTGACAGTCGCCACACGCGTAAACTCCGAGAACATTTTCGATTTGAGACGCGTGGTGGTAGCAGGACCGCAGGAGGATAGCAGGAGGTGATAGCAGCAAGAGGCAATGTAAGACTGGTTGTCTCCCTCGATTCGCTACCGCTTATCAGCGGTAGCGAATCGAGGGAGACAACCAGTGTGGCTACAGCAGTGTTCTCGTCCGAATACAGTGGCGTAGAAATGAAGATTTTGAGAAGAGGTGTTACGACGGTGCGATGGCAGTGACATAAATGTTGAATGGATGTTGAAAATTTGTAAAGCGCTTTTAGCTTACTTTGTCGGGATCCTGCGCTGTGTAAGGAACATTTATTATTATTATTATTATTATTATTATTATTATTATTATTATTATTATTATTATTATTATTATATTATTATTATTATTAATGAGTCTTTTGTAAATAATACGGCACTGATTTGGGAGACAGATGGGCGATGCTAGTTCATTGGTAGTGCCAGACTAGCCTGGCGCTCGGAAGGCATTAAGCTAATTAATTTTGGTGCTACTCACCATGGCCCACCCATCTTCTGTAATCGGGTGTCAGGGCTGAATGCGTTAAGTATTACACTGTTTTCACTTTTCTTCGGTGCTTCTTATCAAAATCTTTGCTAACTGACAGTTGGGCTTAGTGGAAGTACGTCCCAAGTATAAGTTTATGTTTTCCCATCTTTGACACATGTATTTATATATTGTATAACAAGCAAATTAATATTCATGAATTTGATTGACATACTTTCCTTCCCAAAAGCCCTTGCGCGCCAAGAAGACGATCTTGATGATACTTGCATTTTCAAAACGGAAACGCGAAATATGCTCACACTGCACCATTAACAAGTTCCTTATGTGTAGTAGTAATGAAATACTTCTTATTGTGTCTGATGAACGCTCTAAATTTATATCCTACACACACACGAACGGAGAAAAGACGCCAGGAAACGTGCGAGTCGCTGAACTGACAAGTGAAATTGACGAGAAGAAGGCGATATCGACAACCTGAGAAAAGAACTAAATAAACAAACATACTGGCATTTTCCGCAATTATGCGTGATCTAGTTACAAGTAGAACTTACTTAGTAACACGCACGGATATACAATGCACTGACGTCTTCATAGTCAGACGAAATCGACGGGCAGAGTCGACGGCTATATGCAGTCGTCTGCCCGGATTCATGTGTTTTGTCTGATCACCACAATCAGCCGCAAAATGAATGACGCGAGGCATAGTTTTGTTTTGGCCTAGGTACATAAATTATATTGAGCAACATTTTGCTTGATATAGTGCCAATAACCGACAGATATGATTACTTGACCCGAATGTCCTCGTCTTACGACTCGGACATTTTGATTTGGGTCTCGTAATCACCTCTGCCTGTTATCGGCACTATATCAAGCAAAATGCTGCTCAATATAATATAATATCAGTTAGAGCAGTAGGAGGAGCGCAGTAAGTCAAAGTGGCACATCTGCAGTGCGCCTGAATTGATCGGTGTACAGATCGTACTCCAAAGGCAATAGCTGTTTCGGCCATGTCCCCAGGTCCTCCCCCCCCCCCCCCCCCATCCCAATATCCGCCAGGTAGAGTCACAGTCGTCCGTCCGTTATACATGTCCGTTCTGAATAGTCCTGGTAAATCGAAGTGGCACAGCTGCAGTGTGCCTGAATTGATCAGTGTTCAGGTCGTACTCCATAGGTAATAGGGACCGGGACCGTTCATTATCACTTTGGTGCTGTGGACGTTAACTCATTCGAGACGTGCCGCGTATCCGCAGGCGGCACGTCTCGAATGCGTTAAACCCCAAACTATCCAACCAATCCGTCCGTTATCACACCGGTGCCAGGGCTGCCCGACTAAACGCACATCACGTGTAACTCCGTGCCTCTGTTACTGCAGGCACACATGAGACTCTATGTCTCTTTACAGATGGAAGGAAGCGCACGCTACCTGGACGGATCACTCGAGAGGTGTTTAAAAGGTGTGATCGAGTGGACAGCTCGGACTGCCCCTCGACAGCTTAGAGTGCCACTTGTCAATTCGTGTGGACTCGACGATAGTCGTGTGTTGCGCTAGATTTTTTTTTTCAACTTTTTTTTTTTTAATCGGAAGTTTGATAACTTTTCGGAGTTCGCGCAGGAATGTGTCAGAGACTCACGCGTGACAGGTTGAATTGCTACTTGTCAGCTGGGGTGGATCTGAGCCGGTTCTCTTTCAATGCCATTTGACGCCGATGCCGTTTCTGCGATCTTCGTTAGTTCAACGCCAAAGAGCCTCGGGCGTCCCAGGAACAGGAATTCAAAGTGGTGTCAACAAGAGGTGTCAACAAGAGGCATAGATCCTCATGAGCCCCCGCAACTGCGGGGGCTCATGAGGGTCTATGTCTCTTGCTGTTGGGTCTTGTTCACTCTTTCTCAGAATGTATTTCTCAGAAGTCAAACGGCTAAGAGACTCATAACTGTGAGGTTTTGGACATGGCGGCCTAGAGACTCAAAGAGAGAGTAAGCCAGTCTGCCACGGAATACTAAAAGATTCGAACCAATGGTATGAAACAGGGTGACATTTAGTTTAGGGTTCAAATCTCTTTGTCGTTATAACATTACTGGGCAGAAAGCGATCAAAGGTGTGGAATTTGAGTAAAAGATGTGCACATTTTGTAGTTTACTTTTTTGGGGTGGGTGGGTGGGGGTGAGGGGTAGGGGTTGGAGGTTGGGATGGGGGTTTGGGGTGGGAGGAGAGCAGTTTCCCTTCCCCAACCCCCAAATCTTTCCCTCAGATCCCCGCGTCACTGTACGTAGCTGCTGTCAGAGGGTATCCGCAAGATTTCTGTCTTCTTCTCACGGTTACCGAATACAAGGGCATTTTGAATGTCCACTACCGCCGTAAATGTTCAAAGATACACTTCTGTAACAGATGGTTACCAAACGCTACAAACAGGTCTAGTTATTGTTCATTTAGACACAGGACAATTCAGTTCAGCACACGTCTTTATATCAAGTAACCTGACAATGATTCCAATCCGTTCTATAAATACAACACTATCAGTACGAGAACTAGCTAAAAATAGATTGACACGCTAACGGGCTGTGCAGAAAAAATAAGTGCGATTACGCGTGTGATTTTGCTGCGTTTCAAAAGTGCTGTTACAGTTCATTACGTGTGTCGACAATGCATAACAAACACAAATGGTGCTGACATGTGTCTTCAGATTTGTGCTTAACCCTTATCATTCGGAATACACCAGTGTGTGAAATAAGTTTGACTCAAGAAAGGTGTAGTGCGAGACTTACATTCTGCCATCGAATGAGCAAAGAATGTTAATGTATCGGGAGATCTTTTGATGTGAAAGCCAGTGAAGTCTGTAATTTTTATGGCCGCTCGCGATCCAGGCGTTACACTACACATTACCGTACGCTGCACGACATAAGGCGAACACCCAGCAACCGCCTTAGCCTGTGGAACAGCGATGAAGATGGAAGCCAGCAAGAGGCATAGTTCCTTAA
>BTPG01000004.1:117535089-117597589 GCA_036245525.1 Semisulcospira habei | reverse complement strand
GAAATCGGCCGCAGTAGGGCCCCGCGCACGATAGCTTTTTGCGTACTGGGTTGATTGTTGTCGCTGTGAAATAAGCGCTTTGAATGTAGAGATGGTGTTCTAATCCTATGATATACGGATCGTTTTGTGTTATTAATATTAATATTAATATCTTACCCCATCACCTCCACTGTACGTACATTGTACGTCTGAAATGTGTGCAAATTCAACGCGAAGGAGCTCTAGCCGGCCCATGAACAATGGATACAAAGCGATTTCAGCAAGAGGCATAGATCCTCATGAGCCCCCGCAAATGCGGGGGCTCAAGAGGCTCTATGCCTCTTGTAGTAGTATGGTGTCCATTTTTTCTCGGCTGTAACGCACGCAGACTTGCCCCCAGTCGTACGCACAGACTCTCGCACAACAGACGCATACACCGCCACTGACTCAGACGGGCGCATTCATGCGGTAAAACACAACTCACGGGCTTCCTTTCTAACGGAACGTTTATACAATATAAAGAAAAAAAACAACGCTTAAATGATTATCAAACTATTTACACTTCCCCACTACCAACATCTCAACACCACATGCACACACACAATATCACTGCCAGGCTAGGTAGTAGTCTCTCACACTCCAACCTGTTTGGTGTTCCCGCCTGGTTACTTTCAGTTCTTTCACGTCTAGTCGTGCAAGTCCTTCGTATGCTCCCGAGTCGTCCCGTCTCTCGTACTGTAGACGTCCTCGTAGCTCGTACCGTATCTTCGCTGTGACCCCAGTGTCTCGGCACCGGTCGCTCACTCCCGAGTGAAGAGATGGAGAGATGACCTCGCATTAGGTCCCTGGTCAGTGACTGACGTCTCGGCGTCCGTCGCTCCAACCTCCGACAAGCACTCTGAATAAATAATAAAGTCCTAAAACGTAACTCTTGCTAAACACAAACACATATTGGATAATATGAGATACATTACGTAACCTGGCTGATACAATAACTCACACGTTCATTCACACACAGACACACGTGCTTCTTAATCCGACTACTTTCGTAACACCCCATATCTCTGTCACTACCTTAAAACAGACTATAACCTAACGCTCTTGCTATACGTTATCCCATACGCTGGAAAAGACTATACTTAATCACGTACCACCTTCATAACGACTTAGGCATACACACCTCACATTCCTTAATTATCCATCTCGGTAAATAACTATATATACGAAAACACTGGTTACCTCAATAAATACCAAACCAACATAACTGAACCAAACCAGTCAATACTACACAACCGAATTACTCTTACCAACGCATACTGTCTTTAACTCTCTTGGCTTGACTTCGCGAACGAAGATTCTATAGGGCTTGCCCACGTCGTCTGCAGGCATTTTCGTGGCTGCGGAGGCCAATCCGGGACAGGCAGGTTCGACCGCAGTGGCTGCAGGGGAAGGTCTGGTCAGGGTTCTGAGTTACGGCAACTCGGTTTTTTCTCCTGAGCCGTTTGTCCTCAAGGTTAGCTCTGCGAGAGTCCTCAAAGGAGACGGCTGCCTTGTAGATGGTGGAGCGCCAGGTGTCACGGTCCGCAGCAAGCGAAGACCACTGGCGGTGGTCGATTTGGCAAGCACTAAGTGACTTCTTGAGACCGTCTTTGTATCTCTTCTTTGGTGCCCCTCTGTCACGGTGTCCAGTAGCAAGCTCGCCGAACAGAGTGATCTTGGGTAGGCGATGATCCTCCATCCTGGAGACGTGCCCCGCCCAGCGAAGCTGTGTCCGCAGCAACAAAGCCTCGATGCTCATAGTTTCTGCCTGTTCAAGGACCTCGACGTTGGTGACATAGTCACTCCAGTGAATGCCCAGGATGGTACGCAGGCAGCGCTGGTGAAAGCGTTCGAGGAGTCGTAGTTGGTTGCGGTAGAGGGCCCAGGACTCGGAACCGTACAGCAGGGTGGTGAGGACGACAGAGCTGTCTTTAACTAAGCAACTATCAATAATACATATCAAAAACATGCCTGAATTCTAGGTTTCAGAGTCTTGGAATACGGGCTAAGGTATCTCACACACGTCTGTACCCACTGACAGTATAGCCCGCACTAACGTATTTAGACTTCTGACAGACTGAGCTCTCGCCTAGAACTCACTAAAACTCCCCCCGTGTTAACCGTGTCTTAAAGATTCCAAGTGAATTACGGGCCTCACGGACTATCGGCACAAATCAAAACGCTAATAAAACTGTACCGTATTTAACCTACTGTGTGAATCCTATGCGTGAGCATAGAGTTTCATCACATCGGCAGTAAAGGGGTAATATTAAATTAATTATTTTTTATCTTCATCATTATTATAGTTATTATAAAGAAGTATTCATTTGCAGACTAGAACAAAATAAGGCCGATGTACTGAAGATAGGATCCTTTGACAGCTGCATGTGAAGTTATTATGCCGGTGTCAAAGTACAAAGAAATCCCACAAGAAAAAAGTCAGGAGCAAAGCGCACACCACGTAATTTGTTCCTTGTCACCCATAAACTCTAGACACAAGTGTGTAAACAGTAGAGATGTGTGGTATAGAGTTTTGCGATAAAGTGCGTGCAACATAGTCTGTCATCTCCGAGGAAAAGTAGAAACAAACGGACGCAACAGTCTACAAACCCCAACCTCCAAAAAATCAGAGGAAGCTGGAAGAAAAAGAAATTTACTAAGTCGATAAAAATGGAGATTATTTATAACAGACATTAATCAAGTATGAACACATGAACTCATTTGAGACGTGTTGCATCTGGATACGCGGCTTTATGTCGCGTATCCAGATGCGGAAGGTCTCGAATTAGTTAATACGCTCCTTCATCATTACGCATGGAAAAACGATACGAACAGGAAAAAAAGAAAAAGAAAAGAAAGATGCAGTGGGATAAGAAGAGAAGCCATCTACATTCAAACACACATTCTGTTTTCTACGGTAGAAAACAGAATGTGTGTGTGAATGTAGATGTATGTAAGAGGAAAACGTGGGCTAAGGAAAAGATGTAGAAAAACAAAAAGAGAATATGTGGGTGAAAAAATATAGAGATATATGTTATGTCTGGCGGGGAATCGCGTCCCATGGATGCCTCCTAGCCGTCCGACACAAAACACATTCGTTACATTGTTCTGGGACGCCAAACTTGCGCGGCATCAAAACCCACCACTCCCTCACTCCTGGGAGCAAAGATGCCGATAGTTAGACATCCCAGGCATGGACGATTTCATCTGCAAGAGCCATAGATTCGCATGAGCCCCTGCGACAGAAGGGGCTCATGAGAATCTATGCCTCTTGCAAAGGGAATACATGTGGCTTGATGTCTATTTTCGTTTTTTTTTTATTGCGACCGCTTGTAGCCTCTGCCGCTACCGTTTCTGTTAGGGTTCGTGAGAAGCCATGCGTCGTTTGGATGGAGGTAGCTTGGCTAAGAGATTCAATTTATTGCAGCGACTGCGTACAGCCTCTTGGGTCCGCTATGGCTCATGAGAATCTGGGCGTCCTGCAGAAGGAGGGAGATTGGTTGAGAAACTGAGTTATGCTTTTTGTGGCGACCGCGTGCAGCCTATTGTGTTTGTTTGTCGCAGACTATTAGCTAGCGAGAGGTGTAACGGGTGCACCCGTGACGAGTTATCCTTCCTGATGGAGAGAGAGAGAGAGAGAGAGAGAGAGAGAGAGAGAGAGAGAGAGAGAGAGAGAGAGAGAGAGAGAGAGAGAGAGAGAGAGAGAGAGAGAGAGAGAGAGAGAGAACTGTAAGCACGTCATATCAACGCAAAAGTCTGTGTACGGTTTTGAGACAAAACTAGCCAAGCGGAAGAAACAATCACCAACCCCGCCTTTGTTAACCTGTTCAGTGCCGGCTGACGCAGACTGTGTTTCTGTAATCTTGGTTAATTCAACACTAGAAACACTCAGCTGTCCCAGGAACATGGATTCAAAGTGGTGTCAGCAAGAGGCGTAGATCCTCAGGGGAATCTATACCTCTTGCATTTGGGTGGTGGATTTTAAATTTTCTCGGCACAGAACGAGTGTAAATTTGAAACCCCACTTAATGACATATATCGAACTTCTTTCCTCCGTGGTAGTCTAGAGCCGTAACTCATTCGAGACGTGCTGCATCCGGATACGCGGCTTAAAGCCGCGTATCCGGAAGCGGCACGTCTCGAATGTGTTAATAAACAGTTCCGTAACAGTTCTGACCATTGCACTTTGAATAGTATGGTGTAGATGGTGCAGATGTTTGGGTGCTTGAATTTCTGTCAGTATCGTACACCTGAGGACCATATTTTTTTTATGGTTGTAGACTATCATTGAATGTTAAAAATAAAAAGAAGGTTGATATGCAACTGGTAGCAAGTTTTAATTTTCAAATAAGTGCCAATTATTCAAAATGTAGTAAAACTGTTGCCGCAAGGGTTTCATATGAAAGGAAAACAGAAAATAGAGGTTGAAAACCCTTTAAGTTAGAAACACGAAACACGACGTTTCGGATCAAAGATCCTTCTTCTCGGTGATATGGAAACAACGTTCCAAGTTGTTTCCATATCACCGTGAGGATCTTTGATCCGAAACGTCATGTTTCATGTTTCTAACTTAAAGGGGTTTCAACCTCTATTTTCTGTTTTTCCTTTTAAGCGTCAGTTATTGCTTGTTCCTTTCGATTTGCTTTGTCTGATAACCGTACAATCTGTTTTGCGTTGATACAGCGTGGTAAGGGGATATCCGAAGAATAGCATAATTGAGTCTCTTATGGAGGGTATCCTCAGTGCGACAATTCTGGACTTTGTTGTTCGCGCTTATTTCATACCTAATCCTGCGTGTTGTGTTTAACCACATGTCTCGTGGTGAGGATTAAGTTTCGGTTTCTTGCTGCACGTGCGGTTTGCATAATTACCACTATACTGTTACAGCGTCAGGGTGCTGAGTGCAGACACATGTGTTTGCTTGCAGCAATACACGTTATTCCAAAATCAGAATCAGGTTCACAGGCATGGGATGATCGTTGCATAGTTGGTCACTTCTTAGTGGGTAGTAGCAAATATTAATTAATACTACTGGTGTTAAGAGGTGACCTGTTATCAACGATCATCCCATACCTGTGATCAGGTTAACCAATTTAACCCGAAGGCTGTATTTCCCAAATGTTGGAGGTATCGCCAAACGACTGTGTACCAGTTGCAGTAGATGTATAGACCATGATAATTCAAAGATAGTACAAAATTAGCTTTGCGCCTGACGTATGATGCGTAATGCGGCCGTAAAACTATTTCCCACAAAAGAGCCTTTGTCTGGGAACTTTTCTTTAAATATTTTGTTTTAGCTGTAAAATCCCACAAGAAACAGTTCACACGTGACATTTTTTTCCTGTGAATTATTTGTTAAACTGGTTCCTACAAGAAAGCCCGTGGCAAAGAACTATTTTGAATATTTACTTTAGCTGTTTGGCAGAGAAGAACCGCTGTCATCGGCCTGGTTCTAGTGTATATGAAATGATCCCTTTCTAACCATTTTCATGCTGATACACTTCTACTTGAAATTAATTTGGCTGTGATAGTTCAAGGGTGTTGCGCCTCAGGCGCCAAGCTATTCAGTCACCACCCTTGAACTAAAATGGTTGATCTATCTCTTAATCTGTAATGTAGCCTTCATAGGACATTACGCAAATTAAAAAAAACAAAAAAAAAACACATCAGCTTCAGGATGCAATGGGCTAAATGGCTCCCGCACACGCCGGCGGTCCGTGGCGCAGTGGTTAAGGCGCCTGCCACCAATGCCAAAGGTGCGAGGTTCGATACCGGGTTCCGGCGTCGGACTTTTCTCCTCTGGTAAGTGTCACCGTTAATTCGGGCGGACCGTCGGGGGTTCTTTCTCCGGGTACTCCGGTTCTTCCACCCCCCGCCCACACTTTGGTACCGGTTTCAGGCCACTTTACAAATTTCAAATACAAGCGATCAAAAATCTCTGTAACTTCAGTAGCTGAACTGGCCCTTCGTCTGTCTTGTACTGTGTTTGTCTTAAATGGCGTAAATCCGTGTCTGTTACGTGAGTGTGCGTGTTGGGTTTCAGTTCGCGGCGCTTTGAGTCGATTCGCCCAAAAATTGAGAAAAAGCGCCTATATAATAACGGTATTATTATTATTATTATTATTATTCTTATTATTATTATTATTATTATTATTATTAAATGAACTGCAACATTCCAACGAAACGAACGTTTTTCTTCCATTTCCCCTCCATTGCAATCGTTTCTTCGTAATCAGATTGAAACGACGTATTTCCATCGAAATATGGTTAAAGAACCTGTTTTTATGCCCGTAGCATTTCGCAGCACATTTCTACCTGCGGCCCATTCTGCATCGTCCCCTTTGTCACGTGTATCTAACGGCATTTACGGTCCACACGTGATGGTATTCCCCGATCACCTCTGTGCCAGTGGGACATAAAACTGAAACTAAGAAACGTGATGGTTTCCAAATCTTCACTCGTTGTGATGTCGGACAGCACACCAGCCCATTTTGTCTCATTCAGCCCCCGACACACCACAGCAAGACGGATCGAGCATGATAGTTCACGGGTGGTGCCGGAATAACTTGGCGCCCATAGGCAACCAAGCTATTCTGGCACCACCCGTGAACTAAAATGCTCGATCTGTCTCTAGAATTGCAATACAGTCGTTCAGAGGGCAACTTCAAAATTTGGGGATTTCGCTCCTGGGGTGGAATGTGTCAAGAAGCGGTTCCGCTAATTCCCTTGTATTTGGGACTCTGGTCACGCGAGACTTTCTATATATGGTAGTCATGGGCCGGCTTGCATCGAAATGTTTTCGGCGTGTTCCTGCGTGTGTGGAGAAGGCGTTTCGATGCCAAGAAGATGTAGAGAAGAAATTTAGTTTCTGCGGCCGTTTCTCATGTCTATGCGTGCATGGGCATTAAGTCACCGTGTATAAATATGTGTATTCTGTTTCTTCCAGAGCACCAGACGTACGGCGAGGTGAACCAGCTGGGCGGGGTCTTCGTCAACGGCCGGCCCCTGCCCAACGCCATCCGCCTCCGCATAGTGGAATTGGCGCAGCTGGGGGTGCGGCCGTGTGACATCTCACGTCAGCTGCGGGTCTCCCACGGCTGCGTCAGCAAGATCCTCGCGAGATACAACGAGACAGGGTCCATCCTGCCCGGCGCCATTGGGGGATCCAAGCCCCGAGTGACCACGCCCAACGTCGTCAAACACATCAAGGTATGCATTTATAGTGGGGGACGAAGGATGACTGCGAGCGCCTTAAGTTGACTCATTCGAGACAACGCTAGTGCCTACTGCTTTCCCTTTAAGTAACACATTCGAGACGCGCCGCATCCGGTTACGCGGCTTTACTGATGCCGCGTATCCGGATGCGGCGCGCCTCGAATGTGTTAACAGAAAAGCAGAAAGTCGGCGAAAGAAGGTAACAGTGAACTAGAGAAGTGTGCCGTCCTAGACGATAGATCACGACTTACTTGGTCCAGGACAGGAAATGGCCCCAGGGTGATACAAAGTTAGCTAGGCAAGGCACCCGTATTTTTTTAAAAAACACAAAACGAAGTTTTTACATCGTAACTTGCAAAAATATCCACCCACGTGACGTTTAAAACCAGAAACCAAAGACAACAACCGGTGTTCAGTCCATTCCTTGCCCCTAGACGCAGATTGTGTGTTTGAAATTTTGTTAATGCCAAAGGCCTTCATTCGACCTAGGAACATGGATACAAATTATAAGTCAGCGGACGCATAGATCCACATGAGCCCCCGCAACTGCGGGGACTCATGTGGATATATGCCTCTTGCATTTGGGTTCTGCTCATTGTGTTCCAGCAGTCAAGGGGTTAAATTAAGACTTTATGTTTGTGCTGTCTTCTTCTTCTCAATAGAGTTTTTAACGAATGTTTTGTTCTTGTTGTCGCCCACAGACGTACAAGGAGCGGGACCCGGGCATCTTTGCATGGGAGATCCGAGACAAACTGCTGTCCGACGGCATCTGTGACAAGTACAACGTGCCCTCAGTCTCCTCCATCTCACGCATCCTCAGGAACAAGATTGGCTGTAATGGGGGCGGAGGGGGTGGGGGCGGGCCCAGCCCCGTGGGCGGAATGTCGTTGGGCGGGGCAGGAGGGGGCGGGGGGAGCGGCGGCAGCAGCCCGTCCCAGTCGCAGCAGATGGACAGCAAGGGAGCTGGGAGTCACATGGGCGTCATGACCTCAGCGCCTGGCGCGGGGGCGGCTCTGTACAACCAGTTCTACCCGTACTCGTGTGCCGCGGGTCCCCCCATGCCAGCCGCCATGCCGCCCTCCCAGATGATGCCCCACCCCCACCACCCGCACGCCGGCCACCACCCCACCCACCCGCAGCATCACCAAGGGCCCATGCCCCCGGGCTTGGGCATGGCGGGGCTGCAGGGCAAGGGCCCGGGGGGAGCGTCGCCGTGCATGATGAGGGCGTGGCCGTCCTCCCACTCCGTGCACGATCTGCTGGCCTTCCGCGCGCCCCAGTCCATGGGCCAGCCCATGCACATGACTCCCGACGCCATCAGCGCCTCCGCCGGTATCGGGCCCCACCACAACCCGCACCACTACCCCAACATGTCCAACTACTATATGAAGCCGCCCATGTCGCCCATGTACCTGCAGAGCTGAGGACACGCCCCCGGTGTCACCAACACGTATCCGATGCCGTGACATACAGTGTGAGGGCACTACTTACAGAACCACACGGTGAAATACAGTGTGAAGTCAATGCTGACAATGTGCAGGATGCCGACTTACAGAGCTACGCCCCGAAATAACTTGATATTGTCCTCACCACAACCAGTTCTGGGCATTTTCAGGACATTCAGTGTGCTTGTCTGACATGTTGGCCTAGAACCATAGGTTTACGCGTCTATTCAGCCGAACGCTATCGTCAGCAGCAGTCAGTGGCTTAAAAAACAACAACAGACCAGTTACAGATGGGAGGACTTTGGCGTAGGGAATGAGGTGCGTATGCAGTGTTGACAATGTATTCTACACCGTACGTCTGTCCAAGTGGAAGGTGCGCCACTGTCAGCGTTGTGGAGAATCTGGTACAATGCTTCGCTGTTCACACGCCGGGCCAATTTGTGGCGACAGATGACAGACAGACATCGATCGCTCCGAATATGTGTGAGTATCTGTAAAACGTTTGAAAAGATGCTCTACTATGCTACGTCACGTAACGTAAACATGACTCACAGTTGGGACACGGACGAGTGCTTTTTGCCTCAGCCCTTCCTGTACAAGGCCCCTGGATGGACCTTCGCAAGGCTATGCGTGAGCCAGCCAAGGCTGACATCGGCTTGAGGTCATTTTGCTCACGGGTATGCACCTCTCACGGTGAGAGAAAGAAAATGTGTGATTGTGATGGAAGAAGACAGACTTTACAAAAAACCAACATTGACAAATACGTAGTTGAGAACGAGTGTTCAGGCGCCAGGCTTATGCTGTAGCATGTTATCCATTATGATATACCTTTTCGAGACATGCCGCTAATTTTACGCTGATTTCGCATTTCACAATTATCGTAAAGCCGCGTATCCGCATGCAGCACGTTTCGAATAGTGTTAATGAATGACTGTACGTGCAACGCTAGACTCAGCTGACACGTGCCCAAAAGACGGCGCGTATTGAATTGATGAATTTATGCCGTGAATGCAGGAAGAGTCAGTTGCATGAACGAGTTTAAACCCTGCGCCAGCCACTAAGCAAGGAGATCCGCTGCAGCGGAGCACCTTGCTTAGTGGCTGACGCAGGGTTTGAGCTCAACGCATGCATCTTAGCCCGAGCCTCGAGTGTGTTATTCACACGCATCCTATGACATTCTGTCTCTCTGTCTGGACGTCAGAACAAACTGTATGATCTGGTCATCAGTCAACCAGTCGTTCATCAACGTATCCTGCTTGGGGACAATTTATTTTTTGACTGACAATCCGTAGCACGTGTGTGTGTGTGTGTGTGTGTGTGTGTGTGTGTGTGTGTGTGTGTGTGTGTGTGTGTGTGTGTGTGTCTGTGTGTTATACTGTCGGTGTGTGTGAGAAAAGGCAAAGTCTATATTAAACAGTTTTATTACCGTAATGCCCATTAACAGACAGTCTGTGATGACTGAGAAACGGGTGCATGCATGTGTGTGTGTGTGAGTAAATGTTCACATTGTTATGGGTGCTTAATTTTTCGGATATTATCATTGCAATCATGTCATCAGAATAATTCACCCGTTTTCTGTCTGTAGCCTTATTTGTCGAGGTGATTCCTTGTAGGAATCACCTCGACAAAAAACGCTACGAACAGCGTAAGGGTTAAAGATGTTAGACGCTCCAGTCAGTTCCCAGTGCGCCAAAGGCCATCGGGCCGACTTCGGCCGCTATTGACTCGCGCACGGCCGCGATGGCCTTTTGCACATTGGGTTTAATTCCGCCTATTTGATTTTTCATGTTTATTTGTATTTCTGACTTTCATTGTCGAAATCGTAAAAATCAGAGGAAATTAACTGGAATTCCAAAATTTTCTTGATAAAAAGAGTACGTTTTGCGATTTTTGTCTCATCAATTAAGATTCGAAAAGTGATTCTGTTTTCCTGTGAGACTAAACACACTACTGTTTCCTGTTCACATTTTTACACATTTCTGAAGAAGAAAATGTTCACAGTCTATACAATGTCATGTATATTACTGACCTGTACTTTGTGAAAGTAGTGCAAGTGATTATTGTTTGACTGTGTCACTTGACAGGCCTATGTTTTTCTCTCAGCGTGTTAGACTTTTTGGTTTGGTTGAATGCATCTTAAAAAATGCAGTTTAAAAATCATATCTCTTTTTTTTTTTTGCCTACGCCATTTGTATTATCACTGCGGTTGTGCGCACATGTGTGTATGTATGGCTGTGTCCCAGTCCTGAAAAAAAAATTCTTCAGGTCTACTTAATTAGGCAAGAAGATTGTTTGATCATTGTTGTGCGGTTTTATATATTCTTGAACACACAAAGTCCAACATTGAATATTTATTATTTTGGTGCTATACTGCTGCATGTGTTTGCTCAATTGGCAGTTTAAAAAAAAAAAGTACACCAATTAAACATCCAATCAAATATCATGATAAAGGTGCCTTTTATTTTTAATCTTTTTTCTTTCTTTCTGATTCGTTGTTTGTTATGAGAATGCACGTGCAATCTTCCGTGCATGTGTCTGTTAATGAGTAACTATGCAAATTTGTGTGTGCACGGTTTATGAAATGTGGCTTCCAAGTTGTATTCATGTTTCAAACAGTTTACCAGTGTGCCTTTAACCCCTTCCATGCCACAATACGTACATGTTTGTTCCTGAACATTTTCTGCATTCAACGACCAAAAGCCAAAACCGTCCAAGAAACGAGGATAGAAATTAGTCTCAGCATGAGGCATATATCCTCATGAGCCCCAGCGGTCGCGGGGGCTCATGAGGATCTATGTCTCTTGCAGTTGGATCGTGTTCTCTTTTCCTCGGCAGTGAAGGGGTAAATAGTTATACGATGTTTGTTATCCATAACCAGTATTAATTTCAGTTTGGACGTGTCCTTTGCAAAATGCATCGAGATATATTTTTTTCTCGCTTGAAAAGAAACAACCCGAAGTTGCAGCATTACTTTTGTACAGTTTGACATAAAATCCCTTCTGTTTAGGCAAAAGACATTAACCCATTCAGCCCTGACGCATTACAGCAGGAGATGGGTCGACCATGATAATTCAAGGGTAGTGCCGGCGCCAAGCCAATCTGGCACTGCCATTGAATTATCATGGTCGATCCATCTCCTGCAACTGGTGCATAGTCGTTAGATGACGCCTCCAAAATTTGGGAAATACGGCCGTCGGGCTGAGTAAGCATCTTGTGAAAGCGTGATTTCATAAAGGCTGCTAACTGGCGGACAACCGAACTGTCTCGGCGAGACACCGAGCAGTCATGCGAGATCCGTCCACCGTTATTAGTTCGCACGTCGATTTGTTCGGAGAGTTCGCCGACCTAATAAGGTGGAACGGATCCGCATTGACTGTCTCGGTGTCTCGCGAGACATGGTCGGGTTTCTCGCCAGTTACGCCCTTAACAGTGCGAATATCTCGCTTTTCTCTAAAATTGATATCTTGTGTCCTCGAAGGGCAGAAATATAAGCCCGTTCAAGAGTGACAGGACCACTGGTGTATTAACACCTTCGCTGGCAGTGATCACGAATTTCGCGCCTGAAACAACTTACACTGACGGTCATTCGCGTGAAGAACACTGTGACATAAAGTACATGGGACTAACAAGAGACATAATCACTCATGAGCCCCCGCGTCCGCGGGGGCTCACGGGTGATTAAGCCTCTTGTTGCAGCTTATAGCGTTCGCCTTTCCCACCCATTTAAAGTACCATTAAGCGTAAATCTGAAGACACATTAATTTCAGCAGCGTTTGCGTTCCTTTTGCCTTATCGTCACACCTAAAGAACTTTAACGGCAGTTTGGGCATGCAGCAAACACACATGCGTAATCGCACTTATTTATTCTGCACAACCCTTAGCGTGCCAATCTATTTTTAGCTGTTTCTCGTACTGATACAGTTGTAATTATAGAACGGAGTGCAGTCGTTGTCAGGTTACTTGATATTAAGACGACGTGTGCTGAACTGCCGATTCTCCTGTGTCTAAATGAACCATAACTAGACCTGTGTATAGCGTTTCGTAACCATGTGTTACAGAAGTGTATATTTGAACAGTCACGGCGGTAGTGGGCCTTTAAATGGTTAATTTTCTTTCGCGCTATTACCAGTTTTTCCTCTCTGAACAAAAACAAAAACTTTGCGTGACGCACCGTACCGCGTGTGATCCATGATGAACTAACTTGGATTTGAAGTAGGAATCCCAGTACGCAAAAGGCCAACAGGCAGTCGTCGGCTCGATGTCCTTTTTGCGCACTGGAATGCTGTACGTGAAAGAGTCGATGGACAGGCCAAGTAGAGAAACGTGTTTGTCACGATGCGTATCAATGTACAGTGTATATTTCGTCTAGTCTTTGCAAAGCAAGGGGCTTTTATTTACAGTGGCTAGATGAAATAAATATGTGTATTCAAGGCCCACTACCGCAGTAACTGTTCAAATATGCACTTCTGTAACAGATGATTACGAAACGCTACACACAGGCTTAGTTATGGTTCATTTAGACACAGGACAATCCGGCAGTTCAGCACACGTCGTCTTTATATCAAATCAGTAACCTGACAATGACTCCACTCCGTTCTATACTAAAATACATACAACGCTGTCAGTACGAGAAACAGCTAAAAACAGATTGACGCGCTAACGGCAGCGCAGAATAAATAAGCTCGATTATTTGTGTGCTTTGGCTGCGTGTCCAAACTGCTGTTGAAGTTCATTAGGTGTGTCGACAAGGCATAACAATCACAAGTGATGCTGAATTTAAAAAAAAAAAAGATTTATGCGTAATGGAGGGCCATGAGAATCTGTGCATCTTGCAGCATTTTAACGTTTCCAAACGAGGGGAATGTGAGGCTTGAAAAAATAAGTGTGTGTACTCGTCTGTCAACATGGACCTTACGGTCGGTAACTGTAAAGGTCCAACCCGGAATGCAAAAGACCATCAGGCCGGCTTCAGCCGCAGAGGGCCCGCTGGACTTTTGCTTACTTGGAAAATCTCAACTAGCACACAAGTGGCATAAATCTGCTTAAAATCTGTTTTACGGTTTATGTAACTAGCCGTAAATTTCATACCCAAGAACGAGAGTCCAGTGTATGAGATTATATTTCAACAGTAAACCTCCTTAATTGTGCATGAAAGCCACCGGTATTGTAAACAGTTCCGTTGGCATCATGCGCAGGAGGGTTTATCACAAAGGCGTATTGTCAGTACATGTATGTCAAATGTCATAATTATATCGTGCCTTCATTTTTCATGCATTTTGTTTGAAAACGAATAAATGATTGTGTCTGAAACAAGGATGTTTAAAAGGTGTGTTCAAGCACTTTTTAAGTGTAGTGTGTGTGTGTGTGTGTGAATATTTGTCAGAATAAAGTACAAATGAAAACAACATGCTGACGCCACGACATCAACGATACAGTCATTGATAATGGTTCACTAAAATCATTTCAATGAAGCAGACAGAAATGGATATACAACAAAACCTGTTTTGAGAACAACCACCCTTATGAGAGATTGCCTGCCATTTAAGACCATCGTTTAGGTGGATGTAGTGGCCCTTAACCCATGTGACACTGAGGCTTAAAGCTTCAAATTTGTACACTGCCAGAAGCAAGCTACTTTATAGTACCTACAGATAAGGATATAGACCAATGGCTTTAGTTCAAGGATGGTGCCAGAATAGCTTGGCGCCTTGAGGCGCCAAGCTATTCTGGCACTACTTTTGGACTATTTTAGTCAAACTTATTTCACACACTCGGGTATTCCGAATGATAAGGGTTAACGACAGATGACAATAAAACTACCAAGACCACTTTTACTTCGGAAACACCCACACATCATAAGTCCTAGTCTTACCGCACTCTGCTGTCTGGGATATCATAGCGAACCTGCAGCCAGTTCGCAAACTAGTGTGTGATTATTCGCCAAATAACACATATTCCACACTTGAATGGAGGCTAAAACTTACTCACTACGCTTCGAAAGACCACGCACAATCCGAAAATATACTCATTTTTCCATTATTTATTTCGAAATAAGAAGTTTACATCGCGCAGTGTACGTAAGAGGTTTACACTGAATAACATACCACAAGAAATACCACAAGAAAGCGAGAAATACCACAAGAATGCGAGAAATACCACAAGAAAGCGAGAAATACCACAAGAATGCGAGAAATACCACTAGAATGCAAGAATATTAGTAAGAAAGGAAACAACTTCACATTTGCACTGTAATATAGTTTTCGGTTTATAGATGCTGAGTTCAAAATAGTTTCGTATTACACTTTGTTTGTTTTATATGTTGGAAATTAACTTGCGTCTTATTTTTTGTTGTTGTGCAAAATGGACATTTGATACGAATTTTACTTGTTGATTCAGCGGTTGAGTTGGAGTTATTGTGTACAGGCTATTTACGAAAATAAATGCGGCGCCGCTCCTGTTCAGAAGACGGCTTCTGTTGGGTCCCAACCTCGGCGTCGACCCAAACTCGGCCAGGGTGACATATCCTGCTCACAAATAGCAAAGTATATTAACTTTTCAGCTTGAATTACTAGAAGTTCCCAGAATAGGTATAATGACGGTTATATCGGGCACTGGCCTGCAATTTCGCACTGGCCGAGGCTGGGTCGAGGCCAAGGTTGGGACCCACCAGCTTCGACCTACATCAGTCGCTATTCTGCTGTTGTGAAAGGTTCTATAAAACATAGAAGCGGGGTATTAACGTGCGCTCGGTGACTATGGATCAAACAGTTGCAGAAGTGTCAGCCGCGAGGTCTGTCTAGAAATGATAGTATACGAACACTCCACTTCTATGCTATACTGGTAGCCCTTCAAGACCTCTCTTGAGAGAGCACGCCAGACCATTTTTTTCTGGCAAAACAAATGCGGGTTTACTGCAGCGTCGACAATATATATTAAAGAATAAATAAAAATGCGAACATTCAAAACCAAACTAATTTGCTGATTTATTGTGGGGAAAAAGTGAACAAGGAGGCATTCCATCGTAAATTCATATTAATAAAATGCGTGTAATTCAGAGCGAATGCTTGTAAATCAGTTCTGCTTTGTAACAAACGGCGATAACAAAAATCCGCAAGAAAAAACAACAACAAATAAATGTAAAATAATTTAAACACATTCGCGGCGAGCCGTATCAGGATAAGCGGCTTTACGCAGCGTATCCGGATTGGGCGGTTCGCCACGAATGAGTTAAAACAAAAACACGCTAATGGTATTAGTTGCTTTTTCTTTCGCTAGATGTCAGCAGGTTTGTGCGCCACATGATTTCGTGTTTTCTTCCAAAGGCAATAGGAATGAAAACATCCAAAGCAAAACCTTTCTCTGTGAAAACCGTCTGCAACCCGGTAAACATAAAGGTCTTCGGGCAGACGACGGCCGCAGGTGGCCCGCGCACGAGTGTGCGCGGGCCAACTGCGACCGTCGTCTGCCCGAAGATCTTTTTTTAACGAAAATTTTACGCCACATAGTATATACCCATCCGGCCAGAAAACAAATCTGCCCTGTTAAGTAAAGTCTGCCCTGTGGAGGCAGTAAATCCATTTTATGTGAACAGCGAGATTCTTATTGTAGTGCAATGTAATTTTTGTTGTAATACAAATGAAACAATCTCGCTTTTCAAGAAAATTGGGCTTGCTGTGTTTTTTTTCCTTTCGAAAGGCACAAGTGCACATGCCATCATCTCGGGTGCACCCACATGAACCCCGAGACAATTAGCCGTACTCACAACATGTCTCCACAAACATCTGTCCCTGAGGCCACAATGGTTCCACTTGCTTTGAGCCCTGCGTTGTACCAGTCGGGTCCGACAGTGAAAAGGTAGTGTGAACCACTTCTACAGACGTTGTTCGTAGGCAAAGCAGAGACAGGTCAAAACTGAACGTGTTTCGACGAAAATAGTGAAAATGTTTTACGTCACGTCACACATCCATCTATACGTCCTGCACGTCAAAAGAAAGATAAGTAAGTAGGCATGGTTTTCTTGTCTATGTCTATTTTGAAAAAAATAAATAAAGAGCGTTTTAACCCGATAAAGTAATAAATTGTTTGTAATTCATTTAAGTTGTATGCGCGTTTGTTTCTTTGTTGGGATTTTCGTAACGAAAACAGTAGATTAACTCATTCGCGGCCAGCCGCATCCGGATGCGCGGAATAAGCCGCGCATCCGAATGCAGCTGGCCGCAAATGAGTTAACCAAGTGCCAGTGATGCAGTCTGTGTTTCTGAAATCTTCGATAATTTAAAAAAGAAAAAAAAAAAAAAAAAAGAAAGAAAGAAAAAAAAAGGAAATGCCAGCTATCTTGGAACATGGATTCAAAGTGGTGTCAGCAAGAGGCGTAGATCCTCATGGGCACCCGCGACAGCATGAGGATCTATACCTCTTGCAGTTGGGTGGTGTTCAAAATTTCTCAGGCTAACAACCTGGACACACATGTGATATAGCATATTTGTACGGGCTTTGGTTTTTTTTTTTATCCCCTGTTATTTTGGGTCAAAAATCGTGCAAATCTGACCTACTTCTGATTTCTGGAAGCACAAGTTTTTGTTAATTCCCGCTGGCGAGATCATGTAATATTTATGGCTGGATCGTGTGCGGACATGCCTCTGAAACATCTGTCGGTGTAGCTGTGAAACGTTTATTGCGAGACAGAAAAAAAACAGGTCTGACCTGCAAAAGGAAAAGGCAGCAAGTCCATTTTTGTGAAAAGCGAGATTTTCATTGTAACACAATGAAAATCTTGCTTTCCACAAAAATGGACTTACTGTCGTGTGTCATCAAATGCCATATAAACTGCAAGATTGTCTCTACTGACCATGTGACATGGTCAGTAGAGACAATCTTGCAGTTTACAAAAATTCCTATACGCTCTTGTGTACCTTGTCGCGCTTACATTCAACTCAAAACAAAAGACACAGTCCCACAAACACACTGGTTGCTTCCCTCGATCCGCCACGAGCACGTATTTTTTGGGTGCTTTGGTCGGAGTACGATTGGTAATAGAAACAGCGTGGGAGACAGGCTCGTATGACCGGTGCAGAACGTATGCAGTTAAATTTAAGTTGACACAGTGGTTTTGTTTATCTTTCTTTCATTTTATATATAGGGGTAAGATAGTTCTAAATTAGAATCACACGCGTCGACTTGCCTCCAGTTGCCCGTAGATATGGTAGAGTTAAAAAGAATTTGAGCTGACGCAGTGCATTTGCTCCAATCATAATCAGAAAATGTAGAGTCGTGGCAAATGACACAGGGGAACAGAAACGACTGTTTAGTCAAGCACTGCGTTGGTAATGGAATTTGTCGTCTGCAGCATGGAAACGATAAGAAACGTGCATGCATATATAGAGAGAGGATGAAAAACGAATCATCAAGATTAACGAACGAACGAACGAACGAACGAACGAACGAACGAACGAACGAACGAAAGAACGAACGAAGAAACTGACGAACGAACGAACCAACCAACCAAGCAATCAATCAACCAACCAACCAATCAACAAACAAACAAACAAACAAACAAACAAACAAACAAACAAACAAACAAACAAACAAACGAACGAACGAACGATCAAAGGAACGAACAAACAAACAAACATACATACATACAAACGAATGAACGAGCGAATGAACGAATGAAGGAACGAATGAACGAGCGAAAGAACAAACAAACAAACAAACAACAAACAACAAACAAACAAACAACCAACCAACAAACCAACCAACAAACAAACAAACAAACAAACAAACAAACAAACAAACATTGCCTAAGCGTGTTTTTCTCTTTGTCTGGAATTTATAATTTGCATTTTACACACTAGGTGATTGTTTGCTTGGTCTGGATTTTCATGAAAATATTATAATATGTACTTTTCTTATCCTAGTTTATTTTCGCTTATCGTCCACATTTCTGACTCAGTTTCCAGCTTTCCCCTCCCTTATGCCCATCCCCACGACACAAATACTGCACACGAAAGTACATGCACGTAAAAACAAGCCAATGATTAGGTACTGACCCTTCAAGCTGGGTGTCGGTAGCGGTTTTAGTCGCGATGATTCCGGCAGAAATCATCGCGACTAAAACCGCTACCGACACCCGAAGGGTTAAGCTACAGCACGAGGGAGTCACGCCTGTCTGTTATTGCCATCAATGGCTCCGGGTTCGGTTCCTATTACTGAGCCGCCCGCAAAAACACACACTGAGTCTTCTCTTCTTTCCGATCCAAAGTCCAACAGCCAACGTCTTTCACCTAGCGACTTCAACGGACACAAAATCACACACAGAACCTGAAGCGTAGAATGTCCAAGCGGATCATGCCTCAAGCAAAAACGGATCCTACAAAAGGAGCAGAGAGAGCATCATTGCAGGAAGTCGAAGGGACCGATGCCTTTTGATGTCATTATTTGCAGAAGTGTTTTCACGGCCTTTGGGAGTCATCAGGCGTTAGATCCAGCACGGCACATAATATAGGGGGATCCTGAAGAGCCCCCACAAATCGTCCCTTCGTACACCTACAGTCTGAGAATGCAACGGCTGACTCATTCATTCATTCATTCATTCATTCATTCATTCATTCATTCATTCATTCATTAGGAGAAGTGAAGAGAAAAAAAACCCAGCAACACCTCAGTTTGAGTTTGCCAAAATTTATTGGCCTCCTTTTTATTTAGTTTTATTTATTTATTATTTATTTATTATTTATTTTGTATGTCGTAGATAATCATATGTTTCTTGTTGTCAAGGAACCCCCTATTTATATCCCCCCTCCCCCCTAAAAAAAAAAAAATCCGCCCCACCCCCACTCACAGTCTGTCCGCCCCCACCCCTGGTGCACTGAGTGTAAATAGCGACTCACACCTTCCAGCGAAAATAATCTGTGCCTCTCCGATAGCTAATTAAAGAGTGGAAAAGTAACGAAAACTGCAGCCGCCGACGGTGCTTGCATCAAAACATTGCAGGTTGCACCGCTGGAATTTGGAAACATTTCTGCTGGTTTTAGGCCTTTGATTTTCAGAGCCAAATTGAAAATACTGGCCTCGCATTGTAGGATGAGGAGGGGTCCCAGCCGTCGTGTGCAATTATTAGTTTAAAATATTCAACCCTGAGATATTGATCGATCGTGTTAGTTCAAGAGTGGTGCCAGAATAGCTTGGCGCCTCTAGGCGCCAAGCTATTCTGGCACCACTCTTGAACTAACACGATCGATCTGCGTCTTGAACTATATTAATCTTTCGGAGGGCGACTCCCAAAAATATTCAACCCTGAGATATTGATCGATCGTGTTAGTTCAAGAGTGGTGCCAGAATAGCTTGGCGCCTAGAGGCGCCAAGCTATTCTGGCACCACTCTTGAACTAACACGATCGATCTGCGTCTTGAACTATATTAATCTTTCGGAGGGCGACTCCCAAAATTAGACACTTCAATTTTAAACAAGTCGCTCATCGTCAATGTACGCAGATGGGCGCAAAAACGTTAGTACACAGGTAAATCATGCAGTTGTTTGATAGTCTGAGTTGAACACCTTCCACGAGAATTAAAGATTAAAATCTAACGCACTTCTCAGCAAAACAGTTACACTGCGCACACAGCGTGCTTCTCTCTTTGGCGACAGTGATCTACGAACCACTCAAAGCTCCTCTCAGTCATTGGGCTCAACGACGGCGTAAACAGTACCCCGTGTCCATGTTACACTAGCCAAGTTACAAAAATTAACTCATTCGAGAAGTGCTGCATTCGAAAACGCGGCGTAAAGCCGCGTATCCGAAAGCAGCACGTCTCAAATGAGGTAAAACTCAGAGGCCTTTTGGGCTTCCATCGCATGAGCAGATGCATAAGTAAATTGTGAGAAGATCCCATTCCGCACAACGCCACTAAACATCTCTCTGTTTGAGGGACACAGACAAATAGCGCAGAAGGCTTATATCCTACGGTATGATAGAAACTAGAGGCATAATTCCATTAATAGATCACACTCAAAGCGTCATGAAGCTCACACTTCGCAGATCAGACAGGTTCCAAGGATTTCGTTGCTCTCCGGCTTGCTGGATGAGGTACGGACGGTGCAAGGTCGCTTCCGGTTCCCTGCCACAATAGCGCTTTCTGGCGGGAGTCACGTGACCCGTGGCGACTCGTACTGGTGTGACCCGGGTAAGAAAGAGTACGGTGACGTGGGAACAGGGTTAAACCGGTCCTTCGTCTCCTTCCAGACGCAAGAGGTCTGTCAGTATTTCTGATTACTGAGACGCTTCGTGTCGATACTGTAGTGTTAAGCAGGACACCAATAGCTGCATTATATCAGATATAACGCATATATCATAACGATTTACAGCGAATTACAGAATTTAACACATACGGCACGTCTCGAATGTGTTAAATTTCTGCCGCGTATTCGGAGTGCGGCATCTCTCGAATGACTGAGTTGCGCTTCTTCAGTTCTGACAAGGATCGCACCATCCAGATGTCTTACCCTTACAGACAGAAAAAGCCTTATCCGAGGCGGCGCCACTCGGCTTAACATCAGCTGAAGCCATAGATCCTGATCCTCGAGCAGTTTCCAGGGGCTTAATACGAGAATGTTTGCCTTGCTGACAAATATCAGCACCAATTAGATTCGTGTCTCTTATATTCGAAGCAGAGGAGGTTACCCAGACTAAATTTGCTTGTGGGTGATTGTTGTCAAGCTGATGGCAATGCACCGACTAGAGGCGACACTAAGGCAGGTGGCAATTTATTCAACACCCACTTTCCGCCGTTACTTGGGAAAAGCCAGCGCGTACATTTTGGACAAAAGCGAGATGTACATTGTTATACAAAGAAAATCTCGCTTTTCTCAAAAGTGGACCTACTGGCTATTGCCAAACATGTGCATTCAGCCCCGAAACACTACAGGCTGGTTGGTTAGTTCGGGGTTTAACGTCCACGGCATCGAAGTGATAATGGACGGCCCTGAAGGGGCGGGTTATGGGGGACAGAGATATCTATTGCCTATGGAGTACGACCTGAACACTGATCAACTCAGGCGCATTCCAATTGTGCCACTTTGATTTACCAGGACCTTTCAACGGACATGTTATTGAACAAGCCCGTCCTTTCCCCCTGGATTGCGAGTCCAGCTACCGGGGCCGGAACGGAATTCGAACCCACGACCCGGCGATTCCCTTCGCTCTCCTGCTCCGACTCTTAACCGCCTGAGCTATTTTCGGACTCGCTGACACACCACAGCAAGACATGGATCGAGCGTGATAGTTCAAGGGTGGTGTCAGAATAGCTTGGCACCCACAGGCGCCAAGATATTCTGGCACCTCCCTTGAACTATCATGTTCGATCTGTCTCTAGATTTGTAATACAGTCCTTCAGAGGGCAGCTTCAAAATTTGAGGATTTCGGTCCTGGGGCAGAATGTGTTAACTCCGCAGGACACCTGCACAATTTGCTGCCATGTGTAAGAGGCATATAGCTGTTGGTATTACTGTGGGTATTAATGAAGACTGCGGCTAGCGTTAGTTACATTCGTTTTGTCACAATTCATATAGCTGTTGGTGTTACTGTGGATAGCGTTAGTTACATTCGTTTTGTCACAATTCATATAGCTGTTGGTATTACTGTGGGTATTAATGAAGACTGCGGCTAGCGTTAGTTACATTCGTTTTGTCACAATTCATATAGCTGTTGGTGTTACTGTGGATAGCGTTAGTTACATTCGTTTTGTCACAATTCATATAGCTGTTGGTATTACTGTGGGTATTAATGAAGACTGCGGCTAGCGTTAGTTACATTCGTTTTGTCACAATTCATATAGCTGTTGGTGTTACTGTGGATAGCGTTAGTTACATTCGTTTTGTCACAATTCATATAGCTGTTGGTGTTACTGTGGGTATTAATGAAGACTGCGGCTAGCGTTAGTTACATTCGTTTTGTCACAATTCATATAGCTGTTGGTGTTACTGTGGATAGCGTTAGTTACATTCGTTTTGTCACAATTCATATAGCTGTTGGTGTTACTGTGGGTATTAATGAAGACTGCGGCTAGCGTTAGTTACATTCGTTTTGTCACAATTCATATAGCTGTTGGTGTTACTGTGGATAGCGTTAGTTACATTCGTTTTGTCACAATTCATATAGCTGTTGGTGTTACTGTGGGTATTAATGAAGACTGCGGCTAGCGTTAGTTACATTCGTTTTGTCACAATTCATATAGCTGTTGGTGTTACTGTGGATAGCGTTAGTTACATTCGTTTTGTCACAATTCATATAGCTGTTGGTATTACTGTGGGTATTAATGAAGACTGCGGCTAGCGTTAGTTACATTCGTTTTGTCACAATTCATATAGCTGTTGGTGTTACTGTGGATAGCGTTAGTTACATTCGTTTTGTCACAATTCATATAGCTGTTGGTGTTACTGTGGGTATTAATGAAGACTGCGGCTAGCGTTAGTTACATTCGTTTTGTCACAATTCATATAGCTGTTGGTGTTACTGTGGATAGCGTTAGTTACATTCGTTTTGTCACAATTCATATAGCTGTTGGTGTTACTGTGGGTATTAATGAAGACTGCGGCTAGCGTTAGTTACATTCGTTTTGTCACAATTCATATAGCTGTTGGTGTTACTGTGGATAGCGTTAGTTACATTCGTTTTGTCACAATTCATATAGCTGTTGGTGTTACTGTGGGTATTAATGAAGACTGCGGCTAGCGTTAGTTACATTCGTTTTGTCACAATTCATATAGCTGTTGGTGTTACTGTGGATAGCGTTAGTTACATTCGTTTTGTCACAATTCATATAGCTGTTGGTGTTACTGTGGGTATTAATGAAGACTGCGGCTAGCGTTAGTTACATTCGTTTTGTCACAATTCATATAGCTGTTGGTGTTACTGTGGATAGCGTTAGTTACATTCGTTTTGTCACAATTCATATAGCTGTTGGTGTTACTGTGGGTATTAATGAAGACTGCGGCTAGCGTTAGTTACATTCGTTTTGTCACAATTCATATAGCTGTTGGTGTTACTGTGGATAGCGTTAGTTACATTCGTTTTGTCACAATTCATATAGCTGTTGGTGTTACTGTGGGTATTAA
The DNA here is from genome assembly GCA_036245525.1 of Semisulcospira habei. Classification (NCBI taxonomy): domain Eukaryota; kingdom Metazoa; phylum Mollusca; class Gastropoda; family Semisulcospiridae; genus Semisulcospira; species Semisulcospira habei. Next base: position 117,573,800 of record BTPG01000004.1, on the reverse strand, counting down.
TGAAGACTGCGGCTAGCGTTAGTTACATTCGTTTTGTCACAATTCATATAGCTGTTGGTGTTACTGTGGATAGCGTTAGTTACATTCGTTTTGTCACAATTCATATAGCTGTTGGTGTTACTGTGGGTATTAATGAAGACTGCGGCTAGCGTTAGTTACATTCGTTTTGTCACAATTCATATAGCTGTTGGTGTTACTGTGGATAGCGTTAGTTACATTCGTTTTGTCACAATTCATATAGCTGTTGGTATTACTGTGGGTATTAATGAAGACTGCGGCTAGCGTTAGTTACATTCGTTTTGTCACAATTCATATAGCTGTTGGTGTTACTGTGGATAGCGTTAGTTACATTCGTTTTGTCACAATTCATATAGCTGTTGGTGTTACTGTGGGTATTAATGAAGACTGCGGCTAGCGTTAGTTACATTCGTTTTGTCACAATTCATATAGCTGTTGGTGTTACTGTGGATAGCGTTAGTTACATTCGTTTTGTCACAATTCATATAGCTGTTGGTGTTACTGTGGGTATTAATGAAGACTGCGGCTAGCGTTAGTTACATTCGTTTTGTCACAATTCATATAGCTGTTGGTGTTACTGTGGATAGCGTTAGTTACATTCGTTTTGTCACAATTCATATAGCTGTTGGTGTTACTGTGGGTATTAATGAAGACTGCGGCTAGCGTTAGTTACATTCGTTTTGTCACAATTCATATAGCTGTTGGTGTTACTGTGGATAGCGTTAGTTACATTCGTTTTGTCACAATTCATATAGCTGTTGGTGTTACTGTGGGTATTAATGAAGACTGCGGCTAGCGTTAGTTACATTCGTTTTGTCACAATTCATATAGCTGTTGGTGTTACTGTGGATAGCGTTAGTTACATTCGTTTTGTCACAATTCATATAGCTGTTGGTGTTACTGTGGGTATTAATGAAGACTGCGGCTAGCGTTAGTTACATTCGTTTTGTCACAATTCATATAGCTGTTGGTGTTACTGTGGATATTAATGAAGACTGCGGTTAGCGTTAGTTACATTCATTTTGTCACAATTCATATAGCTGTTGGTGTCACTGTGGGTATTAATGAAGACTGCGGTTAGCGTTAGTTACATTCGTTTTGACACAATTCATATAGCTGTTGATGTTACTGTGGGTATTAATGAAGACTGCGGTTAGCGTTAGTTACATTCATTTTGTCACAATTCATATAGCTGTTGGTATTACTGTGGGTATTAATGAAGACTGCGGCTAGCGTTAGTTACATTCGTTTTGTCACAATTCATATAGCTGTTGGTGTTACTGTGGGTATTAATGAAGACTGCGGCTAGCGTTAGTTACATTCGTTTTGTCACAATTCATATAGCTGTTGGTGTTACTGTGGCTAGCGTTAGTTACATTCGTTTTGTCACAATTCATATAGCTGTTGGTGTCACTGTGGGTATTAATGAAGACTGCGGTTAGCGTTAGTTACATTCGTTTTGTCACAATTCATATAGCTGTTGATGTTACTGTGGGTATTAATGAAGACTGCGGTTAGCGTTAGTTACATTCGTTTTGTCACAATTCATATAGCTGTTGGTGTTACTGTGGGTATTAATGAAGACTGCGGCTAGCGTTAGTTACATTCGTTTTTTCACAATTCATATAGCTGTTGGTGTTACTGTGGGTATTAATGAAGACTGCGGTTAGCGTTAGTTACATTCGTTTTGTCACAATTCATATAGCTGTTGGTGTTACTGTGGGTATTAATGAAGACTGCGGCTAGCGTTAGTTACATTCGTTTTGTCACAATTCATATAACTGTTGGTGTTACTGTGGGTATTAATGAAGACTGCGGCTAGCGTTAGTTACATTCGTTTTGTCACAATTCATATAGCTGTTGGTATTACTGTGGGTATTAATGAAGACTGCGGCTAGCGTTAGTTACATTCGTTTTGTCACAATTCAGGCGTAAGAAGTGTTGTGCTCAATACAAGTGTCAGTGAATGGTAGACGGCGCTCATAAACTAGTGTACTGCACACGTTTTCTTTTCTTTGCTGGCCAAGCAGAGTTCCGTTACAACCACGATGCACCTAAATACTCTTTTATACTATAAAACTTGCTTTGCAAGACCATCCTTTTTTTTCTCTCTTTTTTTTTGCAAGGAAAACAAAGTGGTCTTAACCCATTTAACCCCAACGCCCTACATCAGGGGATGGATCGACCATGATAATTCAAGGGTAGCTCCAGATTAGCTTGGCGCCGTTAGGCGCCAAGCTAATCTGGCACTACCCTTGAATTATCATGGTCGATCCAACTTCCGCAACTGTGTATAGTTGTTAGACGACACCTCAAAATTTGGGAAAAGCGGCCGTGGCATTAAACGGGTTAATTAAAAGACAGGTACTGTCTCAAGAGAAGTCTTGAAAGCCGGGGCAAGGAGTCTCCTTACTTAGGAGAAGGAGGTCGCCCCGTGTTCACTCTGCGATGGCGCAGAGGTCTAGCACTGTACTGAGCGGTCGTAACATTAGCTGTCCGTGTTTGTAAACAAGATTACACGACACGCAGAGCTCTGTAACACATCGCCAAAATAAACTACTCACCGGCTCATGACTCCTTCCTTCTCAGGAGTAGAGCATGGCGTAAATTGAACCAATTAGAAGAGGTTGGACTGGGCACACACTGGTTGTCTCCCTCGATTCGCTACCGCTGATCAGCGGTAGCGAATCGAGAGAGACAACCAATGTGGACAAGAGCCACAAGAAAGGGCCATAGATCTCACGAGCGACTGCGGCCACAGCGAGGGGGTGGGGGTGATGGTATTATCATCTACGGTCTTGCAGATGACGTATTTCTCCTATAAGAAAAGGATGGTTAAAAAAAAAAGAAAGAAAAAAAAAGATGCACTTAATTATTGTTATGATCATCTGCAACCATCAGACTCTTCCATCTGCAGGATGCTTTGATGTTCACGATTCGCCGGGTTTATGAGAATCTATGCCTTTAGCAGATGACATAGCCTGAAGAACTAAAACCCTCTCACAAGAAGAGGTTGTTCCTTAGCCAACAACAAGCAAGAGGCATAGATTATCATGAGCCCCTGCACCGCAGGGACTCATGAGAATCTATGCCTCTTGCATATGGAACAAGATGCCCGAAGAACTGCAAACCCTTCGCGTCAATCGCTTATGTGTTATATTGTAGGGCGTAGTTCAAATAATCACAGACACGCGAAGACGCTCCCAAATTGCCTCACTTTGTCTTCTGCTGCTTGAGTTTGTTTGTTTCTGTGAGCGAGACCGTAACACGTCTAGTAAACTGACTCCGTTTGGGAACGACTCTTCCTCTCCAAGAGCTTGGCACAGGTCTCCATCAGTACCGATGGGAACGGGACATTGTTCATTATTACTTTAGCGGTCGTCTGAATGCTGGAGTTCATTTGTTTCTGTGAGTGATCATGCCGTGTCTTGAGACGCTCTTGAGTAGATGATGTCCAAATCTGAGGGCAGCCGAGACTTCCCCATGTGCTACTCACCTGGGGAACTCGAGTATAAAATAGTGACAGCATAAGGCATACATCCTCAAGAATCCCCGCAATTTCGGGGACTCATGAGAATCTATGCCTTTTGCACAATTGGTTTCGTTGGCATCAGAAGTGAGGGGAGAATCCGTTAATTGTCGTTTATCACGGTCACAATTATGTCGCTGGAGGAACTCGCAGACAACTAAGGACAGAAAAAGGCTTAGATGCACATTGGCCCCAAACTGCGGAGGTCTCTGAAGATCCATGTCTCTTGAGGATCTGCTACATTGCCTTCAGGACTGAGGGGGCGGGGTGGGGGGTGGGGGTTGGGGGGGTGGGGGGGGGGGTGATCATTATAGTGTTGGTTCATCATCACAGCTCACTATTGATAGCAGGGGATGCGCCAGGTTAAGAAAATAAACACTCCCTGGCGCGTGGCGAAATTACCTCGCTTCATTGACCTACACAAACGTGTGTTTGAAACATATTGGATGAGTTGTGAGTCAGTGTTAGTCATTTAGTAAATTTGACCGTGTGCAAATGGGCGTGAGTATGCAGTGTTTATATGCTTTAAAGGATCCTGTTCCAGGCCAAACAGGGTTAACAGTTTGCAACACATCTTTTATATTTGTTCGGGAGCCTGTCGTATAGTGATGCTACCTGAAATGGCTAACTTGTGAAGTTTGAATTTCGTAAAATGAAAGACTTTTCTGCTCTTCTTTTCGAGTCCTTTCTGCCGCGAGTTCCACCGGAGCGCACCAAGGGCAGCAGAAAACATCTGACACGTGCGCCTAATAAAGTAGATTGTGAAACTCAGGAAGGGTACAAATGTCTTAGTTGAAGCAAGAGAGCATTGAAAAATCTATCTATCGGCAAATTTTAAGCAGTCTCTGGCCGCCTTGAGAAGACCTGCTTATGACCCGTCTACAAAAGGCACATTGCTGCACATGGGCCCTGACAAACATGCCTCCTTCTCACTAAATTGACTAATTTCACCTCCGGATTCGAGACATAAAGCGGCCGCGTATCCGAAAGCCGCACGTCTCGAATGTGTTAACTCATTCAAGGCGCCGAGCATCAATAGCTGCTGAAGTACAGCGTTGCCGCCAAGGCTGCATTTCCCAAATGTTACCGGTGTCACACCCTAACAATTTGTTCCAAGAGATGGATCGACCATGACAATTCAAGGGTAGTGCCAGATTAGCTTGTGTAGTGACAATCTTCTCAGACAACATTAATTTTGTTTGGCCACTCTCCGCTGCCGTCAGGAGGTATAGATTCTCACAAGCCCCTAGATGTGATCCTTGGAGCATCTTTGAATGATGGCGTGAAGAAACCCATGGACCAATGAGTGATGACGACAGAGATCAAAAGATCAGCACATGACGAGAGCGCCGCTAGAGATGTTGGGAGACAACCCTGAAATGAGAAAAGCATCTGCTCGATTTGATATATCTGTCCCTCTGTGGCTTGTAAGGGTATTTCTAATTTGTCTGATTTTTTTTCTTCCGTTTATGTTCTTTCTGGTGGCTTGGGGGTAGGCGGACAGGGGGGGGGGGGGGGGGTAGTATTTTATTATTTCTCAGTTGCCACAGGATTAACGGGTGAGACAAGATGTGCAGCATCAGACATCCCCTGAAGAAGTTTGAGAAATCGTTTTGTGCACGTTAAGTCTTCTGTTTTAGGCAAGAATCGCTTGCATGACTTCGATGTGCCAGACTGTTTCGCGGTGTTAACTACATCAACCATTGAACTCTCAGTCTTCCGGGTTATTCTGCTGCCAACAGAAGAGCACGGGTGTGATTGTCAGTTAACCCATTCAAAGAACCCCGCATCAGTAGCTGCGGAAGTGTCGTATTTTGTAGTGTTGCCGCCGGCAACGCATTACGACACTTCCGCAGCTACTGATGCGGAACACCTTGAAAGAATTAAGCCGGCACAAATTTCACGTCATGAATGTACGCAACAAGTGCGTGTCATATATAACATTCTCGTAGCCAACAGGTCCCAGCAGGAGGAAAAGAAGGCTGCTTCCGATACCCCTTCTCTGTCAGCAGGATCCGGAAGCCGTGAGGACGGAGAGGACTCAAACTGGTTGTCTCCCTCGATTTACTACCGTTACAGCTACAGCGGGAGACAACCAGTGGGGAGCAGACTCAGACAGTTCATCCAAACACCTTGTACTTTTCTTTGGTTTCACTTCTGCTGACAAAGGGCGTAGATTGTCCTGAGCCCCAGCAAACTGTTTGCTAAGGAGCTCGTGAAAATGTATACCTCTTGCAGATAGCTGATTGAAGAAAAAACTAATAGACCTTTCCTGCTGATCCTACTCGAGAACTCCTGAGGATCTAGTATCACATATGCGTCACGTAATTTGTGTCTGCTTGTCCTGACGAAAAACAAACTTTATTTTTCAGCTGTTTTCATTTAAACCATGCTATGTACTTCTCACGGCAGGGGTGCACGCCGTGTACGATGGGGTCTGACTTCCAGCGTGACGTTTTTTGACACCCCTCGCGTGAAATATGAAAATTTGTCTAGGGCCCGGGTCTGCAGAGTAGTGCGCTGTAGGAGATCCAGCCGTAAATCAGGGGAACTAATTACAGGAGAGGTCGCTCACGTGGGCCACATCCGGGCAAGGGGCCGGGAAGCGCTAAGTGTTTTTTCATTGCAGTCGGTCCCGCAGTCCGGCACACGTGGCGCTCGTGAACGTGAACGTTACCGGTTTAACCCTTTCAGTGTCAGAACGCTTGTAACAGCCGGGACTAAACAAGCGAAAACAACTCAACCTGCAAGAGGCATAGATCCTCACGAGCCCCCGCATCCGCGGGGGCGCGTGAGGATCTATGCCTCTTGCAAGTTAAGGCTTGCTCACACGGAGACACGAAACGGCACATTTCGTCGAAATGAGCGCAACTGCAGACATTTCTCCAACATTTCACCGTTTCACGAAATGCCCGAAACGGCACATATAGAGCATTAGAACCTGTCTCTATTCCCGAAACATTTCGCTGAAACATTTCTACCCGCTGTCCAATCAGAGTCGTTCGCTCAATCACGTGTTAATCTGACGTCATTCAAGCCAAAACATTCAAGATGGCGGGTCGTAAAGCGATCATGGCGTGGAGTCAGGTCTAAAAACGCGTGATGTGACACACTATTCTGTAAGATTTAAGCGGGTGGATCATTTCCGAAATGGATCCAATCTGTAAAGAATCATCACTAAAATCCCACCAAAATATGATTTTAGGTCAGTTTTTTTAAACCCCATTTTCATCGGTTTTCAGCGCTGCCGCGGCGAAGCCTACAAGATGGCGGCTATCGTTTCGAGACGGCGGCAGCCTCGATTCACTTGAACCATCCCTCTTTACGCATTCAAAAGCTCTTAAGTTTATTCGATATGGTCGGAAATTCACTTGTATTGTGTAAACGAAGGCACACATGTCTTATATGCTGAATTGTTAAGCGTGAGCAGTCAGAAATATGACCCGATATCCTCCGATACAACCAGAGCATGTGTCTGTGAAGAGTTACCAATCGAAATGAATTTTCACCGCGTTTCTGCGTGTGCGGAGGCGGAGGCATTTCGATGCAATGAAAATGTTTCGTTTCTTGTGTAGTATTTCGTTTCTCCGTGTGAGGAGGCTCTTAGTCGCTCTATTCAGTTCAGTTATGATCATTATTGTTGATACAGCCCATATCACTGGCGGAGACTGTTCTGGCTGAAGGACTTTTCTGGACACTTCAGCCTCGTCTCTTTTGTAGACCTAATCCACTGTTCCGAATCACTTCCATCCACCCACAATGGTTGTCTCCCTCGATTCGCTACCGCTGTCGGCGGTAGCCTGGGAATCAAGGTTGATATCTACCACCAGTATCCGTATTGAAGAGTATCAAGGCAAACGCTAAGAAGCGTGCAGCCTCTGTTCGCTTTGTCCATCTGCATGAGGCATCGATTCGCATGACCCTGTGTAACGCAGTGCCTCGTGAGAATCTAGGCCGAGGAAGGGACACACTTACATCCGCAGCCTACCTTGGCGGAAATCATGAGGTCGAGGTCTCCGACTTTCCAGGACATTTCAGAATCATCTCGCTTTAATCCTCTGCCCTGATGTTTTAACACATTCTACCCCAGGATCGAAATCCCAAAACTTTGAAGTTGCCCTCTGAAGGACTGCATTACAATTCTAGAGACAGATCGAGCATGATTGTTCAAGGGTGGTGCCAGAATAGCTTGGCGCCTATGGCACCATCCATGAACAATCAAGCTCGATCCATGTCTTGCTGTGGGGTGCCGGGGCTGAATGAGTTAAATCCCTCAAAACGACACCGCAAAGAAAAACTACAATAATAATAATAATAGCATTTATATGGCGCATTTCTCATATTTATAATATAACTCAATGCGCAGAATGTAGCCGCGAACTGAACCCAACAAGCACGCTCACGTGAATCACACGCATTCACTCACACACTGTACGTAAACACAGAACATTCACGTGGTGCTAAGGGCAAGCTCAAGCGAGCTACTGACGGTATTTAGAAATCGTTTTGTATTTGAAATTTTATTAAGTTGGCTGAAACTGATACCAGAGTGGAGGGGGAGGAAGAGCCGGAGTACCCGGAGAAAGAACCCCCGACAATAACATATATATTAGAGAGGCATAGAACCTGATGTGCCTCTGCATTCAGGCAGCGACTGACCTGCAACACGATTTCAAACTCATCAGTAAAAATTCAAACTCCTTACCACACTTACACATATATCATATGGATTACGCGCCGTACGCATCATCTGAGTGACCGGAAGTAGCTGACACGATGGGCTCCTCCTGTCATTTTAGCCCTGACAGGACATTATCATGCATGGTCACGACGTTTCACTGTCTTTTCCGGTGTATACGTGCGTGTCACTAGTCCTGTCACCACTCTGAGTTCATTTTTCTTTCTTTAGTACTCATTACTCCTGCACTCCTGAAGCAAAGCCACCTTGCAACCAACTGCAGCTGCGGGGGCTCATGAGGATCTACACCTCTTGTTGGCGCCATTTACATCACATTCCTCAGCTTTATAGAGGTCGTCCGACATCTAGTCTTGTTCACTGTGGCATAGTCAATGTACCGGATTCACTCCGCCCACCATCGTAGTTCAGAATGTCAGACACGACACGGATTACCCTCGCTCTGGGTGTGACGAACCTCCTTTTGGGTGTGCCAGTGACAGACCTCATTTTCGGTGTGACGAACCTCGCTTTAGGTGTGGTTAGCCTCGTTCTGGGCGTCGATGAAATTCAAATCGAGAACTGAGCAGAGATAGTGGGAATTCTGACTAGAGTCTTGTGCATGTATCGAACTTAGTTCTGAATGTAATTAAGAGATTTTAACAGAAGAAATCGGAAATGACATGTCTCTTGCAGCAGGATGGGATTTCCCTGCTTCAAAGATCGAGTTGGAGTACCGAGAATGTTATCACAAATCATGTCGATGTCATTAGTTGGCTCAAGATACCGAAATGACTATAATAGCAGAATCCAAAGCCCATCAACAGAAATTGTTTCTTCGCAAGCAGATATTCCGATGATTTCCTGAAATCAGAAGTAGGCCCAAAACTGCGCGTTTGTTGACGCAAACAGTAGATTAAAAGCCCAGACTGTTTGGGATTTTAATCAACTGTTTGCATCAACAGACGCACAGTTTTGGACCTACTTCTACTAAAAAAAAAACCCACCTCAACTTACTTCTGATTTGAGTAAATCTCTATTGCTCGATCTCTACCAACAAGAGACAGCGGACTCAGGGTCTCACGAGGACCTACCTATAGTATATGCCTCCTGCAAACAAAACAGACTGTCTGAGCGACTCATTGGCCCAAACTATGGCTACAGCCAAAACAGTAGTTGTTGCACATTTGACAGATTCTGTGCGACTGGAAGTGCCAATCATCTCGACAAGACGAGGCCAATAGTCAAACCACAGACGTACACACGAAATTCCTCAGTGTTGTTCCCACGATCTCATCCTTTCATTCCCAAAGCCAACCTTACTGGACTTTACTTACTTACTTACGCCTGTCACCCCTACCCGGGTATAGGCCGTCGATGAGAGACCTCCAGCGACTCCTGTCCTGTGCTTCTCCTTCGATTATACTCCAGGTGGTTCACAGTCTCTTGATGTCTGCTTGGAGGTCTCGACGCCAGGAGTTTCTCGGCCTACCTCTTTTCCTCTTTCCCTGGAGGTTCCATGATAATGCCTGCCTAGTGATACTGGAACTTACTGGACTTTGCTGGAAACGAATCCGTTGGTCGTGGAGGTAACTTGATAATGTAATGCTTGATTTTCATTTGCAAAAACTCAAGAGTTTGAGCCATCAAATACAGTTTTAAATAAGGTCCGTATGCCGGTTCTTGATTTATTTTTGTTTTGGTTGGGTCCACAATTAATATCGTTATATAAACGTGCAACAAACATCGTGACTACAATTAACCCGTTAACTGCCGAGAATAACGGAACACCACCCAGTTGCAAGAGGCATAGATCCTCTTGAGCCCCCGCAGTTGCGGGGTCTCGTGAGGACATATACCTCTTGCTGGAATCATATTGTGTCCCACACTGGTTGTCTCCCTCGATTTGGTGCTCAGCGAATCGAGTGAAACAACCAGTGTGATTGGATCCATGTTTCTTTGACGGCTGGGGATTTTGAATTGGCTGAGTTCCAAAACACAATCTGCGTCCACTGGCGGTCAAAGGGTTAAGATGAGATTTCGCGGTCGACCCATGTCCCGCAACTGGCGCTGAAACTGAAGAGAAAAATCTACGGATCACGCGTATGGCTTCACGGTGCACGCCGACGCTCGGATGGAACGCCGCTCATTAACGGTGATTGTGGCCAATTTATTGGCACTGCACGTATTTCGTGTCGACACTGCAATAGACTTAACCCCTTGACCGTGCTGAGAAATAGGAACACGATCCAAATGCAACAGACATAGATCCTCATGAGCCCCTGCAGTGGCAGTGGCCATGATGATCTATGCCTCTTGCTGACGCCACTTTGCTTCCATGTTCCTTGGACGGCCGGGCTTCCTTGTAGCGGAATTAACCAAGATTTCAGAAACACAGTCTGCGTCAACTGACGGTGAAGAGATTAACTCTTTCGAGACGTGCCGCATCCGGATTCGCTTAGCCGCGAATCCGGATGCGGCACGTCTCGAAAGAGTTAAGGCCGAAGACATCGTCCATCTAAGGACGTATATGGGCCCTATTCTGTGCCAGTAGGAGGTATAAATTCCCGTAAACCCCTGCGACTGCAGAGGCTTACAAGAATCTATGCCTAATGTATATATGGAAGGTCCTGGCAGAAGGACTTTAATACCAATGGAAAACTCGCAAAATTAATGGGTCCGTCCTCTGAAAGCGAGATGTATACATCTTCGTGAGCCCTTAGGAAATGCATTCATTCATTCATTTCCTTCATTTTTTATGTCCCTCTGGCACTAAAAGTGATCGGGGACTAGCTATAGCAGCTTTAGTTAGTTATGCACGCCTTGTGCTATTATAGGTCAAGTGATAAAAACTGTAGTTAAGAATTATTTTATATATATAGGAAATGCAGTAACTCACGCGAATATATACCTCTTGCAGATGAAAGGCACTTGCGCGAGAACCTGTGCAAGTTGTCGAAAAATTTTAAGACGCACGACGACAAGCAATGCTGTTCGCTATGATATCCCGAATTTGGCTTATTTATTGCCCGACGATCAAAGAGAGAGTTCTGATGTTTGCCCGGCGCCGTCACTCGGTCGGCTATTCGCACTTCATAAGGTAACGGGGTGGCGACGGACAAGCCACGCTTGACTGCATAACGCATCAGTCTGTCGGCGTCATCAGCGTGCCATCTTCACAACGGAGGCGTAGATCCTGTTGGACTCCTGCACCCCCAGCCTTGGCTGCGAGTTTCAAGAGGCAGGATTAAATTGTACGGTCCCACTTAGAACTTTGTTTCAGATGGCGTATCACAGCGAACTCTATGGTGAAACTGTGTAGCTAACCCTTCGAGTGTCGGTAGCGATTAGACTTACAGGTGGTTCCTTCAGTAATCACCTCGACCATAATTGCTACCGACACCCAAAAAGGTTTAACTCATTGAGTCCGACGGCCGTATTTCCCAAATTTTGGTGGCGTCATCTAATGACTATGCACCAGTTGCAGGAGATGGATCGACTTATGATAAGTCAAGGGCAGTGCCAGATTAGCTTGGCGCCTGTCGGCGCCAAGCTAATATGGCACTACCCTTGAATTATCATGGTCGATCTATCTAACTCTTTAGTGCGACAGGGCTGAATGAGTTAAGATAGTAGAGTGTCCGACTGTGGTCTGAAAAGTCGCGGGGTTGAATCCAACTGCATGGATATCAACATTTGTTCAGACCCTCTTTTGGTCTCTCTCTCTTGGCTTGACTTCGCGAACGAAGATTTTATAGGAGTTGCCCACGATGTCTGCAGGCTTGTTCGTGGCTGCGGAGGCCAATCCGAGACAGGCAGGTTCGACCGCAGTGGCTGCAGGGGAAGGTCTGGCCAGGGTTCTGAGCTGCGGCATCTCTATTTTTTCTCTTGAGCCGCTTGTCCTTAAGGCTAGCTCTGCGAGAGTCCTCAAAGGAGACAGCTGCCTTGTAAATGGTGGAGCGCCAGGTGTCACGGTCCGCAGCAAGCGAAGACCACTGGTGGTGGTCGATTTGGCAGGCACTAAGTGACTTCTTGAGACAGTCTTTGTATCTCTTCTTTGGTGCCCCTCTGTCACGGTGTCCAGTAGCAAGCTCGCCGAACAGGGTGATCTTTGGTAGGCGATGATCCTCCATCCTGGAGACATGCCCCGCCCAGCGGAGCTGTGTCCGCAGCAGCAAAGCCTCGATGCTCACAGTTTCAGCCTGTTCAAGGACCTCGACGTTGGTGACATAGTCACTCCAGTGAATGCCCAGGATGGTACGCAGGCAGCGCTGGTGGAAGCGTTCGAGGAGTCGTAGTTGGCTGCGGTAGAGGGCCCAGGACTCGGAACCATACAGCAGGGTGGTGAGGACCACAGCTCTGTACACGCTGATCTTGGTGCCTGTTTTCAGCTGTTGATTGTGCCACACCCGCTTGAAAAGTGGCCCGAAAGCACTGTTCGCTTTTGCCAGCCTGCTGTCAAGCTCCTTGTCCAGCTTGGCGTCCGACGTGATAATGCAGCCAAGGTAAGTAAACTGGTGCACTGACTTTAGTTCAGACTCGCCAATGGTGATGTGAGGAGGACGATACACTGTCTTGGGTGCCGGCTGATGGAGGACCTCTGTCTTTTTCAGACTGACCTATCTAACTCTTTAGTGCGACAGGGCTTAATGAGTTAAGATAGTAGAGTGTCCGACTGTGGTCTGAAAAGTCGCGGGGTTGAATCCAACTGCATGGATATCAACATTTGTTCAGACCCTCTTTTGGTACCCCTTATTTTAAATCCCCTTCGTGGTGGTTAAAAGATGCCGGCTAAACCCTGAAACGTTGAACGTTTTCGAACTCGGAAATCGTAAGGTCTTTTCTCAGAATACTAACCCATTGCAAGAAGTAGAGATCCTCATGATCCCCCGCAACTGCGGGGGCTCATGAGGATCTATGTCTCTTGCTGAAACCTTTTTGTATCCATGTTCCTTGAACGGCGGCAGGGGTTCGTTTGCGTTAAATGTACAATGATTTCAAGAACACAATCGGCAGCATGCACTGGAAATGAAGAGGTTAATGTTGTTATTTTCGGGAGAGTGAATGGCTGTTAGTCAATCGACGATAAAACTGACAGGGAGGTTCATTTCAATTTTTTAACGTTGTACCCCAACACTTAAACGATCCAACAGCTACGATGCTGATATGTAGTTCTTAACTCATTGGAGACGCGCCGCATTCGGATACGCGGGATAAAGCCGCGTATCAGGATGCGGCACGTCTCCAATGTGTTAATGGTTAACGTTGTTTTAGACACATCGGCCATGTCATTATCTAGGTCGACTCTTAACTCATTGTACCCCAAGACCGAAATCCCCAAATGTTGCCGTTGTCCTCTGAACTGAGACTGCTTTGCAGTGCATGCCACAGATCGACCATGATAGTTTAAGGGTGATGCCAGAATAGCTTGGCGCCCATAGGCACCAAGCTATTCTGGCATCACCATATGCCCTTGAACTATCATGGTCGATCCATATTTTGCTGTGGTGTGTCTGGGGTAGAATGAGTTAAAAGAAACACCAGAACTATCAAGGTCTGTCTCACTCTGTTTCACTCATTGTCTTCAGATGGCAACTCGCAATTTTGGGAATGTCGACTTATACGCGCATTGAGTTTGCAGACTACACACATTTCATAACCAGTTGCATTCCCATTCAGTCGTTGCAAACAAACGGAAGAACAATGACAACCTACTGAATTGCCCCAAAGAACGCGGCATTAATCTCCCTTGACTGATCACCTTACTGACGCACGGCAGAGGGCGCTAGCAGATTAACTGCGGAGCGTTTGCCATTTTGCCAATGTGTATTTGCGTGGGAGCTCGGGCAGCCATTTTGCTTGTCATCACTCCCTTCGAAACTGAACCTATGCCGTATGCAAGAGGCATAGATCCTCGCGAGACCCTGCAACTTGCAAGGGCTCATGAAGATCCGCCCTATGGCTCTTGTTCTCAAGGCTATGAACTGTTTTCGTCTTAGTTGATTTGAAGCGCCGGGACTGAGGGGCCGTGAGATGGCTTCGAGGTCAGGCTTCAGCCATGTTGCTTTTCAACGCCTGTCACGAGATTGCATCGGGCCCAAGAACGACAAACCGAGCACGATGAGTGGAAGGACAAATTATCTGTCTTGTGCGTTGACTGATGTTCTTGTCAGCAAAACTGTAAACTTAGCCGAGAACCACCGCTGAAACGAACATAGGGTGGCCGCGCTTCGGGTTCAGTGTGTCACTATAAAGATCATACATACGAAATGTGCATGAAAGGAACTTAAAAAGATTCAGTATTGAAAGAATGTACACGAAAAAGTGGAGAAGAAAAAGTCCGAAATGTGTACTGGTCTGTAACTTTGGTCCTTTGGGGACGGTAGAGCCCAAGTGTCAGTTGCATGAGTGAGCTTAAATCCTGTGTAAGCCACTAAGCAAGTGCTCCGCTATGGAGCACCTTGCTTAGTGGCATGCACAGGATTTCATCTCATTCATACAACCGAGCTCAAATACATAGATCAGCACACATATATACATTAATATAGGCCGCATTTAAAAAATGCATCAGAAACTCTCTGTATGCATAATAGAGGGAGAAATTCCATCAACACAAGTGCATGTACTCGGTGTTTCCATAGCTGCAGGACGGGAGAACTATCACCCGTGATAGCGCCTGATGATTAGCTGGACGTCGGCTTGGAGTCGACCGTGACTGGTCGAGAATTGGCTTCTATCAAATTGACCCGTTTAGAGACGTGCCGTTTACGGATACGCTGCTTTTGCAGCGTATCCGTATATGGCACGTCTCGAAAGCATATTTCCTTCCCGAAAACGGGCACAAAGATAAAGAGGCCAAAGATACACGAAGATGAAACGTGTCAATACTAACATAAATCAGGACAATATGAGATTCCGGATGCTCGAAAGGACTTTGAACTGCGCAGAAACAAAGAAAAAGGATCTACTTATTGTTACTGCATTCTCTTCAGAAAAAAATCCCTTTATAGTACGTAGCAGACCTGCACATTAACAAAAGGCAAATGATGTCTCTGAAAACCATCACATCCTCACAGCTGAGGCACAAGGAATAAATAATTCCATCAAGAGGCATAGATCCTCAAGAACCCCCGCGCCTGCGGGGGCTCATGAGGATCTATGTCTCTTGTGCTGATGGGTGTTCAGTCTCCGCGCTCCGGCTGTGACGGGGTTAGGAAAAGGTCTGAGAGTGATGGTCGCTACAACCGGACACCCTCCCGGACACTACTGATCAAAGAGAAAGCAACCGCAGCAATTAGAGACTGCTCACCTCTGGAGTCAAATGTGCACCCGCCTGTGATCCTCGCGGAACTAAGCACCTGCAGGGGATTACGAGGTTCTTTTCCCCTTGCAAGAGAGGTGTTCCGGATATCAGAAGTGTTTAAAAAAAACCAAAACAAACAAAACAACAACAACAACAAAAAACCCCAATCTGAACCCCCCAAAAAAACAAACAAACAAACAAACAAACAAACAAACAAACAAACAGACAACCCCCCCCCCCCAACAAAGCCGCCCCCACCCAAAAACAAAAACAAAAACCCCCTCAAAAAACCCAACAACAACAACAACAAAAAACAACAACAACAACCACTAAACAAATAAACCACAAAAAGCAAACAAACAACAACAATCTCGCAACAAAACAACAACAACAACAACAACAAACAAACAAAAACGAAATAAAAAACAACAACCCAAAAAAAACAAAAACAACCATACAACAAAAACCCACAACTGCCTGTCTTTTGGCGCAAACAGTGGACCGACATTTGATATCGCATATTTGTCCAAACATTTAATCCACGGCTCTCGTCAATACACGTGCAAGTACTTTTGATTTTCGAACAACACCCATTAAGTGGTGTTCAATTTACCCTCGGCAGAAAAAGGTGTTAATTCAGATGATCCTGAACCCTGGGTCGATAGCTGGTTATTGGAGTTTAACCCTTTGGCTGTCAGTAGCGTGTTTTGTCGAGGTGATTCCGACAGGAATCACCTTGACAAAACACGCTACCAACAGCCAAAGGGTTAAAGCCTAGCAGACTACCATAGGGCCATCTCACGGCGGGCCAGGGTCGTTATTTTAACCTGTGAGCACGTGCGACAGGTGGGCGGCCTGTTATCGGAGTCCCGTGTCCGTTAGGGGCTGGCCCCTGTGTCCCCAGACGTGCCTTCCGGCCCCTAAACCCCTGACTACAGACGACCTGCCTCCTTTATAGATTATCGCTTTTACGTACTGAACCCCCCCCCCCCCCCCCCCCCCCCCCGTGACCTTTTGAAGATGTAAATTTGGTCCGCCGTGTTCTGTCAGCAAGACTGAGAGGAGGTTTATGCAACGGCAAAGGCTTATTAAAATCTGCGTTTCTTGCATATGGATCGGTTTTAGGGGCAGCTTCCCTGTTAGACGATTACATTTGCTTCAGTGCCATTGGACGCAAAAATGCGTCTCTGAAAGCAGGGCAAATTTAACACCGAATAATCCCAAAATCCGAGGAACACGGATATGAATAGGGTCAGCAAGATGCAAAGAACCTCATGAGCCTCCGCGACTGCGGGGGCTCATGAGGTTCTTTCCCTCTTGCAGTTGGGTGGTGTGCGCATTTAATCCAGCAGTGAAAGCCGCTTTTAAACCTCCATTGTTTCGAGCAATAAATTATTGAAGATGCCTAGATTCTCATGATTCGCAACGAATGCTGGGGCGCATGAGAATCTACGCATGTTGCAGAAGGAAGGTGATGACCGAGGACTTGTTACTGACGACCCTCCCATCTCTCCTGATGTGTGTCCAATCGGCGGGACGGCGCACTAATGCCCGCATAAGAGCAGGGACCACCCTTTGATGAGATAACGAGAGGCTTGTTAGGACACTTTACACACCATCAAAGTCAGCTCTGGGACACGTCAGGGGAACGGTTCCACGCTCCTCAGACACAGGTTCTCATTGGTCTTCAGAGACAACCCGGCCCAGACTAGACTCGTACTCACGACTCATAAATATCGGCTCTGGCCACAGAAACAGGAGAAAAGAAATACCCAACAAAGAAAGAAACATGCTTGGAAAGGACAAACAACAAGGTTTTATAAAATGTTTAGATAGACATACACACAGACACATTTTCAGATAGACATACGTTTTAAAAACAACAACGCCGTTTGACCGTTTTTACTGCTGTGCATTGTGTAGAGTACTGATATGAACTGACATGTGAATGTATTTTTTAATTTTTTTAAAAATTAATTTGTTTTAAATACTTACATGAATTGTTTGTATCATTATTTTGAGTATATTTTAATGTCATTTTTTGGGTGTATAATTGAGTCACTGAGCCTGTCGGACCACTTTAATTGCCCATAGCGGGATAAAAAAAGGTTTATTGTGAATTGAATTGAATTGAATTGAGAAATACACTTGACCAATTATCTTTGAGAAGACGTGAGAGGTGTAACAGAAACAAGATGCGTAGCACACTGTTTGCTATCTTCTGTGAAAAAAAATGTTTTGGGGGAAAGTTTAGTAAACTGTTTTAGTGCTTGTTCTCCGAGGTGTATTTCTTTCTGTATCGGTTTCTCTCTTGATCGTTTTTTTCCCCGCACACTTGACATGATGCCAAAGTTAGTCTGTTCAAGCACCAAGCTCTGTGGACGTTTGTATGAGGGTGTCAAATGAGCATCCAGCTCACAACTACATCATCAAAGAGAAAAGTTTCATGACGTCTCTCCTATCCGCGGAAGACCGATGCCATTAAAGGTCAAGCAAGAGGCATCGATGCTCATGAGCCCCCGCAGATGCGGGGGCTCATGAGCATCTATGCCTCCTGCACAAGGAATGCGTTTGTTGCAGGTGCCCCGAGATTGTTGCAGTCTAAGAGATGCCCGCTAGGATTGGTTTCCCAGCACAGTGGGGTCGTTTGCGGGAACCGCTTGGGACCGCTTAGCGAGGTGTGGGGTGATATGATTGCCTTTATTGGCAGTCTAGACTCTTTCTGTGGTTTCCTAGCTCTCTTATGTGTATGATACAAGAGACAGGTGCTAGGAGACCTACAATAAGAATAGTAATGCGTCCGACAGGTTTACAATCTTTCTGGAGTACCTTTAACAGTTAACAAAGAAAGAAAGAAAGAAACAAACAAACACAATAGATAGATAGATAGATAAATAAATAAATAAATAATCACCACACACAAATTAACAAACAAACCAATAAACCAACAAACCAATAAACCAACACACCAACCACACTGAACCAAGCAACCGAAGCGACCAGCAAACAAACAAACAAACAAACAAACAAACAAACAAACAAACAAACAGACAAACAAACAAACCACAACCAAAGGAGAAAAATATCTGCGGCAGTTACTCCAGGACTACCCTCCAAACCTCCACTTCCCCCATCTCCTCCCCCCTCCCCCGCCTACCCCCTTTCTCAGCTGTTTTGCTCTACTTCCCGATCACATACCGCACAATCTTGATCTTTCATTCGTTTCTCACCTTTCCTTTCTCCCCTTTCTCCTACTCTCTGGCTTTGGTCACATACATTTGATAGGTCGGTTCTTACTCCATATCGTATGTCTTCCTGGTCTTTGATTCCGGACCTTATGGCTGAGAAGTACTGAGGTCACGTCTAAAATCACAGAGCAGCACACATATATATGAGTTATCTAATCCATCACAGCGCTGGTCTGTCGCACGCCATTTACACATGGAACGCCATTTACACTGAACTGTTTCGTAAGTGCAACGTCTTAATTTCAGCAGGCAGTGCACACATTAGTTCAGGCAATATGCACCCGCGACAGACCGCTCACAGACTGTGACAGTGGAACATACGCCTGTCAACAGGTCATTGCTGCCCATGTAACGGGCAAATATTCTTCTTGCTTGCGAGAATCAGTCCATCTCATTTATCTCTAGGTCAGTGTTTCAGATAGAGAAAGTCATCACACGTTTAGAAGCGATTGCCATCGCTGTCCTTACATCACAGCCAGCTTATGTCTAGAGCCAGGAGCAGTTATAGCGGAGCACATTGCTTAGTGGCTGGCGCAGGACTACGCTCACTCATGCAGCTGACCCCAGACCCTATCTTATGTCAGAATCTCGTAAAGGGAATCGTATATGTGTGATAATCATCTGATAAGCATTTTTTAATGTCGAGGGACATGGACCATTGTGATATCTAGTGAGAAAAGCAAAGATTCACTGGCCGAGGGTCCTTTGTTTATCGGACAGTTCAAGGATAGTGTCTGACTTGCTCGGCGCCTTGAAACTCTGCTCAAGCAGGCACACGCGTTGGTCATGACCTATCCCAGGAGTTATCATGCTAGTAAGTCCTTATTTTTCATCTGCTTTAACTCTTTACATTCTGAGGATGAAAGTATCAGTTTCAAAATATCTTTTTAGGGTCACCACACATCTGGAAACAGACCGACCATGACAGTTCAAGGGTGGTGTCGGAATAGCTTGGCGCCTACAGGCGCCAAGCTATTCTGACACCACCCTTGAACTATCAACAGTCACACGTGTTTATATGGTCAGATTGAGGGTCACCCCATGAAGTGTATTACGTTTGAGACAAGAGAGAAAAGCCGCGCTCACGTCCATTCGCTACGCCTAATCAAAAAGCCATTCGCCTCTCATCACTAGCCGCTGACCGCATCGCGCTACGACTCCTGGGAACGTCACAACACTCGTTACTCGTCACGTGGTCAAAGGGAGACGTTGAAAAATTAGGATCGGAAAAGAAACAATTATGCACAGTCAGGTGCTACGACAGGTCGGTGTTGATGTAAGCTATGTGATTGACAATCGTCGATGGATAAGGTTGTCCGTGCAAACAATTTCACCACACCGCTCCGGAACCCAGAAATCTGCAACCATATTAGATCCTTATGAGTTCTAAAAATAAACCAAACAAGCATTAGGCTGCTACGAAAACAACTTTAAAAATTAGAAATCGGGAAAGAAGACAAACTTGCCAATTTACCAATCATTTACCAATATTTACCAATCATTTACCAATATTCACCAATCATTTACCAATATTTACCAATATTTACCAATCATTTACCAATATTTACGGCCAAGCAAGGCAATAGAACAAAGAGGAAAAGATTAAAAAACAATTTAAGACATTTTTATTTTTGAAAAGTCTTTAATTCTCGTTTACACTGCAAAAAGTCATTTTGACCAGTGATGCTGTAACCAATGCGCAAAGGCCATCGGGCCGACGTCGGCCCGATGGCCTTTTGCGCATTAGGAAATTGCTGTCGTTACCATAGACATGCCGGCGCTGAGGCTGTAGACGGCATACCGTAATGTTGAATATTCCGTCACACGACACTGCCAACATAAATGTAACGCCCTTGAGGAATACAGATTTTAAGTGGGACTATACGAGGTATAGATCGTCATGGATCTCCACAGGAAGCATATATTTCCATGAGCCCCCGCCAGATGCAGGGGCTCATGAAAATCTATGCTTCCTGCAGAAAGAAGATTTTCGGGGTATGGGTGAATTGGTGAAGGAAAGCCGAGACAATGGATTTTGTGTCTGGAGCCTCTGGCAGAACAAACAATGCTGGCATCTTTTGTAAATTGCACTAATTAGATTGGCACAAACTTCTAGATGGCGCCAATACGGATGATGATTTCCGGATCCTGTCTGACACTGTTGGAGGTCTTGCATAGCATAGGATATTCAGTATTTTGTATTTATTTTGCTTTTGACTAACACAGAGGCAATTTTATTTTATTTGCAGTCGAGTAGGTGGAGAAGCAGAAATAATTCACCATCTTGAAAACAATTAAATCTCTCTCTCTCTCTCTCTCTCTCTCTCTCTCTCTCTCTCTCTCTCTCTCTCTCTCTCTCTCTCTCTCTCTCTCTCTCTCTCTCTCAAATTATGTGTATGTGTGTTCATGTGCGTGCTATGGACATGATTTAAAAAAGGTCATTGAAGGGACTTAATCATTTATCCTTGAAAAATAAAGTTTCATTTCATTTCATTTCTCTCTCACCCCCCCCCCTCCTCTCCGGCTCTCTCTCTCTCTCTCTCTCTCTCTCTCTCTCTCTCCTCTCTCTCTCTCTCTCTCTCTCTCTCTCTCTCGATCCTGCTGGCTATCATGTATATCGTGTGTAGTGTATTGCGCATGTGGTAACGACACATATCTGGAATGCGCTTCCCGATCCGCCTCCTCGCTAGCCTGTTTTAAAAATGGTCTCTGCAAGTATTTTGTGGATCACTCAGCTCGTAGGGCCTAGGGATGCCTTAACTACATGTATTATATGTCTCTTTCAATGCTGGGTCCAATTTATTCGCAATTAAGCCTGTTATCTTTTGCATTTATCATTTGAACTACTGCATATGTGAACAGTGTTGTCAATTTGTTTGCAAGGCATGTTTTACTTATATGTATGTGCATGTGTAGATAGTCTTGTAGTTGTTAGCAACGGCAGGTTTGTAAAATGGCTGTGTCAATGACGATGTCAATGCTTTAACCGTTGTAAAATAAAGTTTCATTGATTCATTGATTCATTGATTTTCTCTCTCTCTCTCTCTCTCTCTCTCTCTCTCTCTCTCTCTCTCTCTCTCTCTCTCTCTCTCTCTCTCTCTCTCTCTCTCTCTCTCTCTCTCTCTAGCTCGCTCCTCTCTCTCTCTCTCTCTCTCTCTCTCTCTCTCTCTCTCTCTCTCTCTCTGTCTGACATAGTCCCTTCAGCGACGTGTTGTCTTTAGATTTGTGTGAGGATAGAGTGAAAACAAACCGCTGCGCATGAAACAATGCAAACGAGAGGAAACCGCGTGTGTAGCGGCTATGTGCAGTCAAAGACAACATCTCAGGCGCCATTCTCATAATGAAAAGCAGAGACGTCATTAAACTGGACACATTTCTATCAGCAAGAGACATAGATTCTCATAAGCCGCTGCAGTCGCAGGGGCTCATGAGAATCTATGCCTCCTGCAGATGGGAGAAGCTGATCTCAGGCACATGACTGTTGGAAGCGACTAAACACAACAAACATACACAAAAATCCCTACTCTCTCCTCACCATTTCTGCTGTTCAGCTCTGTACAGTCTATCGTGTTCGCGATCAACCCTCAATGACATCCCACGTCTGAGAAATTCAGAAGTAAATAGCGACAGGCACAAGCTATATAGAGACATGGACACATCATTCTGTGCTCCAATGTCTGTTGCATACTGGTGGAACGCAGCTCAGTTGCAGATACACGAAGCAAGACTCCTGAACGGAGGTGTGGGTTTTTTGTTTAACATATTTTTTCCACAGCGAATGTGATCCAGTAATACTAAACAAAACCACCAATCAGCGGTACTATGTCGTTTGTTATAGTTTCACTTGCTGGCTATCATGTATATTGTGTGTAGTGTATTACGCATGTGGTAACGAATTCCATTGTGCCAAATACTGTAGCTACGCGCCTTTTCCGTCCAACAAAATCTAAGTTGCGGTTAAGAAATTAGCACAACCAAAGGCTCTGTACGAAATTCTGTACAGAGTCTTTGAATGTACCAAAGACAGTACACCATTGTCTTCGATTGTACTAACTCTTTGACCGCATCTTACATACCGTTCGGCGGAGAGGACGCGTAGTTTCTGGTATTTTTTGCTGAACGGTATCGGATCAGTAGGAGTTTGGGGGTTAATGCCAGTGCTGCAGAGAAACTAAAGAAAAATTTAAACTTGCGTTTGTAAGTCACTGCAATAATATAAACTGTAAAAAAATAAATAAATAAAAAAAAAATAAGAAAAGAAATAGAAAAACTACAAAGGCACCAAGAACTGATTGGAATAATTCGCTTATAATATAGTAATTTCAAACTGTAACGTTGATTCTGTTATTGTCAAAAGCAGAGACGTCAGGCTGCTACCAAGTCTGTTGTGTGTGTGTGTGTGTGTGTGTGTGTGTGTGTGTGTGTGTGTGTGTGTGTGTGTTTGTGTTTGTGTGTGTGTGTGTGTGTGTGTGTGTTGGGGGGGGGGGGGCGGAGAAAAATGGGGGGGAGGAGGGGAAGGGGTTATTCAACAAAGATTTATTTTTTATTTTAAAGAAAAATATTGTCCCCATAAACAACATACGAGCGTTTGCGTCACTTCCGGAAATTTCTGGTAAATATTCCTGCAAGGAACATCGCCCAGAGAATTCCAAAAGTACTTTTCCGTCAGAAAAGACAGGAAGAGTTGTGGATGTATCCAGTGCTAGTGCCAAATGTTGTTCCCTGCACGCGCAAGAATGTCGTTCCACCCGTTGAACCTTAGTTCCATCTTTCGCAGCAAACTCCCATCCATCTGCAAGAGACACAGATCATCATGGGCCCCTACAGTCTGCATGGGTTCATGAGAATCTGCGCCTCTTGCAAGTGGTAGAGGATCGCTGGGTACACGGCTGGTCTTCCCAGTAAGCAAAGGTCTTTGGGCCCACCACGGCCGCAGTAAGCCCGCGCACGGCAGTGCGCGGGCTTACTGCGGCCGTCGTGGGCCCGAAGGCGTTTTGCTACTGCGGTTTGCCATAGACAATAAAACATATAATTATATGTCCGGACATGTATGTTTCTTCAAGTCAGTGAGTCGTCCTGGCAAGAGTTTGGCAGTCTGTGTAACTCAAGAAGAGGAAGTCAGTGGAGCTTGAGATCGTGGTTGTTCCCCACCATTGGCCCCCTGGTTCGCCTCACTTGTAATATCTTCACTTCTCTCTCTTTTCCGCCGTGGATTCCTCCCTCAAATTGTCTTCGTTCCCTTGCTTGCTCAAGTTCTGTCAACGAAATTCAGTTTGCTCTCTGTTCGTGAAGCGTACGCCCGGTAGTCCTGTCCTCGCAGGAACACATGTGTAAATGAAGGCAGCCAGAGGCATAGATCCTCATAAGCCTCTGCAGGTAGCAGGAACTCATGAGGATCTATGCCTCTAACCGACAGGATGGCGTTCGATGCCGTAGACGCGGCCTTCCTGGCAATGTACAGTGATAGCGTAGTGCAAGTGCGCAGGCGCAGGAAGTGATGCGACTGACGTGCCGCCATCTCGTGGAGCAATTTTAGTAGTTTCCCCTTACTATTTCCTTCTTTCCGGTCGTTAGTTTAACTGACTCACGTGTTGCTAAATTTTGCCGGCGCGGCACGTGGGATATTTATATGGGAAATCATTAATTACACTGACAAGTTTGCTAGTAATTTTGCTGAAGTGTGTACTGTCACCCACGCAGCATCTTACTTCCGGTTACGAACGTCTTCAACTTGAAGAAGTGACACTAGTACGACCACCATATATAAATTTTCAGTGATGCACACTGGTCACCTGCCTGATCAGGACTGAGGTGTGGCAATATTGGTATGTTCAGCAGGGCAACTTAGCTGAACGCTATTTGCCAAAGATAATTTCACACAGAAAAATCTAATTGTTGTCCAATTGAACATGCTGGCCAGATGCTATGGTGGAAACAACGCGATTTTCCTTATTTATCGATTTCAATTATCATCTTCTTTTGTTCCATCATCACATTATATAGACGTCATTGTTAACCCTTATCATTCGGAATACACCAGTGTGTGAAATAAGTTTGACTAAAATAGTTCAAGGGTAGTGCCAGAATAGCTTGGCGCCGCCTAGGCGCCAAGCTATTCTGGCTCCACCCTTGAACTAAAGCAATTAGTCTCTATCCTTATATATTTAAGTACTATAATGTAGCTTGCAAGTCATGAGTGGCAGTGTACAAATGTGAAGCTTTTAGCCTCAGTATGATATAGGTTAAACGTAAGCTGAAAGTGTAATGTAGATAAATGACATAGACCCGGTGCTAGTAGTGTGGCGAGGCAGTGTCACTGAGGCGGGTGTTCTTATTTACAACGTTTTTGTCGTCTTTCATTTTTCAGCTTTTTTGCCCCCCTCCCCTCCAACACTCCACTGCAGTGTGGGTCAACAGGGCAATTAGGTTACGCCCCCTTTTCACACACTCTTCTCTATTAGCCTCGTGCAACACAAAGCTATGAACGAAAAACCTTTCTGCCCACACAAATTGAAATCCACGTGGAGCCGGCATATCACAGGAGAAATATTTCCGGCAATTCTTAAACAAATTGTCTGTTAGCGTTTTCCGCAACACTCTAATGCACTAAGTACCCCATGACAAAACTGTCGTCTGCAAGCCTGCATACAAGTGTGCACATGCTGGGGGGCCCCATAATTATAAGGCTCCCCAAAACACACTAGTCCGAAATAGCTCAGGCGGTTAAACGTCGGAGCAGGAGAGCGAAGGGAATCGTCGGGTCGTGGGTTCGAATCCCGTCCCGGCCCGGTAGCTGGACTCACAATCCAGGGGGAAAAAACGGATTTGTTCAATAGCATTTCCACTGAAAGGGCCTGGTAAATCAAAGTGGCACAGTTGGAGTGCGCCTGAGTTGATCAGTGTTAAGGTCGTACTCCATAGGCAATAGATTTCCCTGTCCCCCATAACCCGCCCGTCAGGGCCGTCCATGATCACCTCGGTGCTGTGGACGTTAAACCCGAACTAACCAACCAACCAACTAGGTCGACTAAAATTACCAAAACTTTGCTCTTTTCAACACCACCTGTCATGCTTTTTGCAGCTCAGCCAAAGCGCCCAAAAAGGCAAAAAAAAGTTTTACACCCTAAAACAATTGCAAAAAGGGAGAAAATATTTGGAACTATTTCTTGCGGAAAAAAGTTACTACATGCACCGGAAGCAATACCTCTAGGTGGCCTGTACGTGGTATTGTTCTTCAACCGTTTGGCTGTCGGTAGTGCGTTTTGTCCCGATGATTACTGCAGGTTGATCATCGCGACAAAACGCGCTATACTGACAGCCAGAGGGTTAGGGGATAAATACAGTTTATTAACTCATTCTACCCCAGACACACCACAGCAAAATAAGGATCGACCATGATAGTTCAAGGGTGATGCCAGAATAGCTTGGCGCCCATAGGCGCCAAGCTATTCTGGCATCACCCTTGAACTATCATGGTCGATCTGTGTCCTGCACTGCAATGCAGTCTTCAGAGGACGACGGCAAAATTTTGGGATTTCGGTGTTGGGGTAGAATGAGTTAAATAAAATTGAATGGAAAGCGAATCTCGCTACAGCCTAACATGCGATGTAGGAGAATAAATGTGGTCCAATGGACACGTTTCACGTATATCTGTACACGCCATTTACCGCACCCCCAGTACCAAAACGTTTTCGGGCCCACGACAGCCGCAGTGGACCCGCGCACAGCCGTCGTGGGCCCGAGGACCTTTGTTTACTGGGACACCTGCAAAACAAAAACAAAAAAAAAAACCGCCACCGGGGAGATGGGTAGCGCAGGTGGTAGTGCGTTCGACTCTCTTCCGAAAGGTCACGGGTTCGAACTGAACCCAACTGGGGTCAAAGCTGGTTCAGACCTTATTCGGTGCCCTGTAGTCATGTCTTTAAAATAATCTTCGTGGTGGACAAAGGACGTCAAGCCCTAAACGTTGTGACCCTTTGGGTGTCGGTAGCGATTTTGGTCGAGGTGATTCCTACAGGAACCACCTCGACCTAAATCACGGCCACCGACACCCAAGAGTCGGCTTAACTCACTGTAGCCGAGGTACGAAATACCCGCATTTTTTGGAGTTATCCTCTGAGGACTTACTTACGCCTGTCACCCCTACCCGGGTATAGGCCGTCGACGAGAGACCTCCAGCAACTCCTGTCCTGTGCTTCTCCTTCGATTCTACTCCAGGTGGTTCCCAGTCTCTTGATGTCTGCTTGGAGGTCTCGACGCCAGGAGTTTCTCGGCCTACCTCTTTTCCTCTTTCCCTGGGGGTTCCATGACAATGCCTGCCTAGTGATACTGGAAGCTGGCTTTCTCAGACTGTGACCGATCCATCCCCATCTTCTTCGCCCAATTTCATTCTCTGCTGTTATCTGCTCTGTTCTCTCCCAGAGTCTGACGTTGCTGATCTTCTCTGGCCAGTGGATTTTCAAAATTCTTCTAAGGCAACTGTTCATGAAGGTCTGTACTCTGTTGACTGTGGTTTTTGTCAATCTCCATGTCTCTGCTCCATATAGGAGAACTGCTTTTACATTGGAGTTGAAAATCCGGACTTTGGTGTGTTGTGACAGCTCTCTGGAACTCCACACTTTTTTCAACTGGAGAAAGGCTGCTCTGGCTTTACCGATTCGTGCTCTGACATCTGCATCAGTGCCGCCTTTTTTGTCTATGATGCTCCCGAGATAGGTGAAGGACTCCACCTCCTCCAACGGGGTGCCAGCAAGCAAGACTGGTTCTTCCCTGGTTGCGTTCAGCCTCATTGTCTTTGTTTTCTGTTTGTGAATGGTGAGGCCCACTTGGGACGAGATGTCAGCAAGCCTCGTGGTCTTGTCCTGCATTTGTTGATGAGTGTGGGACAGTAAAGCCAAGTCGTCTGCAAAATCGAGGTCGTCAAGCTGTGTCCACAGTGTCCACTGTATTCCACTTCGTCTGTGCTCTGTGGTCATTTTCATGACCCAGTCTATGGCCTCTGAGGACTGCGGCATTACAATTCAGGAGACAGATCGACCATGATAGTTAAAGGGTGGTGGCAGAATAGTTTGGCGCCTGTAGGCGCCAAGCTATTCTGCCACCAACCTTGAACTATCATGGTCGAGCCATATCTTGCTGCGGTGTGTCGCGGGCTCTATGAGTTATCGTGTTTGCTAATGTATGACTTGAAGCCTCATACGTCCCCCCTCCGCAGCCTCATGCACTCTTCGATGCCAGAGAGTTGTTGGCAAACATAGAGGTTTGCATTTGGCAACGCTTGAAATACCCCTCCAGATTGTTTTACCCTTGTTTATTAAACATTTCCCTGCTTTTACCACCCATCCGTCTTGAGCTATGGCCTTGCCCTCTGGACATGTATATTTGTCTTTGGTCACAGGCTGAAATCCCAACAGTTTACTCACCCTGAAGACCAGTGATATAGAAAATTGGGGAAGTCAGAAAACTGGGCCGGACCAACAGCGTTTGGCAAGAGGCATATACTCTCATGGGCCCCTGCATTTGCATGAGAATCTATGCCTCTTGCGCATGGTAGGTAAGGTGGATAAGTCAGTAAAAGGTAGTTGGATATGTCAGAAAAGAGTTGGATAAGTCAGAGGAAAAAGTTGGATAAGTCAGAAAATCGCGACCGATCGCGTCTGGCAAGAGGCATAGATTCTCATGAGCCCTGCAACTGCAGGGGCCCATGAAAATCTACGCCTCTTGTAGATCGAAGAGGCTTGATGAAGGGCTGCCTTAGAAAACCTAATTGACTGTTCCAACCTCTCCGGCTCACGCTGCGGACATAAACCGTGCAATACGTAACTGGGGCTCATGCGAATCTGTGAATGTCGCTGGATGGATATATATATATATATATATATATATATATATATATATATATATATATATATATATATATATATATATATATATATATATATATATATATATATATATATATATATGTTCCTCTGACGGAGAAGATCGTCGGTCGTTCTATCCACGATAGGGTACGTAATTGATTGTTCCAATCTTTCAGACAGAGTCCTTCACGCAGGGGGGAACAAAAAACAACAACTACACAAGAACAAATCTTTAAAACGCTTCGCTGTCGAAGAATGTTTAGCCGACATGACTCTCGCAAGAATCACGACGGACAAAAAATAGTCTGACAGCTTAGAGAGTTATAGGCTAAAACGACCCCTGCTCTACACTCCATTTAAACCTGCACAGATAAACCTTACGGCTGGAAACGAGACCCTGAAAATAATTTTCTCCTTGCTCCAAGAAACGAATGGTTGACACTCAAATTTCCTCCTCTAGCTCGTTCCGTAGCAGTCTCTCAGTCTAATCTTCCGTCAGGATGATGCATGTAGATTCTCATGAGCCCCTGAGGCTGGATGCATAGATTCTCATGTTCCCCTGCAGTCACAGGGGCTCATGAGAAGCTATGCATCCAGCCTCAGGGTCTCGTGAGAACCTATGCATACTGCTGTAAGGAAATGGTTTGATGTATTTTACATCTCTGCACCTTGAACGATTCAGGCCGTCGGGTTTAAAGCCACGGACTGTTTCGGCTTCAAAGACTTGGCTACAGGCTGCCGAGGCGCGCTCGCTTTCAATTTGTTTGTTTTGAAAATAGAATGTGTGCGCCGATAAATCAACTTTCTGTCAGGGAGACCCCCGTTACTTCTGCGCGGCATCTGGCCACTGCAGTCCACAACTCTCAACTGGAACAGCTATGTGCGCAGCCTTTGCATCGGCTACATATAATAATAATAATAATAATAATAATAATAATAATAATAATAATAATAATAATAATAATAATAATAGCGTTTAATCTTAATCAAAAGCTCTAAGCGCTTTACAATATGTACACCAAAAAATACAATGACATATAACAAACAAAACACAATACCCAAACACACCACTTTTACAATAAACTAAACAACAATGCATACATAAAAATTTATGTTCTAATTAACATTCAGCCTAAACAAAAAGGATTATAGAACTTCAGCTAAGCATCAAACAGTGGCAGTTATTCAAAGTCAAGCTTAAATAAATTGTGTTGTACCCGTCTTTTCTAAGCGTGTTTCTTTCTCCGTTGGGTACTTCTTTGCATATTACACGCTTGGCAGTCACCTTTTTGGTCTGGATTGATTAAAGTAAAGCTTGAAGAGGTGAGTTTTCAACGACCTCTTGAAGTCAGAGACAACTCACTGTTTCTGACTTCAAGAAGAAGTGTATTCCATAACACTGGGGCTTGATAAACAAAAGTGCGCTGACCAAATATTTTAGTTTCGACAGAAGGTACACACAACTTCCGTTTATCAGAAGAGGAGCGGAGCTCACGAGAGGGTGTATACACGTGCAGCAAAGAGGACAAGTATTCTGGGCTGGTGCCTGAAAGGCAGTTAAAACAGATTGACATAACTTTGTATTGAATATAAACATATAAGCTTTGCGAGTGAGGCTAGTCCCGGATTTGATGAGTTCTGCCCGGTCTAGGAAGGCAAAAGACAGCAAGTGCATTTTTGTTAAAAGCGAGATTTTCATTGAGATACGACGAAATCTCGCTTTTCACAAAAATGGACTTGCCGTCTTTCAGTGTTGGCGTCGAACAGCAGAGTTTTAGTCTGCAAACTGCAAGTCTGACATCGTCAGTTATTTCAGCGACTTGCCCGACCGGCCACAGACAGTGGTAGATGAGCCCAGTAAGAAAAAGGTCTTCGGGCGGACGTCGGACGTAGTGGACCCGCGCACATTCGTGCGCGGGCCCACTGCAACCGACGTCCGGCCCGTTGATCTTTTGCCTACTTGGCAAGTATTACTTTTCCGTCAGTGTACACTTCCTGGACGACCTCATTATCAAGGGGCATTGCTTACTGTCTTTGACTTGATTCATATCTTTGACTTGATATATATATATATTAAAACACTCCGGTCTACGATCCGGCATCAGCATTTTGCCCATCCGTTCAATTGCCGCGGGAATTGAGGTGGTATAGATTGTCAGGAGCCCTTGCATTCTCTGGGACTCACGAGACTCGATGCCTGTCGATGCGTAACTCGGCGCCACTCAGTTTAGTACATTTTCCGGCAGAGGGACTAGTCAGTCAGCACAACCACTAAGCAGTCAATTCAGTGTTTCGAGACGAGCCGTATATGGATACGCGTCAAATAGCCGCGCATCCGTATTCTGCACGTCTCGAATGGGAGAGAGACTAGAGAGAGAGAGAGAGAGAGAGAGAGAGAGAGAGAGAGAGAGAGAGAGAGAGAGAGAGAGAGAGAGAGAGAGAGAGAGAGAGAGAGAGAGAGAGCTGCGTGCGTAAATTTTGCAAGATAAAGAGCGTGAATCGTGTAGACAGAATATCCTGCAAAAATAAAGCGTGAAGCATGCAAATGAGCGTAAATCCTGCAAGAGAAGCTAAATTCTGAAAGAGCGTGTAAATCCTGCAAGAGCGAGTAAATCCTGCAAGAGAAGGTAAATCCTGCAAGAGAAGGTAAATCCTGCAGGAGCGCGTAAATCCTGCAAGAGACGTTAAATCCTGCAAGAACGCGTAAATCCTGCAAGAGAAGGTAAACCCTCCTTGCACTGGGATCATATGGCGTTGAGGCGCGTCCCCTGGGTGGTGGATAGGGGGTCCCTCGCGAGAGGGGTGCACAGAATGAAATAAGGTGCTGTGAACCAACATGGTCTAAGGGAAGGTGACCCCGACAGAAAACCCCTGGTCCTCCCAGTAAGGGGGTTGGGCGTGGGGGTAGCTTCCCCACCCTGCAAAAAAGGAAATAGCTACAAAAACGCAGACGAAAAGACAAACAGTAATTCCTTTCCTGGAGGAGGAAGGTTCTTCTAACGTCCTGTGGTGAAAGCCGGAAGTCTTCGGAAGCCACAGGACCGAGCCGCCTCTCTCTATCCAGGGACACAACCATGGGCACATGGAATGTCAAGACCATGTACCAGAGCGGCAAGGCCGCCCAGATAGCAGCGGAAATGCAAGAGTACAACCTTTCCCTGCTAGGTATCAGTGAAGCCAGATGGACGCAGTCTGGCCAGAAAAGGCTGTTAAGTGGGGAGATGATTCTGTATTCAGGTCATGAAGAGGAGAATGCCCCCCATACAGAAGGAGTAGCATTCATGCTGTCACCAGTGGCACAGAGAGCGCTGATGGGCTGGGAACCTCTTGGGCCAAGAATTATCACAGCAGCCTTTAGAACCAAGAAAAAGCTCAAGCTGAACGTCATCCAGTGTTATGCGCCCACTAATGACAGTGATGAGGAAGAGAAACAAGAGTTCTACGACCGACTTCAGAGTGCTGTGGACAAATGTGCGGAGCGAGACATCACCATCGTCATGGGCGATTTCAATGCCAAAATAGGGGAGGACAACACCGGATACGAAGAGGTGATGGGGAGACAGGGACTAGGGGAGATGAGTGAGAACGGGGAGAGGTTGTAGACTTTTGTGCTCTAAACAGACTTGTCATTGGAGGCAGCATCTTCCCACACAGAAGAATACACAAAGCAACTTGGGTCTCACCTGACCATACTACTCAGAACCAAATAGACCATATTATCTGCATTAGCAAGACATTTAGAAGATCCCTTCAAGATGTTCGAGTGAGGAGGGGAGCAGATGTCGCCTCAGACCACCATCTGCTTACCTTAAGAATAAAGCTCAAGTTAAAGAAAAGCCGCACAGAGACAACAAGAAGACAGCGCTATAATGTAGGCCTTCTGAGAGTGACTAGAGTGAGAGAAGAGTTCAAACTGGTGCTGTCCAACCGGTTTCAAGCGCTACAGGAGCTAGTAAATGAAGAGGAGGTGGTCACCACAGAGCAGCAGTGGAAGGCAGTTAGAGAGGCGCTGAACTCAACCTGCAAAGACACTGTAGGGTTCAGGAAACACCATCACAAGGACTGGCTGTCGGCACAGACCTTGAAGAAGATAGAAGTGAGGAAGCAGAAGAAAGCAGTTGTCAACAACAGTCGCACGAGAGCAGCCAAAGCAAGGGCACAGGAGCAATACTCGGAAGCCAACCGCGAGGTGAAGAGGAGTATCAGGGCAGACAAGAGGGCCTACACAGACAGCCTGGCAGCAGAGGCAAAAAAGGCAGCAGGCAGCGGCAACATGAAACAGCTCTACGACATTACCAGAAGATTGTCGGGCAAGTATGGCCATAAAGAAAGACCAGTAAAAGACAAAGAAGGCAAGCCTATTGCAGACAGAGCAGACCAACTCGACAGATGGGCAGAGTATTTTGAAGAGTTACTGAACAGACCCAGCCCACCCGACCCCCCAGACATCCAGCCAGCAGAGACCGACCTACCCATCAGCTGTGACAGACCCAGCCGGGAAGAGATCAGAAAAGCAGTGGCATTTTTGAAGAACGGCAATGTAGCAGGGCCAGATGGCATCCCAGCAGAGTCTCTGAAAGCAGACCTAGAGACAACAGTAGAGATGCTGTACCCACTGTTTGGAAAGATCTGGGATGAGGAGGTGATGCCTGGAAGGAGGGGTACCTAATCAAGCTTCCCAAGAAAGGCGACCTCAGCAAGTGTTCCAACTACAGAGGAATCACCTTGCTGTCAGTACCAGGAAAGGTCTTCAACAGGATCGTCCTGGAGAGAATGAAGAGCTCCGTTGACCCCCAGCTGAGAGACTAGCAAGCAGGATTCCGGAAAACCGATCATGTACAGACCAGATCGCCACTCTCCGCATCATCGTGGAACAGTCTCTGGAGTGGAGCTTCCCGCTGTACGTCAACTTTGTAGATTACGAGAAAGTATTTGACAGCGTGGACCGAGAGACTCTGTGGAAACTCCTACGACACTACGGTGTACCCACAAAGCTCGTCCGCCTGATCAAGAGCAGCTACGATGGCATGACATGTCGCGTGATCCACGAAGGGCAGTTCACCAGGGAGCTCCAGGTCAGAACCGGAGTCAGGCAGGGGTGTTTGCTGTCTCCGTTCCTCTTCCTACTGGCCATAGACTGGGTCATGAAGAGGACCACAGAGCACAGACGAAGTGGAATACAGTGGACACTGTGGACACAGCTTGACGACCTCGATTTTGCAGATGACTTGGCTTTACTGTCCCACACTCATCAACAAATGCAGGACAAGACCACGAGGCTTGCTGACATCTCATCCCAAGTAGGCCTCACCGTCCACAAACAGAAAACAAAGACAATGAGGCTGAACGCAACCAGGGAAGAACCAATCTTGCTTGCTGGCACTCCGTTGGAGGAGGTGGAGACCGTCACCTATCTCGGGAGCATCATAGACAAAAAAGGCGGCAATGATGCAGATGTCAGAGCACGAATCGGTAAAGCCAGAGCAGCCTTTCTCCAGTTGAAGAAAGTGTGGAGTTCCAGAGAGCTGTCACAACACACCAAAGTCCGGATTTTCAACTCCAACGTGAAAGCAGTTCTCCTATATTGAGCAGAGACTTGGAGGTTGACAAAAACCACAGTCAACAGAGTACAGATCTTCATAAACAGTTGCCTTAGAAGAATTTTGAAAATCCACTGGCCAGAGAAGATCAGCAACGTCAGACTCTGGGAGAGAACAGGGCAGATAACAGCAGAGAATGAAATTGGGTGAAGAAGATGGGGATGGATTGGTCACAGTCTGAGAAAGCCAGCTTCCAGTATCACTAGGCAGGCATTGTCATGGAACCCCCAGGGAAAGAGGAAAAGAGGCAGGCCGAGAAACACCTGGCGTCGAGACCTCCAAGCAGACATCAAGAGACTTGGAACCACCTGGAGTAAAATCGAAGGAGAAGCACAGGACAGGAGTCGCTGGAGGTCTCTCGCGATGGCCTATACCCCGGGCGGGGTGACAGGTGTAAGTAAGTAAGTAAGGTAAATCCTGCAAGAACACGTAAGTCCTTCGCAAGCCACTATGCAAGGTGCTCATCTCGTGCAACTCAGCCCCGGACACTGAGTATGAGCCTTGTTGTGACTTACGTAGGGTTTACTCTGTTTCGTGCAACTCAGCCTCGGATCCAGGGCGCCTTTATAGGCACCATGACTGATGCTCGTTCTGACCGCATGTGGCAGGTGCGAGATCCTTCCGCGCGATATAGTTCCCAACGGGAACTGACGGTTGCAAGTGCTCTCCCCTTCGTCTCCTACAGAGGGCGCGCTTTCAAAGGAGTGAGAATTATGTCGTCTGCGCCGCTCGCACTGTCTCCTCCCGCTTTTCTGGAAACTCAAGTCAAGCGTAAAATTAAAACATTTCTCACTTCCGATACTTCTGCGCACGCCAGAGCCCTTCCATCTCCAAGAGTCATAGATTTTCATGAGCCCCTGCGAATGCAGGGCTCATGAGAATCCATGACTGTTGCTGAAAAGGATTGGTCTCATTTATAGTCTGAGAATAGGGAAATCACCCAGGTTTAGGTCTATACTCACGTCTCTCGGTGGAAAGAACCCGGATGCAAGAACAGATCACTCCCGCCGCCGTTTGTGATTCGGACAGTGCATCAGATAAGGAAAGTGCTCTGCCCCTTACCTTTCCCGCGGCGAAATTTGTCGTCTGTGAGTAGTCGGCAGTTGGCTGGAATCCACAGTCATCTGATCATGAAGATTTTACAAGGGACAAATGAAAACGTTAAAAGTTAAACGCGGGTGGCTTAAAGTCCACCCGACGGTGACTTCAAAGACACCGAATAGGGTCTGAACAAATATTGACCCTAGTTGGATTCGAACCCGCGACCTTTCGGACAAGAATTGAACGCGTATCACCTGAGCCATCCACTTCCCCCAAGGACAAATGAACTACAAAACTGAATCCTGAGAGAGTCGTGTGCAATTAATTCAGCCAACAAATTTCCTTAATATTAGTTTTCAGAAATGCTATATTAAAAATAAAAATCTTTCAACGTCCAATCAGCATAAAAAACTACTCGAGAAAGGAACATCTACACAGGGATCAAATCATCTTCGGATGCTTGTGTTCTCAGGAAGCGAACCGGCCGCGTGAATTTCAAGCGACCGTCCATCGGAATAGCGATCGGAGGTGAGAAGACTGATGACAATCGGAGGTTTGACTTTTGCGGCCATTAAGTTTATCTGTAATAGCACACACGATTTTGAAAAAAAATCTGAACGCCCTTACATCACTCCTGAAGGGAAGACGTCCGCAAGATGCATAGATCCTCATAAGCCCCCGCCTGATGCGGGGGCTCATGAGGATCTATGCATCTTGCATGCGCGGATTTACGTTCGTCTTTCTCTTGAGGACGGAGTAAAGTAATCGGCCGTACAGTGTTAGATCGGTATCAATATCACCTTGTAATAATTCTAACCAAAACCGCCCAGCAAAACATTCCTCAGTGAATCACGTCGGAGCGAGACACCATCAGTTAGTTGAATAATGACCTCACTGCGGTGCTTGAATGGATTAATTTCTCTGGAACAAAAAAGTGCTCGGTTACAGTGAGCTGACGATCATTTTTTTCCCCCACAAACCAAACAGTTGTACGATGGATAGATTACCATTAGCCCCTCAGTGCAACTACAGAAGCTCGCATGAGAACCTTTTGCCTCTCTCTGGTGGGAATTGGCCTCGTGTAATTAACATCTCTTTTCCTCAGACTGGAGGGACCGTTGGGATTTAAAGATGTGATTGGGCACACCGCGTTCTGCACCGTCGCCGGGATATGTGAGTTAGTTCCATCCCGCAATCACAGAACCGATGCCTTGTTTCGTCTGAGGAGCAAAGATATATATGTCAAGTCAATGATGCCGATCTGTTCCAGGGAAGAGGGATACAAATTGTCGCGAGTCTAGTGGCCGCAGGGCTCATGAGGCCTGCGGCCACTGAGATTCGCGACAATGTATCCCTATGGCAGACGATGGGAGGTGCTAAAGTCCAAGGATTGACTGGAAACCCTCAAGTTGCAGGAAACCGAGATGTAAATTAGCAGGGCAATGCCAAACAGTAAGAGTAGCAGTTTCTCATGAACCCATGTGGCCGTGTGTCTGAGGGACTGAACTGGAACCGCAAGAGTTGCAGAAACGTTGCAAGAATCGTGTGAAATGGGCCAGGCAATGGGACGGAACGCCATCGGTCTCGGTGTTTTCACCCAAAGGAACTCAATCTGCTTGCTGATAGACTTCACTCGCTAAACTCTCAATCTTAATAAATGCCTAGTCCTAGAATACAGAAGTCAAAACCAACCAACCAACCAACCAACCAACCAACCAACCAACCAACCAACCAACCAACCAACCAACCAACCAACCAACCAACCAACCAACAAACGAACAAACAAACAAACGAACACAAACAAACCAACCAACAAAGAAACAAACAAAGAAACAATCAAAGAAACAAACAAAGAAGCAAACAAACTAACCAACCAACCACCCACC
Source organism: Semisulcospira habei (assembly GCA_036245525.1). Classification (NCBI taxonomy): domain Eukaryota; kingdom Metazoa; phylum Mollusca; class Gastropoda; family Semisulcospiridae; genus Semisulcospira; species Semisulcospira habei. The sequence goes on along the minus strand of BTPG01000004.1, from coordinate 117,536,637 downwards.
CATCCACCCACCCACCCACCCAACCAACCAACCAACCAACCAACCAACCAACCAACCAACCAACCAACCAACCAACCAACCAACCAAACAACCAACGAACCAACCCAAAGAACAAACGAAGGATTGAACGAACCAACTATCGGCGAAAGAACTGACCAGCACAGTCAATCAATCGATAAATCGAACTAACTAAAAAGCAGTCAAACAAAAGAACAATCGAACCAACCACCTATACGATCTAAAAAGCCAAACACTGGATTTCCCACCACTTCTGGATCAGGCTTGAGCGGAGCCGCCGAGCTGAGGATAACGTTACCCGCAGGTGCAAAGGTATTCTCCCGCGCTGTCGCTCCGGCACTCGCCGAGCCGGCAAAGCTCACTTTCTTCTGGGAGAAATTTATTTTGAAGATGCCTATCTGCCCGGCAATAAAAACTTGCGTGGAAAGATAGCAACTTTACGGCGAGCCTTTGCTACAGTGAGCCGCATAAAAGTGGTCTGTCGGAGCTAACGCTGTCGATCTACAAGAGACATAGATTCATGGGCCCCTGCGGTCGCAGGGGATCATGAGAATCTATGTCTCTTGCTTCGTCAGTCAAAGTATGGATTTTCTTTACCTATTGAAACATAGCAACTTTAAAGGCGGACTTTTGCCACAGTGAAACGCATGAAAATACTGTCATAATATACAAGAAGCATAGATTGCCATGATCCACTGCGGCTGCAGGGTCTCACGAGAATCCTCGCTTTTTACTGGCAGGATTGAATTTTATTTACTTCCAGTTTTAATTTAGAAAGAGGAAGTTAGTCATCGATTTTATTAGCCTGTGGCTGAAAAGCAGGGATAAGTATCGGAACCATTTGTGTGACTGAAATTCTTCATATATCTTAAAGACGGACACAAAACCTCACGAGTCCCATGGACGATGGTGATTTAAAGAAAGATCCGCATCTCTTGCCTTCTCAAATTTACATCTGAGACCCTTAGTCAGAGGAGGGCTGATGGATTAACCGGCATTTTTAGGGATTTTCAAATCTGATACTGCGAGCAAACAATCATGGTCGCCACGCAAAAACCGATACAATCCGAAATAACGCTGTGAAATGGCGACTGAGAGACTGAATGAAGCTATGAACAGTTGGGCCTTTCCATGCCTGCGGAGTCTCCCAACAAGTCGCTCCCCAGATTTGACCCCAGAGCTTGCAGCCACCGCTACTGGACCCAGACGGGGTGGCTGCATGCACAAGGGGGTTAAGAAATAGCAGACGTTTTAGCTACGACACACTCGAGCCATAAAACCGGTTTATTTATTGGGGACAAATGCACCGGACATATCAAAAATACTGATCGGAAAACGAGCGGGGAAATAAAGTGGCGGGCACGCCTGTTTGGTTGCTCTTGATCCGCGGAACGCGAGGGAAAGTGTGCGTTTCGAGAAAAAGAGATTCTGAAGCCCTCTGGTTGTCTCCCTCGATTCGCTAACGCTGTAGCGGTAGCGAATCGAGGGAGACAACCAGAGAGGGCTTCAGAATCTCTTGAGCAGGGAGAC
>BTPG01000004.1:117519141-117529340 GCA_036245525.1 Semisulcospira habei | reverse complement strand
GAACAAGTGAACACGACCTGACTGCAGTTACGGCCCGGGCTCGTGGGGATCTATGCCTCATTGCTGACACCACTTTGAATCTATGTTCCTGCGACGTTTGGAGTCCTTTGGAGTTGAATTAACGAAAGTTTGCAGAAACACCATCTGCGTCAACGGATCTCAACGGGTAGTGACGAGTTTAATTTATCGTCAAAGTCCACTTGTCTGGGAAGATCTTGTCGCAAGACAATCTGTGCGTCTAGTTGCACATCGAAAGTATTGGCACCGGGACTGCTATACTGGGCTGGCTACTGTGGAGATGAAGTCGCAATGCGCTAAAGGCCGTCGTGCCGTCGTCGGCCGCCGTTGGCCTTGGCGCACTGGGGTACCGTTAGATTGTGATACGACGCCAGCCGTCAACGGTCAGCAGGAGTGTGAGTGGCATGGCGTTACGCCGGAAGTGACGCAGCGTACAGCGTGACCGCCCCGCCGTCAAGCGCCATCAGGCGGCCGACAAGGCAAACACGCAGCCAGTGGAGATGACTGCAGTCTGCGGGCGCCGGAAGTGTCATAAGCAGTTAGCGGTCCTGCTAGCTGAACTCGCTTCTTCCTCATGAACAAACACAGCGCTGATCAGAACAAGGGGTGGTATTGTAAGACCAGCATTCAGGGTCTGTCAGTAACCCAACGTGCAATTAATTGCAGAGGTAAACCTGGCAGAACCTTAACATGAAATACGAGAGACATTAATAGCAATGTTTTTAAACTGCAGTAAGTACGTAGCAGAAGCAGAAAACCAAAAATAACAGCAAACGACATCAAAGACAACAAACAAACAAACAAACAAACAAACAAACACGCACACACACAAACAGAAAACGAACGAACGAAAAAACAAACAAACAAACAAATAAACAAAAAATTAATACACAAACAAACAAGCAAATTAAGCAAGCAAACAAACAAACAAAACGAACGAACGAGCAAACGAACTAGTTCTTAATTACAACTTGTCTTTGTCCTTCATGTGTTCTAAAATCGACCTTATTTGGCGAGAAGATCTGATGTCTTTTTACCGCTATATCTTGACGACAAGGACGTGGCGCTGAAAAGAGTCTGTACAGACTTCGAGTGTACCAGGTTCACATTGTAAGTCTGTAACCACAATGAAACAGCCGACAATAGAAACAAACAAACAAACAAACAAACAAAAAACCAAAATCGAAACAACCAAAAAAAAAAAAAAAAAAAACCAACAAAAAAATAAAAATGAAACAACAAACTGAAGGCTCTTCGGCCGACATAGGCCCCGAGCACCTTGTTTGTTTTCCCCTCACTTAACTGGGTAATGTCATAATTGCTGTCGTCTTCCCACAAGAAAGCGAATAATCCCTCGATCCCCGTTCATTCCCACCAGTTTAGTATCCATGTCAATTGGCTGCAGAAGACGACAGTGTGTAAAAAAAAAAAAAAAAAAAAAAAAAATGTAAGGCCCTGGAGGGATCCGTAATAGTCTTAGATCAGCCCTCTTAACTCCTTTACTGCCAGCACACGACGTCCAGGTGCAAGAGGCATGGATCCTCATGAGCCCCCGCAGTTGCGGGGGCTCATGAGGGTCCATGAACTCCACCAGGGAGGCCCCTTTGGGGGCTTAACTGCCTGTCCCAAGTCAGGATAAAGGAGGAGGGTTAGGCGTGGGGCTAGCGACTCCACCCTGTAAAAAGAAACTTGCTACGGAAACGACAACAAGGGAAAAAGCGACAACCGGCGCTGGGAGCGAAGCAGACCAGGAAACTGGACTTATGACGGATGGGGACCAAAGCCGCAAGGACGTCTCCACCCCGATAGCGGAACTCCTGACGCCAAAACGATGGATCAGAATTGGATGCTGGAACGTGCGAACGCTCTACCAGACTGGAAAGCTGGCGCAAGCAGTAAGTGAACTGAACCGCCACAAACTAACCCTCATGGGAGTAACAGAAGCAAGATGGACTGGTGCTGGCAGACAGAGGTTGAGCTCCGGAGAAGTCATCATCTGGTCTGGAAGAACAGACAACGAACACCGAGAAGGAGTTGCTGTCATCATCAATAAGAGCAAGGCCAACACCGTTCTACAGTGGAAACCTGTGAACGAGCGCCTGCTGTACATCAGGATGAATTCCAAATACGCAAAGCTGTCTATTGTTGTGGGCTACGCACCGATAGACGACGCGGAAGAAGAGGATAAGGATGCATTCTACGACGCCCTCCAAGCTGTTTTGGAAGACATCCCTCGACATGACGTGCTGATGCTGATCGGTGACTTCAACGCTAAGGTCGGCTGCGACAATGAAGACAGAAAGAGGACCATGGGACGACATGGAGCGGGTGTGATCAACGACAACGGGGAGAGGCTGGTCAATTTCTGCGAGGAGAATGACTTAGTCATAGGAGGGACCCTGTTTGCGCATAGGGAGATCCACAAACTCACATGGAAATCACCAGACGGCAAGACCCAGAACCAGATCGACCACATCATCATTAATGGTCGCTGGAGGCACTCTCTGCAGGATGTGCGAGTGATGCGACATGCTGACATTGGCAGCGACCATAGTCTTCTGGTGGGGAAGGTGACATTGAAGCTTAGGAAAGTAAAGATAGGAGACACCAGAAATCAGCGCTACGACGTGGCCAAGTTGAAAGACCCAAAAGTGAAAGAAGAGTTTAGGTTGGCCCTCAGGAATAGATTTAGTGTTTTGGAAGATGAGACAGCGCTGACTATTGAAGATTTCAACAGAGCCATGAAGGAAACAGGAGGGGAAGTTTTAGGATACAGAAAGAGCAGGAAGACAGAGTGGATCTCAGAAGACACGTGGGCTCGCATAGAAGAGAGAAGACAGATCAAGAAGAAACTTTTGGATACCAAATCACCAAGACTGAAGGAAAGAATATCAAGAGAATACAGAGAGAAAGATCAAGCGGTGAAGACATCAGCGAGAAGAGACAAGAGAATGTACACAGAAAGGCTGGCAGAAGAAGCGGAGGCAGCTGCAAAACAGAGAGACATGAAGACAGTGTACCAGAACACCAAGAAGCTGAAGGGCGATTACGGGCAACACCACGACCTTCCAGTGAGAGCTGAAGATGGAACTCATGTCACAGTAGAGGAAGAGAAGCTGAAGAGATGGAAGCAACACTTCGAGTCCATCCTGAACCGCTCAGACCCACCAACCCTCACTGACATTCCTGAAGCGGAGGAGGACCTGGACATTAACCTCGGCAACATTACTATTGCGGAAGTCAAGCAGGCCATTCAAAAGCTGAAGAACGGGAAGGCACCTGGCGATGACGGAGTGTGCCCCGAGATGCTGAAAGTAGAAGATACGGTAACGCCGCAGCTTCTTTGTCAGATTTTTCAAAAGATCTGGGACACTGAGGAAGCGCCGAGCGATTGGAAGACCGGCACCATCGTCAAACTTCCGAAGAAAGGAGACCTGGGGAACTGTAACAACTGGCGAGGCATCACCTTACTATCCCTCACCAGCAAGATCTTCAGCCGCATTCTCCTTGAACGCATTACGACAGCAGTGAATGGCATCCTTCGCCGGGAGCAGGCAGGTTTTAGGAAAGGCAAGTCCTGCATTGACCATATTTTCGTACTGAGACAGATCCTTGAGCAGTCTAACGAATGGAATGGATCCCTCTATGTGGTCTTTGTAGACTTTGAGAAGGCCTTCGACAGTCTGCATCGAGACTCCCTTTGGAAAATCCTGCGATACTATGGAATCCCCCAGAAACTTGTCAACGTCATCAGGTCCCTGTACAAGAATTTTGAGTGCAGAGTCGTCCACAACAACCAGCTCACCGAACCGTTTAAGGTGGAAAACCGGAGTGAAACAAGGATGTATTCTTTCGCCAATCCTATTCTCAATGGCAATTGATTGGATCATGCGCCGCACCACAGAGGGAAGGAGGCAGGGAATTCAGTGGACGCTGACCTCAATGCTGGATGACCTCGACTACGCCGATGATATCGGGCTGCTGGCAAGCAGAAACCAGGACATGCAACAGAAGACACAACAGTTGACACAGTCAGCAAGCTCCATAGGTCTCGGGGTCAACATTAGGAAGACTCAAGTCATGAGGAAGAACACCATAGTGGGCGACCCAATCACCATCAATGACCAACCTCTGCAAGAGGTGGACGAGTTCACGTACCTGGGCAGCAAGGTTACCACAGATGGAGACTGCACAAGGGAGATCACCACAAGAATCAGCAAAGCCAACCAAGCCTTCGCAATGCTGAAACCCATCTGGAGGACCACAAGCCTGAGCATCCACACCAAGCTCCGTATTTTTAAGAGCAACGTGCTGAGTGTCCTTCTATATGGGTCAGAATGCTGGAAATCCACTACCGCTACGGAACGCAAGCTGGATGTCTTCCAGAACAAGTGCCTGCGACGGATCATGAAGGTCTTCTGGCCAAACATGATTACAAACGAGGAACTACGGAAGAGAGCAGGCGCAGACAGCATCGCTGAAACCATCGCCACACGGAGATGGAGATGGCTAGGCCACGTTTGCAGAATGTCACCTGACTCATTACCAAGGGTGGCACTGAGATGGACACCACAGGGGAAGAGAAACCGTGGGCGACCAAAGGAGACGTGGCGCCGAACCGTGGAGCGAGAGCTCAAGAACAGAGGCCTTACTCTGCAAACAGCACCCAAAATAGCAGCTGACAGACAAAAGTGGCGCTCCCTTGCCGTCGCCTCAAGCACCAGACGGCGCAGAGAGGACTGAATGAATGAGGGTCCATGCCTCTTGCTGGCCTCTTCATTGTTTCGCAGGCAGTCACGGTTATCCGGCAGTGATTCGAATCTGCGATGGTTCCACTGCGAGGCATCATTTCTAGATGATGGCAGTAAAAGGGGTTAAAGATAAATAATCGACATACTGAGCCCCTTGCCTGTGCAATGCAGATGCTATTTGAGATCCGCGACCTTTGTTGGGAAAGATCCGCTCTGTTTTGCCTCTGTGTTCCTCCATCAACAGAGATTATCCTGACCTGGAAGAAAGATGATACTAAGTTGGTATCAAGTTCTTACATCTGCAGAGAACGCCAGCCACACCCGCAAGAGACATGCATCCTCATGGACATCCCGCCCCCCTGCCTACTGGGCTCAGGAAGCTTTGTACTTCTTGATAGGCTATCTTACATCTGTGGTCCTCAAGCCAAAGGGGTCGCTGGGAGTCGAGCCTGTCTGTGATGGTTGTATCCCTTAGATTTTCGCAAAGCAGACCGACGCCGTTCTGACGCCGTAGTGGGAGAGCGAGACGGGGGTCGTGGGGTGCATTTACAAAGCATGACGCGCCCGTGATAGTCGACTCAGTGTTCAAATAAGTCTGTGACTATAAAATAATGACGCTGTTACATAAACATTAGCATCGTTATTCCCAGTACGCAAAGGCCATCAGGCCGAAGTCGGCCGCAGTGGGCCCGCGCACGGCTGTGTGAGTGTGTCTGCGCACGGCTGTGTGAGTGTGTCTGCGCACGACTGTGTGAGTGTGTCTGCGCACGACTGTGTGAGTGTGTCTGCGCACGGCTGTGTGAGTGTGTCTGCGCACGGCTGTGTGAGTGTGTCTGGGCACGGCTGTGTGAGTGTGTCTGCGCACGACTGTGTGAGTGTGTCTGTGCACGACTGTGTGAGTGTGTCTGCGCACGACTGTGTGAGTGTGTCTGCGCACGACTGTGTGAGTGTGTCTGCGCACGACTGTGTGAGTGTGTCTGCGCACGACTGTGTGAGTGTGTCTGCGCACGACTGTGTGAGTGTGTCTGCGCACGACTGTGTGAGTGTGTCTGCGCACGACTGTGTGAGTGTGTCTGCGCACGACTGTGTGAGTGTGTCTGTGCACGACTGTGTGAGTGTGTCTGCGCACGACTGTGTGAGTGTGTCTGCGCACGACTGTGTGAGTGTGTCTGCGCACGACTGTGTGAGTGTGTGAGTGTGTCTGTGCACGACTGTGTGAGTGTGTCTGCGCACGGCTGTGTGAGTGTGTCTGTGCACGACTGTGTGAGTGTGTCTGCGCACGGCTGTGTGAGTGTGTCTGTGCACGACTGTGTGAGTGTGTCTGTGCACGACTGTGTGAGTGTGTCTATGCACGACTGTGTGAGTGTGTCTGTGCACGACTGTGCGCGGGCCTACTCCGGTCGACTTCGGCCAGATGGCCTTTTGCGTACTGTGGTGCTTATTTCCGCGTTGATTTGCGATTTTTTTTTTACTTCACGGACATTATTTTCGAGCTGGTTTGTCATTTTGTATCTTACGTTCTGTCGCAGTAAGGTCCAAAATCACAGGCCGGCATTTTTTCCCCCCAGTTTTGGGGTAATCACACTGAAGTCCTATGCAACATTAGCTCATGAGTTTTTTAATTTAAATTTTATTTTTATTCTTTTGGAATGATTTTTTTAAGTACATTGATCCAAAGTCGAAATGATAAAGTTAGAATTGCCTTCTGAAGATTACATAACTCAGCAGGAGCCAGACCGACAAGAACATTTCAAGCCTGTTTTCAGTACAATTTGGCGCCGAGAGGCGCCAGAGTAATTTGGCACGACCCTAGCTTCAACTATCATGGTCGGTTCGTTTTTAAGTCCCTTCTATTTATAGAAGAGACTTTTTAGGACGGGTAGCGGTGGGGCAAATTCAATAGCATGTCCATAATGTCAAAGGCGGGTAGGCTAAACCTCTAACAAATGAAGTAACAAGATAAAAATTACGTCATGTCTAGTTACGCTAACCTCGCTGCTGAACGTACATTTGGCGCGAAGCGTCGTATGTGCGTATGTATGTATGTATGTATGTATGCATGCATGCATGTATGTATGTGTGTGTGTGTGTGTATGTATGTATGTATGTTTTATGTATGTATGTATGTATGTTTTATGTATGTATGTATGTATGTATGTATGTATGTATGTATGTATGTGTGTGTGTGTGTGTATGTATGTATGTATGTATGTATGTTCGTATGTATGTATGTATGTATGTATGTATGTATGTATGTATGTATGTATGTATGTATATATGTATGTGTGTGCGTAAGTATGTAAACAAGAGAATCTCCGATATTTCTGTACACACAAGCTTGAAACTTGGCGAAATACTTTCTTAAGTGGGTGGGTAAGACAGCCTCCGAACATATTGTAATTGAATGTCTCATTGAAGACATAAACAACCGTTTATAGGAAGTCGATTGACCCAGATTAGAGTCCGTAATTTTTGTCATATTTACTTGAACTTTTCCATATAGCTAGTTTCGAGAAAGACATTGGATGAGTGCGTTAGCCAGCATTGTATGCTTTCAACTTCTTTAGTAATGAATTAATTCTTTTCAGAAAATAATTAAAACAGTAAAAAAAAACCCACTTTACTTCTAGAGAAAGTCAGACAGTGGCGGTGACGTAAAAGAAGCAACTTCGTCACCACGCAGACACTGATACTCTAAATATGACGTAATTCTCTCTCTCTCTCTCTCTCTCTCTCTCTCTCTCTCTCTCTCTCTCTCTCTCTCTCTCTCTCTCTCTCTCTCTCTCTCTCTCTCTCTCTCGCTCTTTATTACACATATGCGCGCATCCCCAAGAGGCATAGATCCTCATGTGCCCGGAGGGCGCAGGAACATCTATGCCTCTTGAGGATGTTTGGAGCGCGCACATGCACTCACGCACACGCACACGCAAACACACACATCGACGCGCTTTTAGAAGAGCATGCAGGTGTACTTAGTACAGCATGTAGCTAGGTAAAGTCAACCTGATTTCACACAAATTATCGCAAGACTGAAATTGTACCGTGAAATTCTAGTTTTGTCACCATTTTTGCAAGTCTTGAAGCGAAAGCGAACGCCATATCACGTTAAATATAAAATTACGTTAAAAAAAAAAAAAAAAAAAAAAAAAAAGGTCATGACAATTGACGTTTGACAAATCAATGACACACATGCGCGCAGTCTCCAAGGGGCATAGATCCTCAAGTGCCCGGAGGGCGCAGGAACATCTACGCCTCTTGAGCATGTTTGCAGCGCGCGCATCATTAGTGCAAACAAGCACACGCACACGCACACGCACACGCACACGCATACACACACATCGACGCTCTTTCAGAAGAGCCTGCATGCAGGTGTACTTAGTATAACATGTAGCTAGGTAAAGTCAACTTGATTTCACACAAATTATAGCAAGACTGAAATTGTACCGTGAAATTCTAGTTTTGGCACCATTTTCCCAAGTCTTGAAGCAAAAGCGAATCTCATATCACGTTAAATATAAAATTACGTAAACGACATGACTCGACAAATGACTTTTGACAAATCAATGACACGTGTGCACTGCGCGTGCCCCTTCTAGAGTTCACTATGACGCATTGGCACATCTGCGAGGCTTTTTCAGAAGGAGATATTTCAACATCAGAATCAAATCAAAGACAAAAGCTGACAGCTCTCATATAGAAGGGACTTTGGGGGTTATGGTTCATCCCATCTTGTTTTCCTTGTTTTAATCAGGGCTGCACGAGTTACAAACATGAATAGACGTTCGGAAATCAGATGTAGGTGGAAATTGCTCGTAGTGTTTTGACGAAAACAAGTGAATTTAAAGCCTGGACAAACATGCGATATCACGTGTTTAGTAGTCCGGGCTTTTAATCCACCGTTTGCGTCAGAAACGCACAGTGTTTGACCCACTGCAGATTTACAGAACACATCTCTAGTAGTGACAGAACAGGTGGTCAGAAATCAGAAGTAGGTCAAAACTGCACGCTGTGTTTCGAGGAAATAGGGGATTTAAAGCCAGGACAAACATACAACATCACGTCAAAAGACGCTCAGTTTCTTACTGGCAAAGTGAGAAATAATTAACCCATACCATGCTCGTATGGCACTACCCTTGAATTATCATGATCGATCCATCTTCTGCAACTGGTACAAAGTTGTTATATAACGCCTCAACAATTGGGGAAATGCGGCCGTGGGGTTATATGTCTTAAAGGCCCACTAGCGCCGTAACTGTTCAGAGATACGCGTCTGTAATAGATGGTTTCGAAACGCTATACACAGGTCTAGTTATGATTCATTTAGACACAGGAGAATCCAGTTCAGCACACGTCGTCTTTGTATCAAGTAAGCTGACAATGACTCAGTCTCTCCATCCGTTCTATGAATACAACATTATCAGTACAAGAAACAGCTAACATAGATTGACATGCTAACGGCTGTGCGTGCAGAATAAATATGTGATATTATATATGCTTTGCTGCATGTTCAGCCTGCCATAGAAGCTCATTAGGTGTGTCGACAAGGCATAACAAACACAAATGGTGCTGAAATTTGTCTTCAGATTTACGCGCAATGGTACTTTAAGACTTTACTTTGGTCAGAATGCTGACAGACATTGAGTCACTTCGAAATGTGTGTGTGAAATGCACTGGCGAGAAAGATTGTGTCACTCGGCAATGAGTGACATGCTTTTTGCCATAAACTACACGAGCAATATGTTTCGCCGTCCGTCCGTCGCCAGCGGACGAGGATTTATGGGTGTTCGGTACACAACAGCACGCAAGAACAATAGCATGGTGCACATAACATTACTTTTCGCACCGTTAATTTGCAAAGGGCGAGTTGCAGAGATGCCCCATAAACACAGCGAGTAGCAGGACTGAAGGTTCCAGGCATTTGTTGGTAGCGTTCCCAGTGCGATGGAGTAAATCTGTCTTAGCGAGCAGCGTTCTCGGCAGTACAGTTCTTCAGCTGTCTCGCTCATGATCTGCAAGAGGCAAAGATTCTCATGAGCCCCTGCAACTGCATGGGGCTCATGAGAATCTGTGCCTCTTGGCGGTGACAACAGAACCCTTGTATTAGTTCGAAGGTAGAAAGTAGCAGTACTATTGTATACAGTTCCTCCAAGCCTTCAGCAAGACTAAATTCTCGTAAGCCCCTGCATTCGCAAGGGCTGATGAGAATCTATGCCTCTTGCAGAATGTAGGGACTAAACCCATTTAACCCCTTGCCTGCAGGTTGTGTTTCTTTCCGAAATCATTGTAAATTCAGCGTGATTGATCCTAGCCGTCCAAAGAACACTGGATACATATCGGTTTCAGCAAGAGGTATAGATCCTCATGAGCCCCAGCAACTGCTGGGGCTTATGAGAATCTATGCCTCTTGCAGATGGACGGAGTTAAACTGTT
>BTPG01000004.1:117484141-117514141 GCA_036245525.1 Semisulcospira habei | reverse complement strand
ATATGTAGAGGAAGATCATTTATAAAAAGAAAAAATAATAAGGGGCCGAGTATTGATCCCTGTGGCACACCATGACGAATTATACCCTCTGCAGATTGTTTGCCATTTACAAGAACAAATTGAGTTCTATTCTCTAGGTATGACTGAAAAAACGCCACAGCGTTGCTACTAAGCCTATATGCTCTAAGTTTCTGTATATGTAGATTATGATTGACTAAGTCGAAAGCTTTGCTAAAATCTAAGAATACTGTCCCTGTCGTTTGCAGTTTGTTCATTGCATCGAGCCATCTATCAATCAGATGAATCAGCGCTGTATGACAAGAATGGCGTTGTCGAAAGCCTGATTGCAAGGGGTGTAAAACTTGATGGTTTTCCAGGAACTGTTGTAAATGATGGTGAATATGTTTTTCTACTGGTTTCGACAAAGTCGAAAGTAAGGAAATGGGCCTAAAGTTATTTGGCTCAGAAAGATCTTTAGTTTTGGGCAAAGGAATGACTTTTGCTTTCTTTAGGCTGGACGGAGAGAGAGAGAGAGAGAGAGAGAGAGAGAGAGAGAGAGAGAGAGAGAGAGAGAGAGAGAGAGAGAGAGAGAGAGAGAGAGAGAGAGAGAGAGAGAGAGAGAGATGAAATGACTGAATGAAATGAAATTTTATTGAAATAAAATGAAAATTTATTTTCAAGATAAATGATTAGGTACCTTCAATGACCTTTATTTCCAATCATGTCCTTGCTAAGCTATAGCACGCACGTAAACACACATACACATAATTTTATATATAAAAAGTATACATAATAGTCAAAAGTACAGGCAACAATAATTCCATTTTAAATAATCAATGCACACATTACACCAACCACACACACACACACACACACACACACACACACACACACACACACACACACACACACACACACACACACACACACACACACACACGTACTGATTTTTACCATTACATACACACACACACACACACACACACACACACACACACACACACACACACACACACTGACACCAAGCTAAACATCGAACATTAAATATTGAAAAGTTATGATGTTATGTCCTGCACAGGCACGCCTGGACTTTTTTCTTATATCGGACGCAGCTGCGCATAAGGTATGATTGGCATGAGAGATTAACGCATCATACAGGTCTGACCACTCTGTTAGCTCCTTTGCTATCCCATTTGGGACATGACAGTTCACACAATAGACACGGCCGTACTTTTGGAAGTTTAATACTTCCTTGCTGAATGATGCAGACTTTATAAACTCAGTGAAAAAGTGTATTCATGACACAAAGTGTCAGTACGCCCATTTGTTGTACCTGCATGAAGGTATCGATCGCATCACTTCTTCCGATCTGCAGTTAGTAATTAATGATCAATTATTTTTTGAAACTCTTCTTATTCAGATAAGAGTTGCTACTACAGCTTACAAGAAAAAAATAGAAAACGAACGAGAAAAAATGGTTGTTTAGGGAAATTCAAGCCATTGAAAATAGTCTAAGTCAGCAGAATCAAGCAATTTTAGAGACTTTACAACAGGAGTTGTATGGCATTAGGGAACGGAGAATGGACGGAGTTAGGATTAGAGCAAAGGCAAGATGGATAGGAGATGGAGAAAAAAATTCTAAATACTTTTGTTGTATGGAGAAAAGACATTGCACTAGTAAATTTATCAGTGAAGGTCATAGAAAACAACCATGGTGAAAAGATAACAGATTAGGCTGGTATTGTAAAGGAGGCCGAGGAGTATTATAGGGAATTACACAGGAATCAAGATTCAGATTTAAATAATGCTGACCCGTCAGTTTTTGACAACTGTTTTTTCTCTCCATTGTCTGAAGAACAGAGGGACAGTTTAGAAGGATACATAACTGAGGAGGAGGCTTCTCGTGCTTTAAAGACGATGGAAAACGGGAAAAACCCAGGAAGTGATGGTTTCCCAGCAGAATTCTTTAAATTTTTGCGGAAGAACCTAGGGTCTTTCTTAGTGAGGTCTATCAACGAGGGTTACGACCATGGGTCTTTGTCAGTCACACAAAGATATGGACTGATAACTCTTATACCTAAAGGGGACAAACCTAAACAATATTTAAAAAATTGGCGTCCAATTTCTCTGCTTAATGTCAGTTATAAAATTGCATCCGCATGTATCGCCAATAGAATAAAACAGGTTCTCCCTTGTATAATTCATGAAGACCAGAGTGGTTTCATTCCTCGCGCTGGGACCATATGGCGTTGAGGCGCGTCCCCTGGGTGGTGGATAGGGGGTCCCTCGCGTTAGGGGTGCACCGAATGAAATAATGTGCCGTGAACCAACATGGTCTAAGGGAAGGAGACCCCGACAGAAAACCCCTGGTCCTCCTAGCAAGGGGGTTGGGCGTGGGGGTAGCTTCCCCACCCCGCAAATAAAGAAATGGCTACAAAAACGCCGACGTATAGACAAACAACAATTCCTTTCCTGGAGGAGGAAGGTTCTTCTACCAGAAGATTTATGACGTCGTGTGGTGAAAGCCGGAAATCTTCGGAAGCCACAGGACCGAGCCGCCTCTCTCTATCCAGAGACACAAGGCACGGGCACATGGAATGTCAAGACCATGTACCAGAGCGGGAAGTCCGCCCAGATAGCAGCGGAAATGCAAAAGTACAACCTTCCCCTGCTAGGTATCAGTGAAGCCAGATGGACGCAGTCTGGCCAGAAAAGGCTGTTAAGTGGGGAGATGATTATGTATTCAGGTCATGAAGAGGAGAATGCCCCCCATACAGAAGGTGTAGCATTCATGCTGTCACCAGTGGCACAGAGAGCGCTGATGGGCTGGGAACCTCTTGGGCCAAGAATTATCACAGCAGCCTTTAGAACCAGGAAAAAGATCAAGGTGAACGTCATCCAGTGTTATGCACCTACTAATGACAGTAACGAGGAAGAGAAACAAGAGTTCTACGACCGACTCCAGAGTGCTGTAGACAAATGTGCGGAGCGAGACATTACCATCATCATGGGCGATTTTAATGCCAAGGAGGACAACACCAGATACAAAATGGTGATGGGGAGACAGGGACTAGGGGAGATGAGTGAGAACGGGGAGAGGTTCGTAGACTTTTGTGCTCTAAACAGACTTGTCATTGAAGGCAGCATCTTCCCACACAGAAGAATACACAAAGCAACGTGGGTCTCACCTGACCATACTACAGAGAACCAAATAGACCATATCTGCATTAGCAAGAAATTTAGAAGATCCCTTCAAGATGTTCGAGTGAGGAGGGGAGCAGATGTCGCCTCCCTACCCGGGTATAGGCCGTCGACGAGAGACCTCCAGCAACTCCTGTCCTGTGCTTCTCCTTCGATTCTACTCCAGGTGGTTCCCAGTCTCTTGATGTCAGCTTGGAGGTCTCGACGCCAGGAGTTTCTCGGCCTACCTCTTTTCCTCTTTCCCCGGGGGTTCCATGACAATGCCTGCCTAGTGATACTGGAAGCTGGCTTTCTCAGGCTGTGACCGATCCATCCCCATCTTCTTCGCCCAATTTCATTCTCTGCTGTTATCTGCTCTGTTCTGTCCCAGAGTCTGACGTTGCTGATCTTCTCTGGCCAGTGGATTTTCAAAATTCTTCTAAGGCAACCGTTCATGAAGGTCTGTACTCTGTTGACTGTGGTTTTTGTCAATCTCCAAGTCTCTGCTCCATATAGGAGAACTGCTTTTACATTGGAGTTGAAAATCCGGACTTTGGTGTGTTGTGACAGCTCTCTGGAACTCCACACCTTTTTTAACTGGAGAAAGGCTGCTCTGGCTTTACCGATTCGTGCTCTGACATCTGCATCAGTGCCGCCTTTTTTGTCTATGATGCTCCCGAGATAGGTGAAGGACTCCACATCCTCCAACGGGGTGCCAGCAAGCAAGATTGGTTCTTCCCTGGTTGTGTTCAGCCTCATTGTCTTTGTTTTCTGTTTGTGAATGGTGAGGCCCACTTGGGACGAAATGTCAGCAAGCCTCGTGGTCTTGTCCTGCATTTGTTGACGAGTGTGGGACAGTAATGCCAAGTCGTCTGCAAAACCGAGGTCGTCAAGCTGTGTCCACAGTGTCCACTGTATTCCACTTCGTCTGTGCTCTGTGGTCATCTTCATGACCCAGTCTATGGCCAGTAGGAAGAGGAACGGAGACAGCAGACACCCCTGCCTGACACCAGTTCTGACCTGGAGCTCTCTGGTGAACTGCCCTTCGTGGATCACGCGACATGTCATGCCATCATAGCTGCTCTTGATCAGGCGGACGAGCTTTGTGGGTACACCGTAGTGTCGTAGGAGTTTCCACAGAGTCTCAGTCCACGCTGTCAAATACTTTCTCATAATCCACAAAATTGACGTACAGCGGGGAGCTCCACTCCAGAGACTGTTCCACGATGATGCGGAGAGTGGCGATCTGGTCTGTACATGATCGGTTCTTCCTGAATCCTGCTTGCTGGTCTCTCAGCTGGGGGTCAACGGAGCTCTTCATTCTCTCTAGGATGATCCTGTTGAAGACCTTTCCTGGTACTGACAGCAAGGTGATTCCTCTGTAGTTGGAACACTTGCTGAGGTCGCCTTTCTTGGGAAGCTTGATTAGGTACCCCTCCTTCCAGTCAGCTGGCATCACCTCCTCTTCCCAGATCTTTCCAAACAGTGGGTACAGCATCTCCACTGTTGTATCTAGGTCTGCTTTCAGAGACTCCGCTGGGATGCCATCTGGCCCTGCTGCTTTGCCATTCTTCAAAAATGCCACTGCTTTTCTGATCTCTTCCCGGCTGGGTCTGTCACAGCTGATGGGTAGGTCGGTCTCTGCCGGCTGGATGTCGGGGGGGGTGGGGGGGGGGTTGGGGGGGGGGGTGGGGGGGGCTAGGTCTGTTCAGTAACTCTTCAAAATACTCGGCCCATCTGTCGAGTTGGTCTGCTCTGTCTGCAATAGGCTTGCCTTCTTTGTCTTTTACTGGTCTTTCTGTATGGCCATACTTACCCGACAATCTTCTGGTAATGTCGTAGAGCTGTTTCATGTTGCCGCTGCCTGCTGCCTTTTCTGCCTCTGCTGCCAGGCTGTCTGTGTAGGCCCTCTTGTCTGCCCTGATACTCCTCTTCACCTCGCGGTTGGCTTCCGAGTATTGCTCCTGTGCCCTTACGTTGGCTGCTCTCGTGCGACTGTTGTTGACCGCTGCTTTCTTCTGCTTCCTCGCTTCTATCTTCTTCAAGGTCTGTGCCGACAGCCAGTCCTTGTGGTGGTGTTTCCTGAACCCTACAGTGTCTTTGCAGGTTGAGTTCAGCGCCTCTCTAACTGCCTTCCACTGCTGCTCTGTGGTGACCGCCTCCTCTTCATTTACTAGCTCCTGTAGCGTTTGAAACCGGTTGGACAGCACCAGTTTGAACTCTTCTCTAACTCCAGTTTCTCTCAGGAGGCCTACATTATAGCGCTGTCTTCTTGTTGTCTCTGTGCGGCTTTTCTTTAGCTTGAGCTTCATTCTTAAGGTAAGCAGATGGTGGTCAGAGGCGACATCTGCTCCCCTCCTCACTCGAACATCTTGAAGGGATCTTCTAAATTTCTTGCTAATGCAGATATGGTCTATTTGGTTCTCTGTTGTATGGTCAGGTGAGACCCAAGTTGCTTTGTGTATTCTTCTGTGTGGGAAGATGCTGCCTCCAATGACAAGTCGGTTTAGAGCTCAAAAGTCTACAAACCTCTCCCCGTTCTCACTCATCTCCGAGCCTAGTCCCTGTCTCCCCATCACCACTTCGTATCCAGTGTTGTCCTCCCCTAATTTGGCATTAAAATGGCCCATGACGATGGTGATGTCTCGCTCCGCACATTTGTCCACTGCACTCTGGTGTCGGTCGTAGAAC
The DNA here is from genome assembly GCA_036245525.1 of Semisulcospira habei. Lineage (NCBI taxonomy): Eukaryota > Metazoa > Mollusca > Gastropoda > Semisulcospiridae > Semisulcospira > Semisulcospira habei. The sequence goes on along the minus strand of BTPG01000004.1, from coordinate 117,508,270 downwards.
TCTTGTTTCTCTTCCTCGTCACTGTCATTGGTGGGCGCATAACACTGGATGACGTTCAGCTTGAGCTTTTTCTTGGTTCTAAAGGCTGCTGTGATAATTCTTGGCCCAAGAGGTTCCCAGCCCATCAGCGCTCTCTGTGCCACTGGTGACAGCATGAATGCTACTCCTTCTGTATGGGGGGCATTCTCCTCTTCATGACCTGAATACAGAATCATCTCCCCACTTAACAGCCTTTTCTGGCCAGACTGCGTCCATCTGGCTTCACTGATACCTAGCAGGGAAAGGTTGTACTTTTGCATTTCCGCTGCTATCTGGGCGGCCTTGCCGCTCTGGTACATGGTCTTGACGTTCCATGTGCCCATGGTTGTGTCCCTGGATAGAGAGAGGCGGCTCGGTCCTGTGGCTTCCGAAGACTTCCGGCTTTCCCCACAGGACGTCATAAGTCTTCTAGTAGAAGAACCTTCCTCCTCCAGGAAAGGAATTACTGTTAGTCTTTTCGTCGGCGTTTTTGTAGCTATTTCCTTTTTTGCGGGGTGGGGAAGCTACCCCCACGCCCAACCCCCTTACTAGGAGGACCAGGGGTTTTCTGTCGGGGTCACCTTCCCTTAGACCATGTTGGTTCACGGCACCTTATTTCATTCGGTGCACCCCTCTCACGAGGGACCCCCTATCCACCACCCAGGGGACGCGCCTCAACGCCATATGGTCCCAGAATAAAGCTCAAGTTAAAGAAAAGCAGCACAGGGACAACAAGAAGACAGCGCTATAATGTAGGCCTCCCGAGAGAGACTGGAGCGAGAGAAGAGTTCAAACTGGTGCTGTCCAACAAGTTTCAAGCGCTACAGGAGCTAGCAAATGAAGAGGAGGCGGTCATCACAGAGCAGCAGTGGAAGGCAGTTAGAGAGGCACTGAACTCAACCTGCAAAGACACTGTGGGGTTCAAGAAACACCATCACAAGGATTGGCTCTCGGCACAGACCTTGAAGAAGATAGAAGTGAGGAAGCAGAAGAAAGCAGTTGTCAACAACAGTCGCACTAGAGCAGCCAAAGCAAGGGCACATGAGGAATACTCGGAAGCCAACCGCGAGGTGAAGATGAGTATCAGATCAGACAAGAGAGCCTACACAGACGGCCTAGCAGCAGAGGCAGAAAAGGCAGCAGGCAGCGGCAACATGAAACAGCTCTACGACATTACCAGAAGATTGTCTGGCAAGTATGGCCATACAGAAAGACCAGTAAAAGACAAAGAAGGCAAGCCTATTGCAGACAGAGCAGACCAACTCGACAGATGGGCCGAGTATTTTGAAGAGTTACTGAACAGACCCACCCCACCCGACCCCCCAGACATGCAGCTAGCAGAAACTGACCTACCCATCAGCTGTGACAGACCCAGCCGGGAAGAGATCAGAAGAGCAGTGGCATTTTTGAAGAACGACAAAGCAGCAGAGCCAGGTGGCATCCCAGCGGAGGCTCTGAAAGCTTACCTAGAAACAACAGTAAAGATGCTGTACCCACTGTTTGGAAAGATCTGGGAAGAGGAGGTGATGCCGGCTGACTGGAAGGAGGGGGGTACCTAATCAAGCTACCCAAGAAAGGCGACCTCAGCAAGTGTTCCAACTACAGAGGAATCACCTTGCTGTCAGTACCAGGTAAGGTCTTCAACAGGATCATCCTGGTGAGAATGAAGAGCTCCGTCGACCCCCAGCTGAGAGACCAGCAAGCAGGATTCAGGAAAAACCGATCATGTACAGACCAGATTGCCACTCTCCGCATCACTCCCCGCTATATGTCAACTTTGTGGATTACGAGAAAGCATTTGAAAGCGTGGACCGAGAGACTTTGTGGAAACTCCTACGACACTATGGTGTACCCACAAAACTCGTCTGCCTGATCAAGAGCAGATACGATGGCATGACATGTCGCGTGATCCATGAAGGGCAGTTAGTCACCAGGGTGCTCCAGGTCAGAACCGGCGTCAGGCAGGGGTGTTTGCTGTCTCCGTTCCTCTTCCTACTGGCCATAGACTGGGTCATGAAGAGGACCACAGAGCAGAGAAGAAGCGGAATACAGTGGACACTGTGGACACAGCTTGACGACCTCGATTTTGCAGACGACTTGGCTTTACTGTCCCACACTCATCAACAAATGCAGGACAAGACCACGAAGCTTGCTGACATCTCGTCCCAAGTGGGCCTCACCATCCACAAACAGAAAACAAAGACAATGAGGCTGAACGCAACCAGGGAAGAACCAGTCTTGCTTGCTGGTACCCCGTTGGAGGAGGTAGAGTCCTTCACCTATCTCGGGAGCATCATCGACAAAAAAGGTGGCACTGATGCAGATGTCAGAGCACGAATCGGTAAAGCCAGAGCACCCTTTCTCCAGTTGAAAAAAGTGTGGAGTTCCAGAGAGCTGTCACAACACACTAAAGTCCGGACTTTCAACTCAAACGTGAAAGCAGTTCTCCTATGTAGAGCAGAGACTTGGAGGTTGACAAAAACCACAGTCAACAGAGTACAGATCTTCATAAACAGTTGCATTAGAAGAATCTTGAAAATCCACTGGCCAGAGAAGATCAGCAACGTCAGACTCTGGGAGAGAACAGAGCAGACAACAGCAGAGAATGAAATTGGACGAAGAAGATGGGGATGGTTTTGTCACAGTCTGAGAAAGCCAGTTTCCAGTATCACTAGGCAGGCATTGTCATGGAACCCCCAGGGAAAGAGGAAAAGAGGCAGGTCGAGAAACACCTGGCGACGAGACCTCCAAGCAGACACCAAGAGACTGGGAACCACCTGGAGTAAAATCGAAGTAGAAGCACAGGACAGGAGTCGCTGGAGGTCTCTCGTCGACGGCCTATACCCTGGTAGGGGCGACAGGCGTAAGTAAGTAAGTAATCTCTGACAATATTAGACTTTTATATAAAGTGCTTCATTATACAGAGACTTTTAAAAAGCCTGGATTGTTGTTGCTTGTCGATTTTGAAAAAAGCTTTTGACTCTGTCTCTTATTTATTTATTTATAAAGCTTTGAAAATGTTTAAATTTGGCAGTGGTATCTCAAAATGGGTGGATACATTTTATAAAAACAGTGAATCTTGTCTGACTGTGAATGGTCAAGTGTCTGGTCGTTTCTCTGTTGAGCGAGGTTGTAAACAAGGGGATCCCCTCTCACCTTATATTTTTCTAGTATGTGTCGAGTTGTTGGCCATAAAGTTGAGGAATAATAAGAACATTTCAGGTATAAAATGCAATTAACAGGAATTCTTAGTCTCATTGTTTGCTGATGATAATTATGTGATTGTTTTTAGATGGGTCCAAAAAATCTTTTGATTGTGTCATCTTAGAGCTAGAACATTTTGCAATTATTTCTGGGCTAAAAATTAAATTTTGAAAAGACTATTGCTGTATGGATTGGAATCAACAGGTTTTGCCTTACACTCTATGCCCCACATTTCAGCATCTCTTGGAATCCAGATATTTTTACAGTGCTATGAGTTACTTTTTCTACAGAACCATCTGATATCATACTCCTGAATTATAAACCAAAACTTGCAAAAATGAAAAGAATTGTAAAGCAGTGGAAACTGCGAGATTTAACACCTATCGGAAGAAATGTTGTTTTTAAGTCCTTAATTCTTCCAATTTTTACACATCTCTTTGTGTCATTGCCTTCCCCAGGGAGTGTAGTAATTAAAGAAATTAACACGGTGATGTTTAACTTCATATGGGAGGGAAGAGAGATAAAGTGAAAAGAACTACAGTTTCTAGACATTATGAAGCGGGAGGGGTCATGGTAATGGATATTGAAGCTTTTTACAAAGCACTTAAGGTCACCTGGATTCGGAGAGTGTTGTCTTCGGGCACGAACTGGAGCCTTTTACTCGCATCTCTTTATAATAGTATTAAACAGTGTGCAGTTTTTGGTGCCTATTTTCTAGAAAGTGTAGAGATGAAAATCATTTTTGGAAAGAAGTGGCTATTGTTTTTAAATAATATAATAATCTCTTTTGCCCCCCAAGTATCGATGCTTTCAAAAGCGAACAACTGTTTTTCAATCCACAGCTGTTGAAAAAAAGATACAGCTGCTGAAAAAAGATTCGTTGAAGTTTGTTGACAATTGGGTTTCAAAATTGTTTTTTACTATTGGAGATGTAATGGACAATTAGTAATGGCGACATTGTCAGTTTTGAAGTGTTTTGTAACGTTCTGGTGCTGCTGTTTCTTTTCTTGATTACTATAGCAGAACGAGTGCTGTAAGAAAGTACAAAAGAAAACTTCTACGAATATGGACGGATGCAATTGATGTAACCGATATAGGTACGCCATTGGATGTTGTCCTTAAAGCACAAAAAGGGCACAAGAGGTATATACAGTGTGTTCTTAAATAAAACGACACCACCTACATGCATCGAAATATGGAAAAACAAATATAATGATCTAAAGTGGAAATCCAATATTTTGCACCCTATAACAGTCACACAAGACAACAAACTACGCTGGTTTCAGTACCGAATTGTCCATAGAGTAGTGACAACCAATGTTTATTTACGCTATAGACAGCTAAAGGATTCAAACCTTCGTACCTTTTGTTCACTCTCTATGGAATCTATTGAACACCTGTTTTTTTAGTGCAAAGTTGTGCACGTTTTTTGGGACAAATTATTGAACAGGTTGAAGGAAAAATGTGGTCATTGTGAAAATTTTGAACTTTGTACAGAATTAATTGTTTTCGGGGTGAAAGAGGGGTTGCGGACGGACCCAGTGCTCGATTTGCTCTTATTTAATGGCAAAACATTTCATTTACCGTTGCCGCTGTTTGAATCGGCAGTTAAACTTTCCAGTCTTTTTAGCAGAATTCAGAAACAGGTACTGTACAGAGAAGTATGTATCTACTATGAAAAACAAATTTAGTCGTTTTACACAGCTGTGGTTGCCATATTTTTTTTTTTTTTGGTAAGATAGTTAACATTTGCTACCTTTTCTGTTAATCTCTGGTAATTTGTGTAAACTGCAGTTGAAAACTTTTTGTCCTGATACGGTTCATTACATCCGAGATATCCATACTTTTTTTTTTTTGTTGCTGAAATTTTGACAATGGTCTGTTATCGATACACGCATGCAGACATTCACAATGCACGCTAAAAGAACTCACTCTCTCTCTCTCTCTCTCTCTCTCTCTCTCTCTCTCTCTCTCTCTCTCTCTCTCTCTCTCTCTCTCTGTCTGTCTCTCTCTCTCTCTCTCTCTCTCTCTCTCTCTCTCTCTCTCTCTCTCTCTCTCTCTCTCTCTCTCTCTCCCCCACAAACACAGACCACTTTAGTTTAATCGTGCTGAAATAGTGTATTATCGTTTTGGGTGTGTGTATGTGTGTACATGTTGCAGTCAATGACGGTATGTGGAAGAAAAATATGAACAATATGTTTTCAAATGTTCTTAATAAATTTATGCAGTTGGTTCTTGAAAGTTCGTAAAGAAGGTGCTTCTTTAATGTCTGCAGGGAACTGTGTTCCATAATTTTGCACCATAGTAGGAGAGGGAAGTCTTGTAAATATATAAGCGGGGCCTTGATACTACCAGATTGTTCCCTGATGTTCGACTAGATCTGTGGGTAAGTGCGATCAAATTATACAGATAGGCTGGTGGGTCTGAGAAGGTGATTTTGCGCGTGAGTACCAACTTATTATAAATAAACTGCTTGTCAAGTGGCAGGATATCCAGCAGTTTGAACTTGTAATCAGTACTAATGACTTGCATGGGTCTGTCAACGATTAATTTGATTGCCCGCCTGTGAAGTGAATTCATCCTTTTGAGATTAGCATCACTGCTCCCATCACAGACGGAGGAGGCATAATCCAAATGTGGCTGAATATGGGCACAGTAAAAAAGTTTCCTTGTTGGTTCGTTAGTAAAATATCTTATTTTGACAGTAAGAAAATGTTTTTTTGATATTGTTTTACACACTTTGGTACTATGGCTTTGCCAACACAGTTTGTCATCAATGATGATTCCAAGCACACGCTGTTCCTTGACTTGCTCAACAGACTGCCCATTCAAATAGAGCTGTAGGGGAGGCTAGTGCTTTGGTCTAGTAGTAATTAACATACATTTGGTCCTTGTAGGGTTCGAAATCATATAACTGTTTTTACACCATGTGGAAACATCATTCAGGCCGCTTTGTAGGGACTGGGTTATACAGGATGCATCTGGACGATGACAAGTCAAGAGTTCCATCATCAGCGAAGAGACTACAAATTAAACGGGGGTCGGATATAATTATGTAAGGGAAGATCGTTTATAAAAACTGAAAATAATAATGGACCGAGGACAGATCCTTGTGGTACTCCGTGTTCTATCACCCCCTCACAGACGTACTGAGAGAGAGAGAGAGAGAGAGAGAGAGAGAGAGAGAGAGAGAGAGAGAGAGAGAGAGAGAGAGAGAGAGAGAGAGAGAGAGAGAGAGAGAGAGAGAGAGAGAGTTAGTTAGTTATTTGGGTTTAACGCCGAACAGGCAATTAAGGCCATCTCACGGCGGAGAAAGAGAGAGAGAGCATTGCGTCAGTTCGTCACGTGTATAACACTCTCGTGTCTGATGCTTTGCGTCAATTCAGAAACATTGTATAACGCTGACATGTCTGGTGCTTTGTGACAATTTAGGAACATTTTGTAACTCTGACGTGTTTTGGCCTTTAGGGTCACCGTCACTCTCTGATCCTTCTCTAGAAGTCGAGAATTCTTACTTTAATTTTTTTTTTTTTTTTTTTTTGCAATGAATTATTTTTTTTTTTACGAAAAAATTGAAAAAGGTAAAAGCTGGCTAACGAATTCATCCCATGTCTCTCTCCAAGCTAGCTATAAACGCGAAATGTGTTGGTACTGAATGTACCCGCAAGCGAAGATCCATCCATACAACAAAACAATTTCTTTTGGTTGTTGTTTACTTACATGTTTAGCCTATTGTCTGAGATACCTGCACTCACATTTTGAAAGAGTTATCGCCTTGCCTTCCTTTGGAGACACGTGGTTCCCTTTGGGGTGAAAATGAGCAAAACTGGACATACTGTAACAAGCAAGTTTCCTGTGAGATGTGTGATCACACGTGTTTTGTGGACTGCTTATCATGTTCTAAACTACCTCAACAGAAATTTAAATCATAAAATTTACCAGAGACATAGAACTTTTGGCGGTGCACACCATTTTCTTAATAAATCAGACTTTCTGCAAAGTTAATTATTTTGAAGCTAGTTTGTTATGCTCCAGTGGCTGACAAAGTGATGAGGAACACACCCATATCCATTTGATAAGGTAAATATGGCCGCTACCATAAAAATAAACAATTGTTTGTTTTTTCGTGTTAGTTGATTTTTTTTTAGGTGCCTTTGACAAATGAAATGTAAATCAAGACCAAACAGGCAGGATTTTCATTCACACGGACCCTAGTAACACTGCACGCTGGTTGGTTTTCAGTTGTGCCTTCTGCAGATGCTCCCCATTTCACTTTCAATATCTCGTGATGGTAAAGTCATTGATGACGTCATAAGTCATCGACGTGAGATTAAAAAAAAAAATAAACACTGTCTTTACACAAGACATACCACTCCATTCAGAACATTCTCTAGCAAATTGTGTGTCAAAATAAAACGGGGAAGAAATTTCGAAGAAAAACGCTATAGTGAAAAAAATTCGCGTTTTTATTGCCTCATGGTTTATTTTCAAAATTCCAAGTGAATAGAACGAAAATTAAGGACTCAAATTCGGGTCAACCGACTTTACATAAACGGCAATTTTGTTCTTTTACGAGTCACCCAATTTATACATGCTCGGAGGCTGTCCAAAATACATCTCGATCAAAACATTAAGTTTGAGGCCTGTACGTACACAAACATCGGCGATACTCGTGTCTACACACACACACACACACACACACACACACACACACACACACACACACACACACACACACACACACACACACACACACACACACACACACACACACAAACACACACACACACACGCACGCACGCATAAACGCACGCACGCACGCACACACAGACACACACACAGACACACACACACACACACACACACACACACACACACACACACACACAAACACACACACAGCGCTTCCCGCCAAATGTTTGTTTAGCAGCGCGATTAGCGTAGCTAGACATGACGTAATTTCAATTGTATTACTTCACTGTCAGAGTCCGAGTTTTGCACGCCTTTGGCGTCACGGGCATTCTACTGAAATCACCCAACCGCGTCCCCTCCTAAAAAGTCTCTTTTATAAATAGAAGAGAATTATATATATATATATATATATATATATATATATATATATATATATATATATATTATATATATATATATATATATATATATATATATATATATATATATATATATATATATATATAAAATTCTCTTCTATTTATAAAAGATAATTTTATATATATATATATATATATATATATATATATATATATATATATATATATATATATATATATTATATATATATATATATATATATATATATATAATTCTCTTCTATTTATAAAAGAGACTTTTTAGGAGGGGACGCGGTGGGGTGATTTCAGTAGAATGCCCGTGACGCCAAAGGCGTGCAAAACTCGGACTCTGACAGTGAAGTAATACAATTGAAATATATATAATAATATATATATATATTATGCACAAGGATTTCAACATCCGTCGGAGAAAAAAACGATACTTTTGACTATTCTACGACAAATCTCATCCTAAAATGTGTTTACTGACTTTGTAAGTCGCGTCATAGTCCATCATAACCCGTATTATCGGTCCGTTTCAGCCGCAAATCTTCCGTGAAAAACGCTCCGTGTTGTTCAAACTAGACGAAAATAGGTGCATCTTCATTCATTTTTGGACAAGTTTTTTACGGAGGCAAAGGAAAACGCAGGGAATGTCATAACTCATGTGTCCGGAGTTACATACGACGCTGTTGGCTGTTCAAAGGTAGCAGACGATCGCACTAAATCATGAGCTTGCACTTGCAGCTATGGGGTGCGCTCATTTCGCTTGCGCATTCCGAGTTAGGATTAACCCTTGCACTGACGAGAAAAACTGAAACGCCACCCAAATGCAAGAGGGATAGATCCTGATGAGCCCTCGCAGTCGCGGGGGCTCATGAGGATCTATACCTCTTGCTGAGACCAGTTTGTGTCCATGTTTCTGAGATGGCTGGGGACCTTTGCTTGACGTTGAATTGCAGTCATTTAAAAAATACTGTCTGCGTCCACCATCCCCCCTGGTAATCAAGTGCACAGTTGAGTGCGCCGAGTTGATCAGGTCAGTCGTACCCATAGGCATAGATTTCCTGTCCCCATAACCCCCGTCAGGCCGTCCATGATCACTCGTGCTGGACGTAAACCCGACTAACTACTACTAACTAACCACCATCCCCGTCTCCCGTGCATGCAGACACCGGTACTGTTTACAGTACCAGTGGCTGCATGCACAAGATGGTTAACGCAGAAGGGGTTAAACTCTTCACACACAATGATGTTTTTCAAACCATGGTAAATTAAGCAACGAAAACATTATCAACGTAAAGAACACGTGTATTCGCGGAGCCCTCGAGAGGCACACAACTATACAAATTACATCTTTGAAATCGGGACAAATTCAACCCAAATAACCTTATATTTCCAAAGAAGACAGATGTAAAAGTGACCAGAAAGAGACAAAGAACCTCATAAGCCTATGAGGTTCTTTGCTTCTTGGAGTTGGGTGTGTTCATATTTTCCCGGCGGTGAAAGGGTCAATGGTTCTGAGGGAAATCGCAGTGCTGGCCCCATGTATATCCGTATTCAGTGTTTCTCATATTAGCAGGTTTTTTAGGCGTTGAATTTGCCATGGTTACAAACACATTTTGTTTTCGCTGTCATTGAAAACAGCTCTCAATTTTTGGGTCTATGAGTCCCATCTAGACAAGACATAGAAGCATCGTTTTCGGAATCACTGCATGCACAGCACATCAGGCTGGAAATGAGATGGAAAAATAATGCTTGCACTCGACATGATACAGTGCGGTTTTTCGCCAGCCATAAACACAAAATGTCTTTTTTCAAGTTTTTGTCAGAGAAGCTGAAGATCTGTGTTTTGATTTTTCTCCAATAAAAAAAATCTGCGATATGAGTTCACAGACAAAAACGAACAGTATTGCTAGATTTTGTAGATTCTGTACTGCATGCATGCATGCATCAATGTTAGTTACAAAATGAGATGGTAAATAACACATGTATTGCACATGATGTAGTATCGCCTCCGGCCTCGAACTTATGAAGCTAATGTTATACTGCCTGATTCAGGCGGCCAAACAACACGTCGAGTAAAGACAGGCAATGACAATGACAATGAATGAACCTTTATTTTCCAACGGTAAACGTTATTGGCCACAGGACCAGTTTTTAACTTGCCGTTGAAAACAGACAGACAGACAGACAGAGATACAGATAGAGAGATGGATGGATGGATGGACGGGCGGACGGACAGACAGATAGATAAATAGATACCTGTTTAATGTTAACATATATATATATATATATATATATATATATATATATATATATATTATATATATATATATATATATATATATATATATATATATATATATATATATATATATATATATACATAGTTCTGATTATGTGCAAAACAGTTTGATAGATAGATAGATAGATAGATAGATAGATAGATAGATAGATAGATAGATAGATAGATAGATAGATAGATAGATAGATAGATAGATAGATAGATAGATAGATAGATAGATAGATAGATAGCTGGGTGGATGGATGGGTGGACGGATGGATCGATGGATCGAAGCACAGACGACAGACAGACAGGCAGACAGACAGACAGATAGATAAATGGATACCGGCAGACAGACAGACAGATAGATAGATAAATGGATACCAGTTAACATGTATATAGGTCTGATTATGTGCAAAACAATTTAAAAAAAGAAATCAGTGAGAGAAAAGAAGACGTCCTAGTGCCAACTCCAATATGATAAGATCACACAGAAAATCAGAAATGGAATGGAAAAGTAATGCTGATGTGCTAAACATAATGCGTAACCATAAACAGAAAAATGACCCTACTTCCGGTTTCGTCTTTGACTGTAATAGGCACAATATAGAGCAGAATCAAGTTATTTTCACATCTAGGACGAAGCAGTTATATGAAAATGAAATGGTAAAATAATGCTTCTCTTAACTCATTCGAGACGTGCTGCCTCCGGATACGCGGCTTTAAGCCGCGTATCCGGAGGCGGCACGTCTCAAATGAGTTAACACTGTGTGAGGTTTCCAGCCTCAAAATTATGGACAGAAAATGGCTCTTCTTCCGGTGTCTGTCCATGAGCGCAGCCACAGCAAAGAAAAAATTATTTTCGGATTCACTACACGTTGGACGGTGGTCTGTGATTCTGGGCCTTACGGCAGAGCCGTAAGGTAAAGGATCACAGACCAGCACACTTAACTACACTCCTGCAGAGAGCGCCACACATCTAGAACAGTCACAGATTCTCGTGCCCTAGCAGGCTGCAGGGGGCTCATGAAAATCTACGTCACCTGTTGTCAACATTTAGGTGCTTTTTTCCATTTAGAATTGGTCACGTGATTTCACAAACACCCATCTACAATGCATTTGTCGGAATGACTCTCCGCCGCAGCTGTTTTTTCTGTACTTTCGTTCAGAAACACTGACTCCAGTTGCAAAACACATACGACGAGACACATTATAGCTGGTCAAACATCAATAAATCTAGCCACGCCGAAATGCAAAAACCCATCCCGGCGCGATAGATGGAACTCTCAGTGACCTCCGTCGTAAGAACAACACAGATACAGACGTCAACTCAGTATTTCATCTTTAGGTGCATGAACAAACGAATGAAGAACAAACTCTGTAAGAGGCATAGATCCTCATGAGCCCCCGCAATCTGCGGGGGCATATGAGAATCTACGCCTCTTGCATGTGCTTTGTTGCAGAACTGATGCGGGTTTTACAATGATGAGATTATAAGCGCACGAGCGGGCCGCAACCTTTTCCGACTTCTCGCCAAATTTATTGACTAATCTACGAGGTGAGGAACGCTTAATTTCAACACTGCTAACTGATCCCTAGAGGCTTATGTTTCTACGTGTAGGGTTCGTTCCAAATCTCTGAGGTTGTAATCTCTCACTTTTTTCCCTCGGCCTCTCTCGGCAGTCTAGGCTCTCCGGCTTTGTTAACAACAACAACAAAAAAAACCAACCAAAAAACAAAAAAAAAAAAACAAAACAAAACCAAAAAAATCCTACATTTATAATACCAGTGTGGCAGGGAGCGAGATGGATTGACTACCCAGAGTATCTTCCCCGTGCGCGAAAAGGTAATCAGGCCGACATCGGCCCGATGGTCTGTGCTTGTTGGTGTGGCGCCAATATTTCAACACTGCTGACTTTGATTCCGTGAGGCTAACGCAATGATTCCACGGGTGTCTGATGCCACAGTGATGGGTTGATTGGATGTCAATATTTAGGGGTAGTTCAACTTCCACGAGCCGAGCTAATCTGGCACTACCGTCATCATTGAACTATCAAGGTCTGTGGCTGCTCGCCGTGGTCACGGTATATTTTTCGTCGCGGCCATGCCACACCCTCGTCAAAATGAGCGTGAAAACGTATTTGCATCAGTTGCTGACTGTTAAAAAAAAAGAAAAAAGTTTTAAACATTTTTTTTAATTTACATCATTTCAAAATCACCTTTAACCAATTTAACTGATACAATCTTAAATTTTGGAGGTGTCGCCTAACGACTATGTACCAGCTGAAGGAGATGGATCGTCCATGATATTTCAAGAGTAGTCAGTGACAGATTAGCTTGGCGCCATTAGGCGCCAAGCTAATCTGGCACTAGTCTTGAATTACCCTTGAATTATCATGGTCGATCCATCTCCTGCCGTAGTGCCTCTGGGCTATTGGGTATTTCACGACGACGGGATTGCTGTTCCAGGCCCCATAGTAAGCACGTAATTGCGTCCAGAGAGCGAGCGTTGATGTGATACATCATGAAGGTTTCGCGGTTCCATGAACCTTCGCGCGCTCGCTACAGACTCACCACGGCGAGTCTTTCATAATATTTTTTTTAAAAAATTCAAAATAGACATACTAACAAGTACACAATGTGCTACCAATAAATTCTTTGGTGATACAAAAAAGTATGACACCAAAGCGCGCCGATTTTCACGTGCGCCTTATTTATTCACGTTGTCAAGAAATGTTCCGACACCCCTGGCCGGTCAAGCGGGGCCGGATCGAACTGAGCGTGGACGCGGGTGGGATTGTAGTTGAGGGGAAAGTAACCGTGTGTGAGGTCGCGACCTGAGCCTGATCCAGTGGGAACCGAAGACTACCCCTTTCCTGTCCTGATACTCAAAGATTTTGTCTTGATACGCAAAGAAATCGCATTGCTGAACACACCGTACGAAATGGGTCGACCACCGAAACAAGGGTAGCATATGAAGCCGCGCTTGGTGCGCTGTTCAGAGGCTCAGTTAATTTATCAGTACTCTTGAGCAGGCTTAGTGATTTGGTCAGTGGGTCTCCTGATGTTGGCGCCGAAAATGACGGAGGTAAAGCGAATCCCTTTAATGGCTGTTCCCTCGCTTGCGAGGATCCTGAACTGAGTAGTCTCGGAACGAAACGACATAGCGCGCTTGAAACAAAGCCCTTCATCAGGCAAACTTAGCGTCCGCTAGCAATTCGCAAAAGGCCATCGGGTCGACGTCCGCCGCCGTTGCCCCGTGCACGGCCGCGAGCAGGCCAACGGCGGCCGATATCGGCCCGAGGGCCTTTGGCACATTGGGTTTTAGCTGCACGGTTGTATGCGCCCTCACAGCAGAGTAAAACAAAAATGCTTTGTTCGTTTCGTTCGTGAACTGCCAATACAAGCTCCCAGCTGCTGGTGATCTGCTTTGGTCATCAAGACTGAAGAAAAAAAGTAATGAATACTTTTTGCGAACCACCCTCCTTTTTTTCCCTCCTAGCGCTGGCACTTTTGCGTTTTTCTGCACAATGTTTCATCAGCCCCTCAACGTTACCCTTTCATGTGCAAGAGACATGGATCCTCATGAGCGTCTGCAGCTGGCGGGTCTCGCTCAGTAGGACCTATGCTTCTTGCTCAAACCATTTTTGCCGTATGACATACTTCTGAGTGTTCAACCTGAAAGATGGTGATCTCAATCGTACGACTTATCAAGTTTCTAGCGGTGAATTCTCGAGTATAACTCCCTGCTGCGTGAGCTCATGAACACGTATGTCTCTTGCTCATTTTGATCATCGCTATGCCAGGCACTAGTGGGCAAAGTTCTTTAGTCACCCCGGCCTTGCATCTACGTTCCTCCAAGGGCGAAGCTGCCGGAACTTGATTTTGGACCTCAGAAGGCTACTACAGGAAGAAGGTGTAGGAAGCAATGACTGCTCCCCCACAGGGGAGCATCTGGTATTTTGCTCACCGCGCCGCCAAACGATGGGAGCTGGCGTTCGGAGGTGGGTGGAGAGAGATTTATACCTGCGGGCCCGCTAACTGAGCAAACAAACAACAAAAATCCTTCATTCGAGCCGCGAAAAGTGGCGGCCCCCTAGTCGTCAAGCCTCTTCACAAATTTGAGCGGGAATGACGCCAGTGACAAGCTGAGAAGTAATGACTTCGGTGAAGGGGGACTGAGACGCTCAACGCTCTTTCGGCCTACCACGCAAAAACCCGTAGGTCCGACGTCGGCTGATGTTGGCCCGCGCACTGCAGTGCGCGGGCCAACTTCGGCGGACGTCGGCCCGGAGAACTTCCGCCTACTGCCATGGCAACAGACACTTCAGTGCTCTCGAAAATTTTTAATTACATCAGAACAGTGTCATTCAGTAAATGCCATCCGTCAGCGACAGCCTAAGTAAACCTGCTTGCATAGGAGGCTCGCGAGGATCTAGGGTTGAATATGGCAGGGATCTGCTGCTGACATCATACGGCATCTCTGTTTCAGTCGCAGTCAAACTGTGCCGACTGCGTTTCTGCGACTCGCCGAGGAAAAAGTGAAGTGAACACGATCCAACTGCAAGAGACATAGATCCTCATGCGCCCCCGTGACTGCGGGGGCTCATGAAGATCAATGCCTCTTGCTGAGACCAGTTTGTATCCATGTGTCTCGGACGGTTGTGGCTTTTGGGTCGCTGAATGAACAAAGATCATCCGTTCAGAACTTGAGCAAAAATGTACGTACGGTGGCACGAAATGGGTTTAATTAACCCTTTTCATCCTGATACACCCTTAGCTTGAAATAAATTTGACTATGATAGTTCAAGGGTGGTGCCTAAATAGCTTGGCGCCTCACCCTTGAACTAAAATGCTTAATCTATCTCCTAATCTGTACTGTAACCTTTATAGGACAATAGGCATTAAAAAAAAAAAAAAGCATCAGGATGTAATGGGTATGTAATCATTCGGAATACACCAGTGTGTGAAATAAGTTTGACTAAAATAGTTCAAGGGTAGTGCCAGAATAACTTGGCCAAGCTATTCTGGTACCACCCTTGAACTAAAGCCGTTGGTCTATATCCTTATCTGTAAGTACTATAATGTAGCTTGCATATGACAGTGTACAAATTTGAAGCTTTTAGCCTCAGTATGATATAGGTTAAGAGAAGCGTTGAAAATGTTGACGCCGGACCAAACATGTCGATCATCTTGGGAACTGACTGCAAGTGGAGCTGATCCTTGCAGCTGCATGCACTCATGACGATCTATGTCCCTTGCAGAGGGATGATGCTTGCTGAAATACATTCTCTTCAGCATTCTGCCACTGGTGTGAATGCAGAAAGACAGCAAGTCCATTTTTTGCTTTTCACAAAAAATGGACTTGCTGTCTTTTGCCTTCACAGGGTAGTGTTCTTTTCACTGTGATTTCATATGCACGAGGAGCTGCGGCCTCTCCTCGCAGACAGCGTGACAAGGAGAAAAGTAATAGCGGCTGAGGCAAAGTGTTGATAAGTTTCATGGAGATGCTGTCAACGTAACAACAAAGTCTTTCAGCGCCTCTCACAGCTCTCCTATTTCACAGGGTGTTTGAGTCCCCTCCGTCAGCCTTCAGGGTCCTTTGCAACAGAGCTTTCACTTCTCAGCGCTGGAAATTCGGTGACGCACTTCGACAGTGGTGGCTCAAGAGCGGCCGTGCCGAATAAGTCTGTCGTCTCAGGCTCAAGGTGCCTCAATCCTCGTGGTATCACAGTCAATAGACGATTTCACGGAAAGAATACACACACTCATTGATTTAAAATTGGCGGACAAACATGCGAAATATTTCTTTTTATGGGGAAAAATTGGGGGGGGGGGGGGGAGAAAAGAAAAGAAGGTACAATATATGCACTGACAACAGCCATCTCATAATAAAGGAGGAGGAAATCCTGAGTTGTGTGCCCTTGACCGTCTTCGAGCGTATTAACGCTCGGAGCCTGTCAGGGGCACACAACTCCGGATTTCCTCACACATTTAGTGTCAATCAAGAATAAGATATTCATTATTCCGTAAAAGGACGAAGAAAAACGGCCGTGCGCCAGCTAATAAGTTTCCGACGAAAACTGTTTTGTCTGAGCAAAGAATTCACCTCATTAGCCAGCGACTGTAAACGCGTCTTTGAAGGAACGCGATACGTCCAACATCCTCACAAAAAGCCGCAGAACGTAAAAAGTCAGTGTACGCTCTGTGCACAGAACGGCCATTTTTATGTATTTCGGTAATGGGGCTGTTCGCGCGAGAAATGGTGAGAATAGAAGCCCGCCATTTTTAGCACTGTAACTCGTTAACGCCAGCTGCTGGGGGTAAGTCAAACCACGATAGCTTATGGGTAGACTGAAGACAGACGCCAAGATAGTATGCTTGTCTGTGCCTCGAGCCGTTAAAGTGCAAAATCATGGTATGAATCCCTCGATTGCTGCTGACGATGTCGCTCGGCGGACGAACACGTAACTAAAGCCACTACTCAGTTATAAAGTCTCTGTTACGGGAGTCCGGATTCACTGACTACAGACGGAAGTCGATAAATCAGTCAGAGACGGAACATCACACCCATAAATGAGATCTAACAAAAACTCTCAATGTTTCATTCCCCTGACTTGCAGACTGCACTAATTTCGAAGATCGTCATGAGCTAGTATTCTAAATTGTGAACCTTTGGCTCCAGCTTCCCAATGCGTAAAACTGAGGCCATAGGGCCAACAGCGGCCAACGTCGACCTTTTGCGCATTGGGTTTGACTCAGTCTCGGCAGTCACGACCACGACTGGAATGCTGTCTGAAGTACCGCACATCAGCCAGTGGCATAGATCGTCATGAGCCCAAACAGCAGCAAGGGTGTCATGACGATTTACTACGTCTCTTGCGAGAAATGATCAACACGATTCCGACATGATCCTCGACAGTCGAACTATATTTTCCTCAAGGAATCAGAGCTGCAAGAAATACTCATACGTCTACCAAAGAGCCATAGGCTAGTCGACTGACTTCGAAACGAATGAGTCTGTCCAAGGGAGTAAATTCCTCCACTTGTCTTGCCGGGGCTCAGTTGCCGTTCTTTTGTCATGGGTCTTTACTGCTGAAACCAAGCGCAACTGCTTTTCAATTACAATACTGTCGCTCCGCCTGCAAGAGGCATAGATTCTTATGAGCCCCTGCATTCGCGTGGGCTCATAAGAATCTATTCCTCTTGGTTGAGAGATCTACACCATTTATATCCTCGAATAGAGTAAGTCACTGGGGTTTAGGTCAATGAATTTACACCGTTCCGGCAATATTTCTCGCTTACTTTCGAGAGAAAGAGAAAGAAAAATTAGAGGTACGGGAAATTAGCTTGGTTATGTTTTTCTTCCATTGTATTTTTGTATTTATGTGCTGTTGTTCGTGGAAACTGATGCTGCAAATTGCCGTGTACAGAATTCCCACGCCGGCAGATCTTATTTATTGAGTAGTCAGGATTAGGCAATACACTTGACATATTACGGTCGATCCATCACCTGTGGTTGGCACTGCAACTGAAAAGACAATATCGGGGTATCAAAGCTGACTTTGTGACACTGAAAGTGAATAAAACACAAACACTCAAAATATGCTAACACATCTGTACATGTATTTATATATGTCGTTTGACTTTTTGTGGTCTGGTTAGAGGAGAAAACAAAATAAAGGACAACACAGCAACAGCACAGCACAACCAAATCAAACCGGACTGACCTGAAACGAGACGAAACGAAACGAATCAAAACACAGCAACAAACAACAAACAACCGAACCGATCCGGACCGAACCGAACTGAAACCGGAAAGGAAACAAACTAAAAGGAAAGAAAGGAAAGGAAAGGAAAGGAAACGAAACGAAAAGAAACAAGCACAAACGAGCAAACAAAACTGGAAAGTTGGTTTTTGTTGTACTGCGGCACGGCGGCGCTCATTCCCTAAGAACGTCAGTCAGCCTAAAGTTTAAAGAAGAGAAAACCAAAATGTCAATTGAAAATACAAAATACTGTCGACGAGTTTCTTCCGCGCATTTTTCTACAAGTAACCGACTCCCCCCACCCCCCACCACCACCAAAAAATAATAATAATAATAATAATAATAATAATAATAATAATAATAATAATAATAATAATAATAATAATAAAATAAATATAAAAAAATAAAAAAATAATAAAATAAATAAATAAATAAGAAAAATAATAATAAAATTACAAAATAAATAAATGTAAAAAAACAAAAAAACAAAAACAAAAAAAAAAAAACAAAAAACCCAAGAACACACACACACACACACACACACACACACAATCAGAAAACAACCAAAATCAATCAGTCACACACTGAGCACCTGAAATACACTTTCCCACCCAAGAACGCAGACTGTAAATGGTTTTCCAAAATATGGAGAGACGCAAGAGCAAGACAGATTCAAATAAGTCCATACATTTTTCTGTAAGTCAGTACACGGGAGTAATAATAAAAATAATTACGGTATTTGTAATGCGCTTATCTTATAATAATTATAACTCTAAGCGCGCACTCACAATGACTCGCGCACGCATGCGCACGCTTTAGACAATGACTCACGTACCACAAATAGTGAAATACATTACGACGGTCAGCTAGCGGTGGGGAGTGTGGTGATATAGTGCTAAAACTGTTGAAAGAGGTGAGTTTTGAGGGCGGACTGGAAGGAGGAGAGAGAGTGTTTCTGACGGAGAGAGAGTGGGAGAGTGTTCCAGGTGGATGGACCGTAGACGGAGAAGAAGCGGGGGCCGAAAGTGTTGAGTTTGGTGCGAGGGATGTGGAGGCGGAGAGGGTCGGAGGCAGAGCGGAGGGAGCGAGAAGGTGTGTAGGGGTGAAGTAAGTTGGAGAGATAGGCAGGAGAGTAAACATTCATCGGTTGCACACGGAACACCCACAAGTCCTTTCTCACCAAAGGAGCACACGTGTAAATTGGAGAAAGGAGGAAGCACACAGACAAAGCCCATTGGATGCAATACTGACGATTTCTCTCGGCGGCAGGGAAAGACGCATAACTAAGCGTCTTTTCCGCTGAGCGGTAACGTCAGTAGTCAAGGGGTTAAAACCAATAATAAAAATGCTAGATATAAACGTATGTCTCTATACACGATCCATCTGTAAGAAGCATACATTCTCATCAGCTATTGCGTTCGCAGGAGCTAATAAGAATTCATGCATCTTGCTTGGAGAGACTCTTTCCAAGCAAGGTGCATGAATTCTCAGTATTAGCCAATGATTGGCCTCTTTTACATCATCCCTGTTCATAACGTGAAAAAAATCGATGAGGTCAGTGTAACCCCACCACTGCCGGGGCAAGGCAAACGCTACCCAGCGTCAAGAGACAGAAACCCTCATGAGCCCCCGCGACTGCGGGGGCTCATGAGGGTTTATGTCTCTTGTTAGTCCTGTGCTCTTTCTTTTAAAACCTGTTTTGGCCCTCTTCACACCTGTGTTCTTTACTTCTTTACTGTCGGCTAGTGAGCTGTGGTTTCAGACGCGCAATTTATGTTGACTGACTAGCAGCGAAGGAGTTTAAACCTTCTCTCTTGATGGTCTTTTCCCCTTCTTGGATCTATGTCTCTTGCAGAAAGTTGGCGTTCGCTGCAGCTGACCCTGGACAAGGTGCTAATGATGAAGTGATCCGGCACCGTGCGGAGCGACGGAGACAGGTGCCCAGCTCTGTGATGTTCAGAGGTAGCGCTTGGGGTCTAGTGGTCAGTTTGATGGCCAACTGCTGTAAAATAACAGTTAAAAGTACAGCAGAGACCGCACATCCCCTATCACCACGCGTGAACCGAGACAGCCTTGCAACAAATGTTCGGGAAAAACGTGCGAGTTGTATAAATTAAAACAAACTTCGTTGCCCAAGTTAAAATATGCACTGGTCTGTGATTTTGGATCTTACAGCACCACACCCAAATAAATAAATAAATAAATAAATAAATAAATAAATAAATAAATAAATACAGATCGCAGAGCAGCACACACATATTGTGTCTCAGTGCGAAAAACAATGTGTCAATATAATACCAAAGCACAGAGTTTATCGAAAAGCTGCAAAAATCATCGTCTCGGTTAAAAAAAAAAAAAATAAAAAAAAAAAAGTATTTTAAAGTCTTCGCTAGGAAATCTGGGTGGGCCGTGGGAAGACTTTGTAATTGGAAATTCAAATATCCTTGCACGCGGCTGGTCTGATTTGAATTTGCCCCGTCGCCTTTCATCACTTTCGATATCAGTTTGCATACACCTCTGGAAAAATCAAGAATCAGCCTGCAGCAAGAGTATGACTTACCATTTTAGTCTCACCGCCAAAGCTTATCCATCTGCAAGAGGCATAAATTCTCATGAGCTCCTGCGTTCGCAGGAGCTCATGAGAATGTATGCCTCTTGCCGGCAAGTTCTGGCCTCAATTAACCCTATCCTTGATTCTGCGACGGAGAGAGTCGTGAGGTTTAAACGTTTCTATCTTGATAGTCTGTTTTCTTCCGTGGAGCTCTGCGGAGTTTTGTTTGTTTGCGTCTGTTTTGCCAACACTCCAGCGAAGGCTGCTTTAGTCATACGAGGTGTGAATACCTTTTGTCTTCAGTGTCAAAGCTGTTTCTCTGGTCTCCAAACACGATACTAGTGTGTGGAGGTGGGCAAAAAGGTTGCAGGGTTCGTGAGAACCTAAGTCGGGTGTGGTTGGGTGGATATTAACCCTTTGGCTGTAGGTAACGATTTTGTCGCCATGATTCCTTGCAGGAATCATCGCGACAAAAACCGCTACATACAGCGAAAGGGTTACAAGTAGTTCGTTGTAGAAACGAAGTAATTTATTGTAGATTACTGCCCCCGCCGGTGCCGCGTCAGACGAATTAAACTTTTGTATCTACACTGACGACTCTGTGAAGTCACATGTGTCGTGGTCTGTAATTTTTGACAGTACGGCCCAGAGATCCAATCTTCACAGAAGCCCTAGAAGTCCAAAATCACAAACCAGCACACAAAGTTTAGATTGATTACATTGATTGATTACATTGCTTAACGTCCCGACAGCAACAAGGCTTTCTCAGGACGTGCCTGCACCGATTGTGAACAGAATATTGAATGTATGTCGCCAGCCGGTCCAATACGTTAAATAAACCTACGACATGAGACCTAAATAAAGCCAAGACCATTTAGCAACACACATCCAATATCAAGAGCTACAGGCAGCGCAGGCAGTAGGGAGAGTTTAAAAAAGGCAAATACAGGTGAATGGACCAAGGGTAGATAGAAACACATGCCCCAGAATATAGAAGAAACCCCACCCTGTGGGGCTGACCAGGGTGACCCTGGGAACTAAAAAGTAGTTACCCCACCCAAGTCCCCCAGGGCAGACCCGGGTGGGGGACAAAGTTTAGAAGACTGATTGACTGGTGTATGCATTCATGCTAAATTGTCCTTGTCTCACGTCTCGTGTTCGTATTTCAGCGTTCTTCTGTGAATGCGCAATACGTCTGGCAGTTCTTAGATGCCTGGTTAATCAGGTACTGCGAAGTCTTGATTCATTCTCCCATTAAACTGTGTCTGGACTAACTGCACTTACTGAATTCTCATCGGCCGAGACATCGGCGCTTTAGTTGAACCCACCCACACCTCGCTTGAACCCAAATAAGCTTCGTCTCAACGTTCCCAAGGTCTGGAGTACTAACCGAGAAGCTTGGATCTGGTCCGCGCATCATTTTCACGCATGAGCTGCACGCGCTGAGCGCGAGCACCCCGGCCTGGACATGCGCATCGGGTTCAGCTGCACGTGCAACGAGCGGCAAGGCAAGTGTTTTCTCTGAGTCTAGTAGAGTGCAGATTGAAGTCTGAGGATGGAGGGGACGGTCTTTTATTCGAATCATTTTCATCTGCTTGAGGCATAGATTCTCATGAGCCCGCGCGACTGCACGGGCTCATAATCTATACCTCTAGCCTCTCATTAATTTTGCCTCATTAATTCATTTTTTCTATGTCAGAATGAGGAAGCTATCAGGCGTGAATTGTACTGGATGGAGGAGTGGGGGAGTATGCCCGAGACCTGGTGATGAGGGACCAGGGAAAATAACAACTGGCCCCTGATCACACGGATCCTAGTTTACTTTCTTTTCTTTTTTTTCTCTCGTGGGGATGGTGTGTGTGTGTGTGTGTGTGTGTGTGTGTGTGTGTGTGTGTGTGTGTGTGTGTGTGTGTGTGTGTGTGTGTGTGTGTTTGGGGGGGGGGGGATAGGAGTTGGGAAAAGAAAGCCGTGAACGGGGCAGGGGGGGGGGGGGGAGGTGGAGGTGGAGAAGAGTGAGGTGTGGGTGTTGGGGGATGGGGGTGGGGGTGGGCGCGGGGGTGTCCTCATTGGTTATTGAAGTACTTTGCTACTTTATTTCTATACACGGCATCTCGAATCATTTTTTTTTTTCTCCTGTGGAGCAAATGTCTGCCAAATGAAATAGCAAATCAATGTAAAACAATGTATTAACAGTTGAGCCACTGACATCGTCATAGGCATATATATGCCTATGACGATGTCAGTGGCTCAACTGTATATATACATATATATATATATATATATATATATATATATATATATATATATATATATATATATATATATATATATATATATATATATATATATATATAAGATATGATATAGCTATTTTAAAAATACATGTACTAAGGATGCCCTACCTAGTGCTACGCACAAGAATTGTGATATCACAGACGGGCACTGACATGAGTATGACCTCTAATCGGGAACCCGGTTCACGGGCTCAATAGTGAAAGAAATTATTGTCCTGACGCGGTTTCCAATAAGAGCCGTGCATTGCGCCCAGATCCGTACCGTGCTTTGGTAGTTTGGCACCATTCGTTTTATTTTAATTTAAAAAAAAAAAATAAACGATCGAAATTATGATTTAAAAAAAAAACCAGTTGACAATGAAAAGATCATTGACGTTGATTCGTTGTAAGGATAGTCGTTGCGGAGGCTTGAGAAGAAAATCCACTCACTTAAAAACGAAAAGTCCTCGAGCCAACGTCGTGCGCGAGCCAACAAATGCTGACGTCGGCTCGAGGACTATTTTGCTCTCAAGGCAAGGCATCCACTTCATGCACTTGGAAGTGCAGTGCTATGTTTTTTTTTTTTTTTTTTTTTTTTTTTGCTATTTGAAAAGCCCCACGCACAAATCAGTGAACAATCGCGGCCATGGCAGAGGGGCAGTCAGTTCAGTGGCAGTTACTGGCGTGGAAAAGTGTCCCGCACTTGACGGCAGAGGATCATAGAGGCGTGTATCGTTGATGATGACTGTGAAAGTGACGGGTGTGGGTGTACAGCAACTGGGCGTTCGTTAAAGGCGGGCTGATCGTCCGATGAAGATGGTGCCGTGGGGCAGACGTGCCGGGGTAGACGCATTGGGGTATTGTGGGCGGGAGTGTTGCACGTGAAGTGATACGAAGCGCAAACTTGTTGTCAGCCTAATTGGCGCCAGGAGTCCGCAGATAGATTTGTACCTTT
>BTPG01000004.1:117441293-117483641 GCA_036245525.1 Semisulcospira habei | reverse complement strand
AGGAGGGCGGGCGGCGTGCGCCGCACGTGATTGTTATGTGCGATCGGGTGGTTCCCGCTCCACGTGATCTTATGTCGCACTTTTTACTGAGCGCAAGTTTTTTTTACGGTTCTTGGCCTGGTCCTGTAGTCTCCAGTACTGTGGATGTGTAGTGAGTCTCCTCATCGTATATGCTGTTTTGTGCTCCAGTGGTTCCAGTGCCAGTTCTCCATTTCCTATATTGGGGTGCTCCACATGGCTCTAGGAATGAAACTGCATCATGAGAATGACCCATGTTCTGCACGTCGTCAAGCTTGGCTTTGTTGGTTTTGGAGGTAGTGTTTCATGTTGTCGAAGTATACCGGTACCCCACTATTTGTCTGACAGAGCCGATGATTACTTGCGCCAGTATGCTGGAGTCGGTTTGCGCCAATGTGGGCCCCACCAGTTTCTTCATCAGAGAAAGTTTTCTTACAGCTCTAGCTCCCATGGCTTCGATGTGAGGCCTCCACGGGGTTTGTTGGCAAGTAAAGTTGGCGTATCTGTCTGTGGCCTTCGCCTCCAGTTTTCAAGGTGACCTCTTCCTTCCTGGTTGAAAGATTCAAGAGAGTGGTCAGTGTTGGTCTAGCTCAGTTTGAGTGGCCATCTTTCTATCCAGCTGCTGACTGTTGGGCAGCATCCTGGATTCTGCAGGCTGCTATTTCTGCGAGTTCTGCTGCGCTCCACACTGCGAAGTCGTCCGGATGGAGGTGTTCGAGTCGTGCCTTTGCACTGCTGTACCGATTCATTAACTCATTCAGCCCGACGGCCGTATTTCCCAAATTTTGGAGGCGTCATCTAATGACTATGCACCAGTTGCAGGAGATGGAGCGACTATGATAAAAAAAAAAAGGGCAGTGCCAGATTAGCTTGGCGCCGACAGGTGCCAAGCTAGTCTGGCACTACACTTGAATTATCATGGTCGACCCTTCTCCTGCTGTAGTGCGTCAGGGCTGAATGGGTTAATGCAGACCAACAACAGCCTTGAGGACACACCACCTCCCTGAGGTACACCTCTCCCGAGTTTGGCAAGACTGCTGAGTGTGCCGTCGACTTGTGGTCTTGCTGTTCTGTTGAAGAGGAAATCTTTCAGCCATCGGTACATCGTGCCTCCTATTCCAGATATACTAATGGTCAAAACTTAAGGGCCACCCCACTTTTTGTGTCATTGTATATCGTCGCAAGTACGCTAATAAAATACAATGTTCTTTCGATCCAAATGCGTTAAAAGTTGACCTTTACACTGTACAGGGAACAATAGACAACAATTCATCAATTTCCACGAATGTGTCGAATGCACGTAAAACATCGTCAGTTTTTGTGAAAAGCTTTGCGATATTGGCAAGTGTACCAAAGGCAGGCAGGTGGAAAAACTCGGTAAAGTCGTGATGCACGTGCTAAAGGGGTCAGTCGTGAACACTGAGCACTTCCGTTTCGCTAGAAATACCAGTACAGTAGGGGCATAATTGTCAATTTCCTAACCATGCCACCACGACGAAGCCTAACGCCAGTAGATCAAGGCGCGGCCGGGGGCTAGCATGGCTGCAGGATGGAATTTCCGGACAAGAAGATGGGAGACGTCTTGGTGTGTTCCATTCAGTGATCCAGAGGCTGCTGGCACGATTCCAAGAAACTGGAAGGGCAGAACGACGACCCTGCTCAGAACGCCCGCGCTGCACCAGCAGAAGGGAGGACAGATACCTCTGTGTGGCGGCTCTGCGCGACCGAACTGTCACGTCAACCACTCTGCGACGTCAACTGATGCAAGCTGCAAACGTTAACGTCAGCAGAAGCACAGTCTGCCGACGTCTGCGCGAAAATGGCCTGGGTTCAGTGCAGAGCAGCAGTGAGAATACCCCTCACTTCAGCTAATCGCAGAGCCCGGGTTGCCTGGTGTCGTCAACATGTGAGGTGGAACAGACTCCAGTGGACTCAGGTTCTGTTTACTGATTAGTCACGGTTCTGTGTGTCACGGTTCACGGTAGTGTGTTCTTCAACGACGGCAGGGCGAGGGTCTGGAGACGCCAGGGCGAGCGATTCACGGATGGATGCGTCCAAGAGGTGGATCGTAACGGAGGAGGCTCAGCCATGGTCTGGGCAGGCTTCAGCAGGGAAGGCAGGACCTCCCTCCACGTCATCCGAGGCACCCTGACTGGCCTGCACTATCGGGACGAGATTGTGCAGCCCCTCATTAAGCCAGCTCTCCAAGCCATAGGCGACAATGCTGTCCTGCAGGACGACAACGCTCGACCTCATCGCGCCCGTGTGGTGGACGAGTACCTTGAGCAACGGGGCATCATGAGGATGGAGTGGCCAGCTCGTTCACCTGATCTGGCTCCCATCGAGCACCTCTGGGACAACGTGTAGTCAGCATCCCCCCCCCCCCCCTACCTCAAGGCGTCCCCCAGCTGACTGAGTTCCTGCATCAAGAGTGGGAAGCGATCCCACATGTTCTCCGAACTCTGGTGAGCTCCATGCGTCAACGCTGCATTGAATGCTTGGCTGCACTGAACGGCGGGTACACTCGCTACTGACTGGACCAGTCTTGTGTGACTTTTTAAATGAGGGGTGGGTGAACATTCTAACGTACTGATATTGTTACAATTGATTGATTTACTCAAAACTTGAATGAAATTGTTACTGAATAAATTAGCAAAGTACTGACTCCAAAGTATTGGTACATTATTTGTCTGGTGTTGTCGGCGAGTCTGCGATAAAACTGAAGTGGCCCTTAAGTTTTGACCATTAGTATAGTAGAAGCTTCAGCAGCAGCCCCTCCTTACTGAGTCATCCCCCCCCCCCCTCCCCTTTTATGTTCTTAATTAGAAAGAGTTACAATTAAATTGACGGGTCACATTCAAATCGGTGAAAAAAAACTTTTCACTTTTTTTTATGCACAGTAAGCATACTTTGTGAAGGAAAATGGTTTTTAAAATTTTAAATAGAGGAGTATGGCTTAAGTATTTTTTTAAATCTGCATTTTGTGTTCCTTTGCATAATGGTAAAATGCGGGTAGGGCAGCAGAATCAGCCGCAGTGTCCCCTAAATGCATCACAGCAGGC
Organism: Semisulcospira habei; assembly: GCA_036245525.1. Lineage (NCBI taxonomy): Eukaryota > Metazoa > Mollusca > Gastropoda > Semisulcospiridae > Semisulcospira > Semisulcospira habei. The sequence continues at coordinate 117,480,561 of BTPG01000004.1, read as the reverse complement.
ATAATAAAATTAGGTCAGGAGTAACTGTGGTGCTCTATCCTAACGGTTTAAGCCTAGAAAAGACCTAACAGTTGTATACAAAATTTCTGAGGAAAACAGAAAATAGAGGCTGAAAACCCTTTAAAAGGAACACGACGCGCGTTTCGGATCAAATATCCATCTTCCGGGTGATATGGAAACAAACGTAGAACAGAAAAGAACACACGATAGAAAGAAAAGTCATCCTGTATCGAGAAAATTTAAAATGACGTAAAAACAAAAAAACAAAACAAAAAGACCCACAAAAAACAACATAATGACGCAAAGACACATGCACAAAACACGTAGCACAAAACTTACGTCTACATACATTCATGTCACTGCATTCGCATTCACTCGTGCCTGCTGCCGCTCACGTACATGCATACACATAGACACAAAAACACACACTAATCAGTGCAACGGTAGCATCAAGTATCAACGGTAGCATCAAGTATCAACAATGAGGTCAAGTCTGGCACCAACTACCCATAAGCCCGAGCATACATCCCTAGGGGCGAATGTTCAAACGGCGCAGATGGTATGTGTCAAGCCTGTCCGCGAAAAAGGATTGTCATTTTGCGGCGGATGAAGTTGGATGTATTTTGATTCTTTCTATCGTGTTCTTGGCTGTTGTACGTTTGTTTCCATATAACCCGGAAGATGGATCTTTGATCCGAAACGTCGTGTTCCGTGTATCCAATTTAAAGGGGGTTTAACCTATATTTTCTGTTTTCCTTTCACATGAAACACTAGCGGCAACAGTTTTACTACATAAACATTTCTGGGGCGATCGGAATCAACGTATGTTCCCAATTCGGCATTTTAAACGGGAAAAGGCCATCATTCGCAACGAATTTATCATAAAGGATGGCAACTTTCCTCCTTTTCTTGCACATTATGTTCACTTTATTGAAACTTAGTAGGTAAAGAAAGGTAAAAATGAAAGGGAATGGCTATAGTAATTTTTTCTAATTAACTTTATGTATTTTTACAACTTGTGGGCAAGGATACAAAATCAGCCAGTGGCACTCACAAGCCCCGGATCACAGCATCACCTAGTCAAGTTTATAGTGATTGTGACATTCTGTTCTGATGTTGCAAGCCTAAACACGGACTGCCAGTGCTACAGAAAATGTTTGAGGGCATCTGATACATTATTATTTTTGTCAGTCTTTTTTTGAGATTTTGCGGAATTGCCGGCCGTGTGCTGGGTGCACAGATACCATTACTCTGAGCCAGAGAGTCTTTTTTTTTTATCATTTTATTTTTTGCAGTGTGTACCTCAACACAATAATGCCTGATTTTGTTTTCTTGAATGAATTCTGAGTTATTTAGAGAAAGGTGTTTCTGAAGCTCATTTCAGCATACGCAAAAGGGGGTACCCTAACGCCATCGGCTATATCTCTGGAGCCTGTTCCTATGGATTTTGTGGGAACACGACTTAAACCTCGCAGGACATACTTAGGTACACTTTGAAGCCCATCTTATAGAGTACTGGTGTGGAGAGGGGGGGGGGGGGGGGGGGGAGGGGGATGCACGGTAGTCAGCTCTGGCTCTTGGACTAATAAAAAAAACTAGACCGAAAGGGTCGACTGCTAGTGCTTGTAATTTAGAAGAAACTACCAAGTGATTGACTGCCAGTGCTTGTAATTTAGAAGAAACTATCAAGCGCTTTTTCCTACTCACGGTGCTTTTTCCTACTCACTTGACGAATTATCGCATCTATGAATAATGGCATTCGCCGACGAGTTGTCAGTTTGCCGAGTTGTCGCGTCGACGAATTGTAGTGGACTCCTTAGGCGACTCCTGCAACGTGTGGGAGATGTGGCCTTGGGGTTAAATGGGTTAATCTCAGCAAGTGCACGTGTTAATACTGATTGCTTCACAATCATAATCTGCACGTTTGTAGAAGTAAACATTTTCACGAGTCTCTGCATACAGCAGCTCGTGAGCACATGTGCTGCCTGCTGACCACCGGAGCTTGTGGTGGCCGAGGTGGTTCAAGGGCAGTGCCTGGTTTGCATGACGTCTGAGGTCAGTTAGGCCAATCTGGTATCGTTACTCATTGTGCATCCAGCCACCGGTACCGCAAACTGCTTGTGGCCGCCTGCACAAAGGTTATCTGGTATCGTTACTCATTGTGCATCCAGCCACCGGCCGCAAACAGTGCTTGTGGCCGCCTGCACAAAGGTTATCTGGTGTCGTTACTCATTGTGCATCCAGCCACCGGTACCGCAAACAGTGCTTGTGGCCGCCTGCACAAAGGTTATCTGGTATCGTTACTCATTGTGCATCCAGCCACCGGTACCGCAAACAGTGCTTGTGGCCGCCTGCACAAAGGTTATCTGGTATCGTTACTCATTGTGCATCCAGCCACCGGTACCGCAAACAGTGCTTGTGGCCGCCTGCACAAAGCTTAACCCCTCCCCTGCCGAGAAATGTGAACACGATAGAACTGCCGTAGTTTCGGGGGCTCATGAGGATCTACGCCTCTTGCTGACACCACTTCAATTAATTTTTTTTTTTTTTTTTTTTTGGGGGGGGGGGGGGGGGGACGACTGTATTAACGAAAAGTTCATAAAAACAATCGGCGACCATCCTTCCAACTCCGGAAGGTTGCGCTGGAAACGTGAAACGCACAACCACATACATGCCCACACACAACGAACGCGCTGAGAATACATCATGAAAACTTGAATCAGTCATTATAGATGAATTCCGGCAATCATAAGTAGGTCAAAATTGCACGTTTGGACGAAAACTGTAGATCAAAAGCCCGGAAAACATGCAATACAGCGTGCTTGTCCGGTCTTTAATCCTAGTTTGTCTGGACTTTTAATTTACCATCGCATCTTTTAATAAACCGTTTTCGTAGAGATGCACGATTTCGACATACTTCTGATTTCCGAACGTCAACTATTACTACAAAACGTAAACAGAATCAATGTTGATGAAATGTCAACAGTTTATTGTGAACAATTTACCGGTATTTGTGTATATTTACCTGTATGTGTTTTTAAGGGGTAGAGGTGGGGTGGGTGGGCGAGGGTGGGGGTGGATGGGTGGAAAGGGGAAGGAGGGGGTGGGTGGGCAATGTACCGTATTAGTGTATGTGTATGTGAACAATGTACCGGTATTAGTGTATATTTACCTGTATGTGTTTTTAAGGGGTAGAAGGGCGAGGATGGGTGGGAAGGGGAGGGAGGGGGTGGGTGGGTGGTTGAGTCTTTGTTTACATGTGTTGAATTACTCAATGTGAATATAAAGCCATACTATCTGTGTGACCGTACAAATACAATTGAAAAGAGAATGATAATATATATGGTACTGAAAGCATGCACTCTCAATTTCGATAACTCTCACGCACACACACATACAATCACACACGCACACTACAGCGGAAAAATTATCAGCCGTGCGAGTTCATAGGCAGCACCAAGCAAACCTGGCAAAACCCTTCAACTATCATGACTAATCCATCTGACAGCTGGCGCACAGAAAATGCGAAAGACATTAAATTTTTTAGTTAAAACAAAAAACTTCGTTTCACATATCTGTGGGGAATTGGGTGGGATGACCCATATGTTTTCATTACATATACAAATATGAAATATACATGGAAATAAAGTGAATGCAGAACTGTTATTCACACATCTGAACATACAAACTGTGACTTAATGTTCACACATCCGAACATACAAACTGTGACTTACTGTTCACTCATCTGAAAATACAAACTGTGACTTACTGTTTACACATCTGAACATACAAACTGTTCATACATCTGAATAAACATATAACATGCGACTTTGGAAAAAAACATTCCTCATTATTGCACATCCGATTAAAAACAAACAGTCAGTCCAGGCTTTTAATAAAAAGCATGGGCCCAGTTCAAGCCTTCGCCATTTACAATAACTAAGTAGGCGAGAACTTTTACCTTACACCAGGTCGACGTTTTCAGCCCACCCTCTTGACTCAAGAAAATTTTAGCAAGTATGCACTCAGGAACCGACATCCCAGATGCTTGCTCAATGCTAGGATGTAAAATGGGCCAGTCTCCAAGAGCAAGAGGCGTAGATTCTCATGAGCCCCTGTGGCTGCAGGGGCTCATGAGAATCTACACCTCTTGAAGATGCTAGGAGCTGACTGCGAGACTGTACTCCAGCGTGACAAAAAAAAGAGATGCAGCATTTTTCCATGTGATAGTTCAGTGTCATACTTATCTCCTTCACTGCCAGTGGCTAAAATGTTACCCCTAAAACCAGCGCAGATTCACCGAGTCACATGGCTACAAACCAGGCAAGCAGGAGACACAGATCCTCATGAACCCCCACCACTGCAGGGGGTCTCATATGCACCTATGCCTCTTGAATATGACTGGCGCTCATAGAGTTCCAGCAGTCAAATATTATTACAGCAGCACCTGTTTTGAGCAATCACTCTTATGAGAGATTACCTGTCATTAAAGATCATCATTTAGGTGGCTGTAGGTGTCTTTAACAACAGGTGACACAAGTAACGCCCTTTGATATTTCTCTGGAGAGAGCATTTTGAGCTACCTTGGCCATCCTTTCAAAAAGATGGTTGCTCAAAACAGGTTCTGCTGTATTGGCAATGTCACAATGAAAGGCTGTGGCGACTAGCATCACTTGAGGAATGCACTGATTTTGGCAGATCGGAAGTCGGCTCGTAACTGGACAAAGTTCAGAATGACGCTGTCCTCCAGGTCAGCCTGCAAGAAAAAAAAAATAACAATCATCCCATTCAGCCCTAACACACTTAAACGTGATACATATCAAATAATTATGATAGTTCAAGGGTGGGAAGAAAGTTCAAGGGTGGTGCCAGAATAGCTTGATGCCCTAGGTGTCAAGCTATTCTGGCACCACCCGGTGGTGCCAAAATAGCCTGACGTCAAGCTATTCTGGCACCTCCCCTTTGCTTTCATGGTCAATCTTTCTCCTGAACTGGTATGTAGTCCTCCGAGGTCAACTCTAAAAAGAAATGTGAATTTGATGTCTAGGGTCAACTGGTGAGAAAAGTAATGAAATCAGCAAATCAAGTGATATAATGAGCTGACCATAGTAAAATCAACTAATTAGTGCAAAGTACTAAACTGCCAGGTTAACAGGTTACATTCTTTGCTGTGCAATAATAAAGTTGCTGGCAAGAAAAAAGTCATCTGAATCTGATCGTAAAAAATGAAAACAAACTCACCAGCTGTTCCCCACTGCGAACGACCTTGAGATTCTCAGGCACGACCACCAGGAGGTTGCAGAGTGCGTGGAGTCTCTCAAACAGCTGGGTGATGATGGGGATCCTCATCTCCTCCTTCACACTCTTCCTGTACTCGTTCACATCACAGATCACCAGCATAGCACCTGCAACAAAAAAGAAATTAACTTCTTCACTGCTGGAACATGATTAACCCCCAGTTGGTGCATGCAGTCGCAGATACTGGTGACGACCCAAATGCAAGAGACAGATTTTCATGAGCCCCTGCAGTTGTGTAGGCTCATGCCGGGCTATGCCCCTTGCTACACTCGTTCTTATTCGTATCCCTGGAGCAGATGGAGTGATCCAATGATGAATCTGTGACGGTTTCAAACACATGATTTCCAGACCCTGGCAGCAATGAAATTAATATTTTATATTGTGTTTTATTTTCTCTGCAAGACAAATAAGCTCACCGACTTTAAAACGCTGAGATGTCGGGAGGTGTCCTCAGTTGACTACATGTTAGTTAGAGGAGAGACATCTTCGTAGTTCAAGGGTAGTGTCTGGTTACCTTGGTGCCCCAACGAGGGCCAAGCTAATCTGCCAACTACCATTGAACTATCTTGGTCGTCCAAACACATTCTTTAGGGTGTCACTGCTGTATGCAGCCACTTCAGTACCAGTTTCAGGCCACTTCATAATTTCAAATGCAAGCAATTGAAATTTCCGAAACCTCAGTAGCTGAGCTGACCCTGCGCACTACATGAATGTCCTGTGTTTGTCTTCAGAGTGAATGTGTGTGTGTCACGTGAGCGTGCGTGTTGGGTTCAGTTCGTGGCGCTTTGAGCTGATTCGCAGAATTGGGTAAAGCGCCTACATAATAACTGGTATTATTATTAATATTTTGGCTAAACATGGCTTCTGATTTACCTATAGAGTTGTACTGGAAGGAGAGGATGTGCTCATACACAAGGCGGTGAAATCGCTTGCCCAGCTCGGTGAGTGTGACATCCACATTCTGGCCGTCCAGGCTGGCCCTCATGGACTTGACATGAACGTTCAGAGCCTTTACCACTTTGCTGCACGCCTGAAACAGGAAATGACAAATGTTTGCCAGTTACGCATGATACAGATCAGCCTCATATCACGACACAAAAAAGCCATGACTGCGTTATCGGCATTCGCTGGCCAGTTACCGCGGACGAAGGCCAAGATTCAAGATATTTATTGTCCCAAAGGGATATTCTTGTTACAGCTCACAGCTCATAAAAAAAAGAGGTAAAAGGATTAGAAAGAAACATAATCTAAAATGAGAGTGATAAAGAATACAACCACTGTACACATCACATTCTAACGGCATATCACATAAAACATGTAAGCTAATTAATTTAAACATAACATTAAATATCACATAAATATCACATCATTTACAAAATTTAGAGTACTTTTTGTTCATGGGAGCCACTGACCTGACCACAATATATCTGATTTTGTGATATCCTGATGCATGTAATACTGAATCTGACCTGCACCATGAAAATCAACCACAGGAAACTAAAAATGTGAGTAATGCAGTTACAGAGTAAATCCCAGCTTAAAGGTGGTGCCTGAAGATGCACCAAAATCGTTATTAAAAGGTACTTCCCTTCAATAATCACAGACAACGTTGGCAGAAATGAAGAAAATACTGTACATCATCATCATCATCATCAGTCCCTTGCCCGAACTGGGCGTTGGGGGGACTGAAAGGCAGCAGCAACAGACAGTGCTCTCCACTGAGTTCTATTTTGGGCGGTGGCAAGCAAGTCTGGCATCTCGAGTTCGGTCCATTCTTTTATGTTTGCGACCCAACTCTTTCTCTGACGACCTCGCCGACGACTTCCTTCGAGAGTGCCTTGGAGGATAGTCTTGGACAAGGTGTTGTGTCGGGTCACGTGGCCAAACCAAGCAAGCTTGCGCCGTTTCACGGTTGCCAGAAGGGGTTCATGTGGGCCCACCAGGGAAGTGACGATGCTCCGTACATATTCGTTGGTCTTGTGCTCGCGGTACGAGATGTGGCGCAACTTCCTCAGGCACTTGTTCTCAAAGGCCTGGATTTTCTTTTCTGAGTCTGCAAGCAGCGTCCAAGTCTCACAGCCGTAGAGTAGAATAGACACTACGAGGGACTTGTAAAGCCTGTACTTGATGGTGAAGCTGATGGAGTTACTTCGCCATATCCTGTCCAGCCTGGCCATTGCGGATGTTGCTGTACCTATCCTGATACGGATCTCTGCTATGCAACTACCGTCTTTGGACAGGGTGGCTCCCAAGTACTTGAAGCTATTGACCTCTTCTAGCTTCTGGCCGTTCATGTGAATGTTGCTGCTGCTGTTGCTTGTGGTGTTGATCATCACTTTGCTTTTATCCGTACTGATCTCCATGCCATAAGACCCTGCGCTACTTGAAAGTTTGTCTGTCAGGTTTTGCAGCTCACTATTGCTGCCTGCCATGAGGTCAATGTCGTCTGCGAATCGAAGATTGCACAGGGATCTGCCACCAATAGAGATTGAAGTATGGTGGTCGTGGAGGGTTTCCTGCATGATCTTCTCCAGGAATATGTTGAAAAGGACAGGAGAGAGCAGGCATCCTTGATGGACACCGATTGTCGTCCTGAAGAACTCGCCTGACTGATTGTTAAGTAGAACCGCGCTGCAGGCGTTCTTGTAAAGCGCTTCTATCATTTGGATCAGCCCCTCCTCTATGTTGAACGATCTCATGACTTGCCAGAGTCCGTCGTGCCAGACGCGATCAAATGCTTTCCTGAAATCAATGAAGTTGTGGTAGAGTTCGCGCTGATGCTGCAGATGTTTCTCGATCAGGACGCGGCAGTTGAAAATCTGCTCTACAGTGCTTCTTCCAACTCTGAAGCCAGCCTGTTCTTCTGCCAGCAGTTCCTCGGCGAAAGTTTTGAGGCGGTTGAGAATGATTCTAAGCATTACTTTGCTAGGGTGACTTATCAGACTGATAGTTCTGTAGTTCTGGCACTGTTTCAGGTTTCCTTTCTTGGGGAGCGGGATCACTAGAGACTGTGTCCATTCTACTGGCCATTTCTTTTGCTCCCAGATCTTTTGACAGAGTGTAGTGAGTACCTTCGTTGTTACTTCTCCTCCATGTTTCAACAGTTCAGCAGGTACGTTGTCTACACCTGGAGACTTTCCTCCCTTCAGGCCGCGTACAGCTGTTTCCACCTCTTCAGCTAACACTGGCAGGTCTTCGGCCTTTCTGGCCCCAGCCTGGTTGTTTTGGAGGATGCTGGTGTCTGGCTCAGCCTTGTAGTTATACAAGTCTTGGCAGTACTCAGTCCATCTGTTTAGTACAGCAGTGTATTCCGTAAGGAGTTGGCCGCTGCTGTCTTCGATGACTGTGGCTGTTCGCTGTTGAGTCTTGGTGAGGGTCCTTAGCGCTTCATAAGCCTTCTTGCTGTTGCCGTTTGCCATGCCCTCTTCCACGCTACGACACTGGTCTTCAATCCAATCTTCTTTGGCTTCTTTCATCCTCTTCCTAATCTTCTTGTTGACAAGTCTGTACTTGTTTGCTGATGTGAGGTCTTGGCCTCTCTTTTTCTTCCAGGCTCTCCTCTCATCACAGAGATCAAGGATGTCATCGGTGACCCAGGGCTGTTTGCGCTTCCTCTGCTTCCCCAGCACTTCTTCTGCTGTAGAAAGTAACACCTCTTTTATATTTCCAGCAAGGGTGTCTACGTCCCAGTCCAAAGTAGCCAAGGCTGCAAATCTGCCTCCCACCTGGGCTTGGAAGACCTCTTCTACTTCCGGGTCTTTTAGCTTCTCGAGGTCGAATCGGATGCGAGGACTCTTGCTGTCTCGTTTCAATGCCAGCTTCAACTTGAGGCTAGTAAGGACGAGGTTGTGGTCGCTGCCAATATCAGCGCCAGGAAAGGACCTCGTTTGTGCTTTGTTAACGCTGGATTTGAATCGTCGAGGCAGCAAGATGAAGTCAATCTGGTTATGGACCAGGCCTCCTGGCGATTGCCATGTCACTGTTCTTGACTTCTTGTGTGGATGGAGGGTATTAGCAACGGTAAGACGGTGACTCTGTGCGAACTCTAAAAGTCGCAGGCCTCTGTCGTTTGTTTCTCCAAGGCCAAACTTGCCAGCTGTTCCTGCCCATTGTTGGTAAGCGTCAGGGCCGATCTTTGCATTCCAGTCACCGAGGACAGTCAGAATGTCTTTCTTAGGTGTTTTCTTGATGATGTTGTCCAGTTGTTCGTAAAATTCTTCTAATTCCTCATCATCATGATCTGCTGTTGGAGCGTATACTTGTATTATAGTGATGTTGTGCGGTCGGGCGGAGATGCGGATGGAGATTAATCTGCTTGACACGGGGGTGCAGCTGATGACAGTTCCAGCCACCTCTTTCCTTACGATAAAAGCTACGCCATGTTCGTGCTTGGTTTCTTTTCCGCTGAACCAGATTTTATGGCCTTCATCTGTTGTTGTTTCTCCGAAGCCTGTCCATCGAACTTCTGCAAGTCCTACAATGTCCCAGCGATAGCGCTTTAAAATACTGTACAATCATATAATAAGACAATCTTTGCAAATTGTTTCTGTCTCTCATACCGGTGAAATCATCTGCATTGGAGCATCCTCTTCTGGTTTGAAGTCTGTTTTTTTCTGCTCCGAGGCGAAGATGACACGAATCCAGCCCACTATGGCAACAATAGACCTGCAACAAAAAAAACAAAACACGAATGAAGTCATATCTTGATAAACCAGCAGAGTTCTAGGACAATTCATTTTTTCAGCCCTGAAACAATTTAATGACCATGACAGTTCAAGGGAGGTGCCAGAATAGCTTGGTGCCTAGAGTTACCAAGCTATTCCAGCATCCCCCTTAAACAATCACATTTGATTTCTTTATGGATCTGGTATGTAATAATTTGGAGACTACTCTCTTAAAAATAGTTTGTATATTTTTGCATTTTTTAAATTTTATGAATTAAAAAAAAATTATTTTGGTACTCTGAATATGCTGCCAGCATGTAGTGGTTGCATGTTAAAAGTGGACACAATCATCTTCTATTTCAACCTTAGGGCTCAATGTGTTAGGTTGTAATTTTCACTGACATCTACAACTTGAAACTGTTTCTTGCAGTTTACACACTGTTTCACTCCCTTGGGTGTGCAACCACCAGTACTGTACACATCTACTTACCATAGCTACAGGCCAATGAGGATTAACCCATTCAGTGTCGAGAAAATCTTAACACCACTCAACTGCAAGAGGTATAGATCCTCTGAGCCCCCACAGTTGTGGGGGCTCATGAGGATCTATGCCTCTTGCTGATACCACAACGTTCCTGGGACAGCTAGTGCTGTTTGGTCTTGAATTAATGAAGACTGCAGAAACACAGCCTCCATCAACCGGCGTTGAACCAAGAAGCCAAGAAAATGTAGAAGATTTCAAGACACAGAGAACAGAACACCTTGATTCTCACCTGTCAAGCCCCATGCCAATTTTCTGTTCCATCTGCTCACGGATCTCTCGCTTTCTCTTCAAGCAAAACCCATGACGCTGGGAAGACCTGCACAAAAACACATTCCAAAGAAGTTAAAAGTGGTTTCCTTGTTTCACTGAAGTGAAACTTTTACATATCTGAAATGTGTTGCACTTTATGCAGAATATTTTACTTATTTACTTACTTACGCCTGTCACCCCTCCCATGGTATAGGCCGTCGATGAGAGACCTCCAGCGACTCCTGTCCTGTGCTTCTCATTCGATTTTACTCCAGGTGGTTCCCAGTCTCTTGATGTCTGCTTGGAGGTCTCGACGCCAGGTGTTTCTCGGCCTGCCTCTTTTCCTCTTTCCCTGGGGGTTCCATGAAAATGCCTGCCTAGTGATACTGGAAACTGGCTTTCTCAGACTGTGACCAATCTATCCCCATCTTCTTCGCCCAATTTCATTCTCTGCTGTTATCTGCTCTGTTCTCTCCCAGAGTCTGATGTTGCTGATCTTCTCTGGCCAGTGGATTTTCAAGATTCTTCTAAGGCAACTGTTTATGAAAATCTGTACTCTGTTGACTGTGGTTTTTGTCAACCTCCAAGTCTCTGCTCCATATAGGAGAACTGCTTTCACGTTTGAGTTGAAAATCCGGACTTTGGTGTGTTGCGACAGCTCTCTGGAACTCCACACTTTTTTTCAACTGGAGAAAGGCTGCTCTTGCTTTACCGATTCGTGCTCTGACATCTGCATCAGTGCCACCCTTTTTCTCAATGATGCTCCCGAGATAGGTGAAGGACTCCACCTCCTCCAACGGGGTGCCAGCAAGAAAGACTGGTTTTTCCCTGGTTGTGTTCAGCCTCATTGTCTTCGTTTTATGTTTGTGGATGGTGAGGCCCACTTGGGATGAGATGTCAGCAAGCCTCATGGTCTTGTCCTGCATTTGTTGATGAGTGTGGGACAGTAAAGCCAAGTCGTCTGCAAAATCGTTAAGCTGTGTCCACAGTGTCCACTGTATTCCGCTTCTTCTCTGCTCAGTGGTCCTCTTCATGACCCAGTCTATGGCCAGTAGGAAGAGGAACGGAGACAGCAAACACCCCTGCCTGATGCCGGTTCTGACCTGGAGCTCTCTGGTGAACTGCCCTTCGTGGATCACGCGACATGTCATGCCATCATAGCTGCTCTTGATCAGGCAGATGAGCTTTGTGGGTACCCCGTAGTGTCGTAGGAGTTTCCACAAAATCTCTCGGTTCACGCTGTCAAATGCTTTCTCGTAATCCACAAAGTTGTTGTACAGCAGGAAGCTCCACTCCAGAGACTGTTTCACGATGATGCGGAGAGTGGCGATCTGGTCTGTACATGATCGGTTTTTCCTGAATCCTGCTCTCAGCTGGGGGGTCGACGGAGCTCTTCATTCTCTCCAGGATAATGAATGATAATGATCACTGAATGGAACACACCAAGACGTCTCCCATCTTCTCGTCCGGAAATTCCATCCTGTCAGCTGGCATCACCTCCTCTTCCCAAACAGTGGGTACAGCAGCTCTACTGTTGTCTCCAGGTCTGCTTTCAGAGCCTCCGCTGGGATGCCATCTGGCCATGATGCTTTGCCGTTCTTCAAAAATGCCACTGCTCTTCTGATCTCTTCCCGGCTGGGTCTGTCACAGCTGATGGGTAGGTCAGTCTCTGCTGGCTGGATGTCTGGGGGGTCGGGTGGGGTGGGTCTGTTCAGTAACTCTTCAAAATACTCGGCCCATCTGTCGAGTTGGTCTGCTCTGTCTGCAATAGGCTTGCCTTCTTTGTCTTTTACTGGTCTTTCTGTATGGCCATACTTGCCCGACAATCTTCTGGTAATGTAGTAGAGCTGTTTCATGTTGCCGCTGCCTGCTGCCTTTTCTGCCTCTGCTGCCAGGCTGTCTGTGTAGGCCCTCTTGACTGCCCCGATACTCCTCTTCACCTCGCGGTTGGCTTCCGAGTATTCCTCCTGTGCCCTTGCTTTGGCTGCTCTCGTGCGACTGATGTTGAAAACTGCTTTCTTCTGCTTCCTCACTTCTATCTTCTTCAAGGTCTGTGCCGACAGCCAGTCCTTGTGATGGTGTTTCCTGAACCCTACAGTGTCTTTGCAGGTTAAGTTCAGCGCCTCTCTGCCTTCCACTGCTGCTCTGTGGTGACCGCCTCCTCTTCATTTACTAGCTCCTGTAGCACTTGAAACCGGTTGGACAGCACCAGTTTGAACTCTTCTCTCACTCCAGTCTCTCTCAGGAGGCCTACATTATAGCGCTGTCTTCTTGTTGTCTCTGTACGGCTTTTCTTTAACTTGAGCTTTATTTTTAAGGTAAGCAGATGGTGGTCCGAGGCGACATCTGCTCCCCTCCTCACTCGAACATCTTTAAGGGATCTTCTAAATTTCTTGTTAATGCAGATATGGTCTATTTGGTTCTCTGTAGTATGGTCGGGTGAGACCCAAGTTGCTTTGTGTATTCTTCTGTGTGAGAAGATGCTGCCTTGAATGACAAGTCTGTTTAGAGCACAAAAGTCTACAAACCTCTCCCCGTTCTCACTCATCTCCCCTAGTCCCTGTCTCCCCATCACCTCTTCGTATCCAGTGTTGTCCTCCCCTATTTATATATTGCTCCACACATTTGTCCACAGCACTCTGGAGTCGGTCGTAGAACTCTTGTTTTCTTTTCTCTTCACTGTTATTAGTGGGCGCATAACACTGGACGACATTGAGCTTAATCTTTGTTTGCTCAAAACACATTACCGATGGTATTACTGATTGGAAACGTTACCCAGCTAGCCTAATTTTAGCCAAAATTTGGTTGTGTCCGTAAAAGGGAGTGTTGGCAGGTGAGGGGCGCCATAGTCCAGGCCGTAACCCAAGTAGCCTCCCTTTCGCCCCATCCGGGTATGAGCTCACCCGATATTCCTCAGTTTAGTTCTTAGCTAGCCTGTAGACGGTTGTGTTCATACATCGCTCTTCAGTTTTACTGTGTGGATGTGACCGGTCGCCTTGTGACTTACTTGAACTGTTCTTGCTTCATTTTGGGACTTGGCTGTGCGGGTTGTGCTAGCTTGGAGCTCACTTGGATTGTGCTAGCTTGGAGCTCAATGGGATCGTGCCTGGTGCTGTTTCGAACTTTGGCCTGTGCGTGTGACTTGTACTTAGGGTGCCTGTGGACGGCCTTGACCGGGGTGGTGACTGTGAGTCCCGTGGCGCCTCAGGACATCTCTTCGACTGGCGCGGGTTTGCTTCTCGCACCATTATGGCCAGGTAAAATCTCGGTTACTGCCCTCGACCGGCGCTCAAGGGAAGGGAAGAGCGCCGGGCGTCGGCACGCTCTGTGCACTTGACTGAGTTCGTTCTCACCCTCGCGCACGTAATTATTAGTGCTCGTTCTTCATTATGGCCTCTGTGTTGTAGTTACCAGGTTCGTACCTGCACGCGATGTGGCGTTTTTCAGTGGCCCTATGACGAGCATGCAGTCTGTCTGCCCTGTTCTGGCTGTGAGTCAACGCATCCCTGTGCTGTATGCGTCCCCTGGCTGGAAAAGAGAGACGGTCCTAGCTTTGGGGATTCTACCGCCGCGAACATCCGACACCTACTCGAGAGCGGCCATCAGTTCCCGCTCAAAGTACCACGGATGGGCCCAGTAAATTTCCCATGACCGTGATGAATCAGACCAGTAGAATGACTAATGCGCAGAATACCACGGATGGGGCTATTAAGTTACCCATGACCATGACGGACGAATTGGACCAGTACAACTACCACCACGCAGAATACCACGGATGGGGCTCTTAAGTCACCCGTGACCATGATGAATCGGACCAATCCTACTATTTCCGGGCAGATGTCGGCACACGCTCTTACGACGATCTTAGCCCCGGGCCAGACGGCAGAACGCAGACTTGACAGAAAGAAGGTGTCACGCTTGGTGCTTCGGGAAGAGAGACGAGGCGCACTTACGACAGGATCCCGCCCCTAGAGACAAACGCTCGGCTTCCCGATCGCAGGTCAGTGATGAGTGTCCACGGTCAGACAAGCTCCCGACACGGATTGGCGCCAGCTCTCGACACAGAATAGCCAGGCACGATCCTGCTGCATCCAGGGGCTGCAAGCACCACAGGACGGCTGCACGTTCCACGTCACGTTTCCAGATCAGTGATGATGTGCCACGACCACATGCCCCGATCATGGAGACGAGAGCACGCTCCAGACGCAGTTCTGAGAGGCGAGAGACGACCCCACGACGGGACCCCGACCCCCGCCCTCGGCCGTGCTCAGACAGTTCGCCTGACTCCAGAAGCGCTCGCTCGCTACAGAGAGACAAGAGTCACGAGAGGAGCATACGACGACGTACCAGTACCGGTGGGACGCTACATGATGGGAAGATCGGCTCGACTACGACTCTTCGTCGCTGTTCGAGTTCGCGGGACCGGCCGCCGAGACTGCCCTCTTCCTCCCAGACTTCACGGACAGCCGTCACCCTAGGCCTTCATCATGGAAGACAAGGTACGATCTACCCCCCAGGGCCCGTGCTGTCACGACGAGACGCAGTATGCAACGAGACTCCCGTTCGAGACCTTCCCGTTCTACACGTTGTAGCTGCTCCCCTCGGGACCGCCGGTCTGCCCCTAGCAGTTCGGCCTCTTCACACAGGATCCCGTGGGTTCCCGGCGCTTCTCCGCTCGCGGCGTCGCCTCAGTGGAAGACGTTCCCCTTCCAGTGCAGCTTCCTCTTCTCGCCAGGCCGCCGCCGCGTCTGTGATCACCGGTCATTCGGAGGAGTTGGACGCACCTGTTCCTCCCGCACGCTTGACGTACGACTCCATCAGCTTGGATCCAGAGGACTCCGTTTTGGCGTTGTTTGACGATGTTGGCGCCTCCCCTTCACGACGCTTGCAGTCCCAAGATGAGGTGGTTTCGCCAGCAGCTACGCTGAGCCTTAGGATGGAGACTCTTCGGGCCTTGGATGAAGCTGCTCGCCTCTCGCGTCATGTCTTCCCACGGAAGCCCTCCTTCTCCCCCTGCCAAGAAGAGGGCTTCGGCCTTCGTGGACTCCGAGCGCCAGGCCTAGCGCTTCAAGGCTCTTCCTCAACCACCTGGTTCCGGGACCTACGCGATGCCTTCTCCACTCACCACTTCAGGGCGCCTTGGGAGACACCGGCTTCTTCGCCGACACCAGGGGCCGGTGGACCTGTCTTTGGCCCTCCGTCAGAGGTGGTACGCAGGACATTCGCAGAGCTTCGCCTGCCCACTAACGGCGGTGGACCCTCCAGCACTGTCCTGTGCTGGTTCTCTTCGACGACGTGATTCCACTCCTGGACTTGCACAGACTGCTTCCCTCATCCGCAAGTCCCTGGCCTCTGCAGGGTTCCTGGACCTGGTGACGCAGGCCATCGTCCCTCGCGTTGAGGAGGCCTGGAATCCTACCATCTCACCGCTTGGCCGACATCCTCGCCTTGGCAGTTCCGGCAACCGGGCCGCTTACCATACCACTGTCAACGCCATGGCTGCAGCTGCAAACTGCTATCTGATGCGCCGAGATACCGTCCTGCATGCTTGCTCGCCGCTGACCGAGTTGAAGTATCAGCTATGCCGGGCATCTCTTGGTGGAGAACTCCTTTTCGGCCCTCCTGGCAGACAGTCAAGGAGGCTAACAAGGTCTTGTGGACCAGCCACGTCGCTCCGCTCCGCTTTCAGTCAGCCCACAGGGCCATTGGTCGAGCCCTATGTACCGCCAGACCCTCGTCCACGACTTGGTCCGGCAGAAGGGGGCACCAGGAACAGGACCATGTTGGATGGAACCGCCTTCCAGGGACACCGACGCAAGCCGTGTTGCCGGACCGCAGCCAACCTTCGGGCCGGTTGGCAAGGACCACTCTTCCACGGAGATGCAGTACGAGGTCAGCGCCGGCGTCGCGCGGTTCACAGCGTTGACCGTAGCAGCCTTCGAGGGACACTGACGCAGGACGTGCCGGCAGACCGCAGCAGATCATCGGGCTGGATTGGCAGGGACCACTCTTCCGCGAAGGCATAGTTTCGTCCTCTGCGCCGGAACTAGTCGGTTTGCAGCCGATGGACGGAGGCAACGGTTCTGTGACACCGATGGCGCGGTCCTGGGAATGACAGTGGCAGCCACTTCCCAACTTGCGGCGGATGGCTTGGAAGTAGGCAGTCTACCTTCGTAGGATTAGGTGTCAGCGTGGGGAGAGGACGTTGTCCGACCGACATCACTGCGTGGGCTGATATCGCTCTCCATCGTGTTAGTGGATGCAGTTCAGACTTACGCACCTGGTTGGACGAGGCGTCTTGTCTCTTCGCATCCTTCTCCTGGTGGAGCGCTGCCCCCCGTCGTCGCAATGGCTTGGTCCTCGCTCCGCGGCGGCCAAGCACTACAAGTCTCCTCCTCAGCCGACAGGTTTGGGACCTAGCGGAGGTGGTTCGCACTTCTGCATGGAGACAACTTGGAGAACTGGTGTTCTTTTCGGGCACCTGACCAGAGAAGATGGATTCACTCCCACCGGCTTTGTTATGCAAGTACACACCCGGCGGTGGACGAGAGCGCGCTGGTGCTGGCAGGGCGCAGCCAGTGGTTTGACGAGGATGAAACAAGAGCCTTCCTGTTTCCGCGTCTCGCTGGTGTGAATGGGGTTCTTGGATGTGACAGATGACGCTGTGGAAGCCCGCAGCCTGGGGTGCAATACTGGGAGAAGAGACGAGACGACAGCGTGGCAGGACCCTACAGTCACAGACCTTGGAGGTGGTCCTGCGTTCCGACTCTGCGACAGTACAGTCGACTCTTGCTCGTACTCAAGCCGGCGGATATGGTGGCTGATCTTCGACCTGTCGGCCCGGAACAAGATCTTTTGGCGTCGCGGCAGAATGGAGACAAACAGATCCCGGAGGGCAGCGGTGCGTCTCCAGGACTAGTTGCAGCTTATGACCGACTATTTCAGAACCAGTTGGCAAGCACTTGGCGGACGGCAGAGGTTCCTGCGCGTGATTCTTCGTTGACTAGGCTTCTTAGTCTACGGGGCAGGTCCTACATGATACCTTCACGCGGATTCCAGCAAGGATGGAATTCGTGGCCGTCCTGTTCGAGTAGGACTTCCAGTAGGACGGGAGCAGTGCAGAGTAGGAGCGACCCTCAAAGCCTTACATTCGGGTTGATTGTTAGGACTGCTAGCATGCCAGCGAATCGTCTTCCCCAGGCAGACACTTCATCTGGTTGGAGAGGAAGCGCTACGGCTGGTTCTGGGGAAAACTGACGTACACAAGGGATGTGCTAGTGCTCTTCGAGGCCAGTTGCTCTTGGAGTCGTCGCTACGGCCAGATATCTTCCAGCTACCCTGCTCGCCATCGAGAATCAAAATTCTGAGGTCCTACGCGTTGTTGTCCGGCATTCCCTCTCGGCTAGAGGCTTCGCGGGGGCTATGGTGGAAGCAAGGTCTGCAGCCACGAGGAGCGCCTCTCATTATGTCTACGAAGGTAGGTGGGCATTATCCAGGCTCGGTGCGCCTCATCCCTTTATCAGTCGTGGTCATCTCTTTTCCACCTGCCCTCCTCTGCAGCTCCCCATTCCACACACGATGCTCAAGCGACCGCGACAGCCGATGTACCATCCGTGCCCAGAACGTCTCCTTCTCCATGCCTGGAGATTTGCGGCAAGCCCTCACCAGCAGAGGCTTCTCTAGTGCGGTGGTGGATGCTATTGCTGCAGCCCGCAGACCCTCTACCAGATGAGTTTATGAGGGAAGATGGCGAGTGCTGTGTGACTGGTGTGGTGACAACCTTCTCTTCCCCATGGACTTGTCGATGCCCTGGCTGGCGGAGTTCTTCCTCTGGCTATTCAACGACCAGAGACTGGCTCTTTTACCATTTGGGGCTACCTAGCCATGATCGCCAACACCTACCGGCACTTGGGCCGGCCCGACCCTGGTAGCTACAAAGACCATGCCGATCTGATGGCCCACTTCGGTCTGCAACGCCCGGCACTGCGTTCGCTTTGCCAAGATGGGATCTACCATGGATGCTTACGTGGCTCAACTCGGTAGGTTTTGAACCTCTTCAGTTGGCGCGCATGCCGGACGTGACTCGGAAGAGGTGCTTTCTGTTGGCCCTAGCCACGGCTTCCAGGGGCAGTGAACTTCACGCGCTGTCGACACGCCCAGATTGCTTGCAGTTCCGGATGGACGACTCCGTGCAACTGCTTCCTGGCGAAGACGCGGTCGCTGTTGGCTGCCCAACAGATGATGACTATTCGCCCTTTACGAGTGACAGACTCCACCCGGGAGACCAGATAACAGGACCCGGTGAGAGCCTTACGTGTGTTCCTGCGCCGGACCAAACCTTCACCTGCTTCTACCTGAGGGACCTTTCGCTGGTGGGATACATCGCAGCGGTGCAACACTCCCTCCCGGCGCCATAGGTATCTTAGCTAAAATTATCGGGAGTTTGCTTTGGGAGGGCGGGTCTGAGGGCCAGTGTCTTTGGTGTTAGGGGCGCTACAGCGGCACCCACCTCTTCAGGATTCTTCCTATCAGTAATACCATCGGTAATGTGTTTTGAGGAAACAAATGAATTTTTCTTTAAAATGAATTTTTTCGAAAAATACTTACCGAAGGTATTACTCGAAGGTCCCCTACCTACCCCGCTTGCCGCCAGTTCGCTAAGAAACTAAACTGAGGAATATCGGGTGAGCTCGTACCCGAATGGGGCGAAAGGGAGGCTACTCAGGTTACGGCCTGGACTATGGCGCCCCTCACCTGCCAACACTCCCTTATACGGACACAACCAAATTTTGGCTAAAATTAGGCTAGCTAGGTAACGTTTCCTATCAGTAATACCATCGGTAAGTATTTTTTTAAAAAATTCATTTTAAAGAAAAATTCATTTTCCTGGTTCTAAAGGCTGCTGTGATAATTCTTGGTCTAAGAGGTTCCCAGCCCATCAGCGCTCTCTGTGCCACTGGCATGAATGCTACACCTTCTGTATGGGGGGCATTCTCCTCTTCATGACCTGAATACAGAATCATCTCCCCACTTAACAGCCTTTTCTGCCCAGACTGCGTCCATCTGGCTTCATCGATACCTAGCAGGGCAAGGTTGTACTTTTGCATTTCCGCTGCTATCTGGGCGGCCTTCCCGCTCTGGTACATGGTCTTGACATTCCATGTGCCCATGATTGTGTCCCTGGATAGAGAGAGGCGGCTCGGTCCTGTGGCTTCCGAAGACTTCCGGCTTTCACCACACGACATCATAAATCTTCTGGTAGAAGAACCTTCCTTCTCCAGAAAAGGAATTGCTGTTTGTCTATTCGCCGGCGTTTCTGTAGCTATTTCCTTATTTGCAGGGTGGGGAAGCTACCCCCACGCCCAACCCCCTTACTACGAGGACCAGGGGTTTTCTGTCGGGGTCTCCTTCCCTTAGACCATGTTGGTTCACGGCACTTTATTTCATTCGGTGCACCCCTTTCGCGAGGGACCCCCTATCCACCACCCAGGGGACGTGCCTCAACACCATATGGTCCAAGCGCGAAGATGCAGAATATCTGGCATGTCTTAAATGAGTTAACCCATATCATACTGAGGCTAAAAGCTTCAAATTTGAACACTGCCATATTCAAGCTACATTACAGCACTTACACTTACAGATAAGAATAGACCAATGGCTTTAGTTCCAAGGTTGGTGCCAGAATAGCTTGGCACTTAGAGGCGCCAAGCTATTCTGGCACTACCCTTTTGAACTATTTTAGTTAAACTTATTTCACACACTGGTGTATTCCGAATGATAAGGGTTAATGGCTATTTATTAACCCCCTTGCCACCACGCTGAAACATTCACATCTCCTTCACTAACCCCCATGTGCATGCAGCCACTGGTATTGTAAACAATATTGGTGGCTGATTGCACAAGTGTTAATCGTCTGCTAATTTATCTTGTGTAACACTTCTACATAATCCCTCTCACGCCTCCATAAATGCCCTAGATTGTACCCTGGTTAATAACCATATCCTTGCCAGTGGCCACAAGTTAAGTTTTGAAAACATGACAAAGCTAGCACCAAATAAGCCCATTTACTCACCGAACAGAGATAAACACACTGATAAGTAAAGCATAAGGCAAAAAACATCTTGACCCCCAAGGTTCTTTGCCTCTTGCTGATGGATGGTGTTCGCATTTTCTTGGCAGTGAAGGGGTTAATGTATATGAGACAGGTTGCACAGCATGCAGTATGATCTCTCTCAGACAAAATGACATCATGTACACGTACCGCAAACTTGACTTATCTCATTACATCCTGAGGTGCCAAGCTATTCTGGCACCACCCTTTAACTATCATGGTCAAATTTGTTCAAGCAAGGGGTATATCAGGATGAAAAGGGTTAAAGCACAGTCAGATCACAAAAGTCAAATAAAACAATGCTTTTCAATGTCCCAGTAACATTTTTCTACATAAATTATGTTCTTACAACCCTCTGAATGTCAGGAGTGCTTTTAGTCAAGTAGATTCCTGAAAACAATCACCTTGACAAAAGTGCTGCCGACACCCAAAGGAATAACAAACTTCAAACACATTTGGTTCCCCTGGCATCTTGTTATACATTTTGGTATCTGAAATTCACTATCTGCTTACTGGCAACTAGCTTCGAATACTCACAGCACAAGAGGAATGAGGCTGTCGAGGAACTGTTTCTCAAACAAGTGGAAGAGAGTGTTGGCTTGGTTCACCACATCAAAGAAGTATATCTCAGGCTCTGTCTTTGGCTCCGCTAGAGGAATGCCTGTAAATAAAACTGGATGGTTTGAAGTTACACCAAATGGAAAGAAATTCCTAACAAGGAAAAGAACATGCTTAGAAAGGACAACACAAACAGTTGCACTTGGTCTATCTAAGAGTATTTCTTTCTTTCTTGGGAAATTCTTTGCATTTTACATGCTTGGCAGTCACCTGTTTGGTCAAATGTAGTCATTTATAACTCTTCAAAGCTTCTGGTTTTATACACACCGAGCTCTACGGTCGAATGGCTTAATCCTTTTCATCCTGATACACTGTTGCATGAAATAAATGTGACTCTGATAATTCAAGGGTGGTGCCAGAATAGCCTTAGGCGCCAAGCTATTCTGGCACCACCCTTGAACGCAAATGCTTGATCTATCTTGTAATCTGTGATGCAGCCTTTATAGGACAATAGTCAATAGGCAATTAAAAAAAAAAAGAATCAGCCTAAGGATGTAAAGTGTTAATTTAAAAGTTGTCCTCTAAAACTACATTACAGTTTGGGGAACAGATCGAACATGTTAGCTCAAAGCTGGTACAAGAATAGCCAAGAAAATTCAGTTGTTTTTTTTTCAGGCCTGATGGACACAAGCTGTGTTTGCTGGAAAATGCTACATTGAGAGGGGGGGGGGGGGGGGGAGGGGGGGGGGGGAGGACCTCAGTACAGTAGAACCTGTTTTGAGCAATTATCTTTTCTTTTCATGGAAAAGGTAGTCTTAAAAGACAAGTGTTCTCTCAAAGAGGTCTTGAAGGGCATAAAGCGTCATCTGTTATTAAAGAATGTACCAGTTGCTGGAGATGGATTGACCATGATAATTCAAGGGTAGTGCCAGATGAGCTTGGCGCCTGATGGCGCCAAGCTCATCTGGCACTACCCTTGAATTATCATGGTTAATCCATCTCCTGCTGTAGGGCATTGGGGCCAGATGGGTTAAGGGATAACCTCTTTTACTGTACTTACCATGAAGCCCCACTTCTATAGCATAGTCAATATGTTCCGCAACTAGGTAGTTGACAAGCACCTCAAATATCTTCACAGCATTTGCTGACAGGTCTGAGGAGTAGGACAGCTGAGGAAACAGAATCAGAAACAGACCTGCCAGTATCGTGAATACCCCAGCAAACACATTCAAGGCAGATGAAATATTATGCTGTACAGCAGACCCTACTTTGAACAGCCACTTTTTTCCTGCAAGATGGGTGCTCCCTCTAGAGAAGTCTTGAAAGGAAAAACATGTCATCTGTCATTGAAGACCATCATTTAGATGGCTGCGCCCACCTACGTGGGTGTCTTTTTTGTTGTTGACACTTGACAGATGATCTCTACCCAGGATGCAAAGATCCTCGAACCCATGACGGCCGTCGTGGGTCTGAAGACACGTTCCTACTAGGGTAATAAGAGTGGTCCCTTAATACTCGTTCGGCTGTATACATTTACCCCTGGTCCTTCAATGACAGTGCCAGAAAGTATGTCTGAAACTACAGATACCTCAGATTAACTTCAGAGGCACACAGCAGATATAAACAGGGACAAGAGGCATGGATTCTCATGAGCCATTATGTCTGCTGGGGGCCCTTGATGATCTATGCCTCTTGCATTAGGGTGTTGTTCACATTTTTGCAGCAGAGCTCCAATCAAATGTTTATGTGTTATAGTGCATGTGCTGAGCATGTGTCTGTGTGATACTACAAATGCACAAAATGCTCTAATAGAGCTTTGTTGTGCACTTCAAATAAAACCTCGGAAATCATGTTGTTGCACTTGAAATAATTAATGAAAAATTTAACAGTTTCACAACTGGTAAACCACTTTTTGTACACAGGAAAATATTACCCCCCCCCCCCCCCCCCCCTTCCCCCACATCCCAATAGAGCTAGCTTACCACTTGACATCGTCGGAAAGCATTCTTGGTTTCCTGAAGAATGCTGATGGCCACCTCCTGCGAAAGAAATGTTTCTCCGCCAAAGTTTTCTACTACTTGTCCTGTCTTGGTCACGTTGCCAATCTTGGCCTGAATGTCTCGCTTCAGATCATGGATCCTGCACACAGGTAACACAGAGAGCTAAGCATAGATATCTCTATAATTTCCGATAGCATATATAGAGTTACATTTTTTATCCCTTTCACTGCCAGTGGACACAGACTGCGTTTTTGAAATCACTGTAAATTCAATGTCAAAGATACAAATAATAATAATAATAATAATAATACCGTTATTATATAGGCGCTTTTTCTCAATTTTTGGGCGAATCGATTCAAAGCGCCGCGAACTGAAACCCAACACGCACACTCACGTAACAGACACGGATTTACGCCATTTAAGACAAACACAGTACAAGACAGACGAAGGGCCAGTTCAGCTACTGAAGTTACAGAGATTTTTGATCGCTTGTATTTGAAATTTGTAAAGTGGCCTGAAACCGGTACCAAAGTGTGGGGGGTGGGGTGGGGGGGTGGAAGAACCGGAGTACCCCTGACGGTCCGCCCGAATTAACGGTGACACTTAACAGAGGAGAAAAGTCCGATGCCAAAGCCCGTTTTCGAACCTCGCACCTTTGGCATTGGTGGCAGGCGCCTTAACCACTGCACCACGGACCGCCCCCGGTATGTCAATGGACCATGGATACAAAGTAGTTTTAGCAAAGGGCACAGATCCTCACAAGCCCGCTCAGTTGCAGGAGATCATGAAGACCTATACCTCTTGCAGTGTTGATCAAGTTTTCTTAGCAGTGAAGGGGTTAAGAGTTAACTGACTTGCGTAAGACTGAAAAAGTTCATGGTCTGAATTTTTTTTAATCACTCACCCTCCAGACTGTATTTGGCGTTTCTGGTGATCTTTGGAATCATAGTAATGTTGTAATATTAAACCACATCTGGAGTGAAGGTACCTCAGTTCTCCCCTGAAAAAAAATTTCAAAGCAAAGTACACTGATGAGTGAATCTGAAAATAAAAATATCTTCAGCAATCTACTAGTGTCCAATTATCATCATTATCTTTGTAAAAACCCACCCTAAGGTTAAAATTGACAAATTTGAGAGTTGTCCTCTGAAGACTAAAATAGAAGTGCATGTGACTGAATTGGTCATGCAAGTTAACTCATTCGCGGCCAGCCGCATCTGGATGCTTAGCATAAGCTGTGTATCTGGATGCAGCTGGCTGCGAATGAGTTAACCCATTTAGCCCCGGGACCCTGTAGCAGGAGAGATTGATCATGATAATTCAAGGATAGTGCCAGATGAGCTCATCTGGCACTACCCTTGAATTGTCATGGTCAATCCATCTCCTGCTGTAGGGCATTGGGGCCAGATGGGTTAAGGGATAACCTCTTTTACTGTACTTACCATGAAGCAGGAGATAGATTGATCATGATAATTCAAGGATAGTGCCAGATGAGCTTGGCGCCTAAAGGTGCCAAGCTCATCTGGCACTACAGTTGAATTATCATGATCAATCCATCTCCTACAACTGGTACACAGTCGTTAGACAACTCCTTTACAAGTTTGGAAATGCGACTGTGGGGTTAAGAGGGTTAAAGGGTGGATCTAAAATGGAACGGTGCCACAGGCACCAAGCTATTCTGGCATGCCAAGCTACTAACAATGACCGGTGAACATGCAGCAAAGGCAGCACAATCATTACATGCTGTCATGCTAGGTCAGTGCGCTCTTTATAGATGCCAGCTGTCCCTTTAACCATTGATGTGCGTTAGTGCTAAACTTAAAACAGAACTGATTCATCATGATCAAAAGTGTACTCACTCCAGGTATTTATCCAGATGCTGACTGAATATAGCACGTGTCAGTTTGGTGAGGAATGAACTGTCAGCTCCAAGCTTGAAATGACCCAGTTCTCCTGCCAGCTTATTAATCCTGAAGAATGGTTAAGTGACACTGAAGACATAATGCCAATACATAACCACTGCAAAACAATGTAGGTGTATGTCTTATGAAACAATGACTGTTATCTTCAATAGTTTTCTTCTATCCTAAGACATACAGATCAGCCTTAGTATTAATCACCTCAATAAGTAAAAGGCCACCAGGCTGACGTAGGCCACCTTTTGCTCGTGCACCAGCCAACGACGGACCGATGGCCTTTCGCACATTGGGACTCCATTGTATTGCAATATCGGATATAATATGCACGGGTCTGTGGCTCCGATGGGGATGCGTGGTGAGTAAGAGGTCCTCATGTCTATGTCAGCTTTAGCTAGCCTATGCACAGCCATGTGTGGGCCCATGTGGCTGTGTTATTCTATTTAGGCATGCGTGTGTTGATCATAGTAAAGATCTGATGTTCAGTTGAGTTATTTTAGATCAGAATCACGTACCTTCTTAGTATGATTCCTTTTTTTTTTTGCATGGAGAATTGGGATGGATTTTTTGGTGTGACTACAATGTTGCATATTTCGCTAAATTGTTGCAAAGTCCAACCTAGATTAAGCTGGAAGGTCCTGGAAAAGTCCAGATTGTTTTAATGACATCAAATATGACTCAAAGTTTTGTAGTATTTGTAGTACATGTTGGCTACATTTCATAACATTTATGTAATGCACCTAGATTT
Organism: Semisulcospira habei; assembly: GCA_036245525.1. Classification (NCBI taxonomy): domain Eukaryota; kingdom Metazoa; phylum Mollusca; class Gastropoda; family Semisulcospiridae; genus Semisulcospira; species Semisulcospira habei. Next base: position 117,454,473 of record BTPG01000004.1, on the reverse strand, counting down.
TAATGGAAGATTGTAGATAGATCAAGAGTGTTTTTTTTTTAATGAATATTAATGATTTTGATGACGTTTTCTTTTCTGATTGGTTGTATAATTTGCAGGATTGTTCTGGAAATCTGTAATAGTATAAAAAGTGGGTGTTAGGAAATATGTGCATGCATTGTAGGAGACAGTGTATCAAAATGAGGATGCATTGTATGAGAGACAGTGTATCAAAGTGTGGATGCATTGAATAAAAGACAGTGTATCAAAGTTTGGATGCATTTGTGAGAGATAGTGCATCAACATGTGGATGCACTGTGCTGGGATTGCAACATGAGAATAAAGTACTATTGAAACTGTTACTCCAGTGTGGTCTGCAACCTTGTGCCACCTGTGACGAGTTGCAACTGAGCGAGGTTTATCTAGAAGAACCCTCCGTGAGTGTGTCTGGTGTGATTGCATCATACTACAATGACTACCACGTAACAGCCCACCATGGCTGACATTGGCCCGAAGACCTTTTGCTTACCAAGTGCTTTTCTTTGCAAGTTTATGTAAATTCAGCACTACAGTAACGCTATCATGAATAACGTGGTGTCACCACATGGCTCTCTGTCTCAGGTACTGTGATATACTGAGGCTGACCTGTACATATGTACAAACAAGGAACCTAGCAACTCACTCACACTACGAGGTTGCAAGCAAACAAACGAAACAACTTACAAACATAGAAACAAATCCTGCAATAAAAGACAGGAAGTATTCTCACTTTGTGTAAAGGTCAAACAGGTTCTTCAAATACTGTTCTGGGTCACTTCTGTCCTCCAGCAGTGATGACACATGACCCTGGAAAAAAAATAAGAAAACATGTAGAGCGCGCATCCAAAATGATTCATCCGCACAACACTGCTGTGGCCCTTGAGAATTTATGCATCAGTTGCAGAGGCTTGTGAGAATCTGCTCCTCTTGCAGATGGATCAGTATGGATGAGTGACCTACATGTATGTATATTGTCGTTACCTAGACTTGAATGATCTAGAAATAATCCCGACCATTCCAACATTGCCAAATCAGTTCAGCTCAAGAGACATTTGAAAAATACGCACAAGGTGGCTGTAAAATGCTGTACAGCAGGACAAACATTGAGCAACCACCTTTTTGCAAGAAAAAGGGGTCTTAAACAGATAGTTGATCTCTCAAGAAGTTTTAAAGGGCAAACAGCGTCACATATCATTAAAAACCATCACTTAAGTGGCTACAGACATGTAAATGCTGATTTTTAACAAAATTGCTTGTTGTCCTATGAAGGCTACATTACAGATCACAAGTTCAAGGGCGTTGCCAAAATAGCTTGGCGCCTGAGGCGCCAAGCTATTCTGGCACCACCCTTGAACTATCATAGTGTGTGTATGTGTGCGTGTCTGCTAAATTAACCTTTTGATGATCACGTTTTGCCTTTCCATTTCAATTTGTTTTTATATATTATGCGCGTGTGTGTGTTGTGTGAGTGCGTGTGCAAGGACATGATTGAAAAAATGTATTTTTCTCTAAAATGTATTTTTTCGAAAAATACTTACTGATGGCATTACTAATAGGAAGGTACACTTAGCTTACCGATTTCAGCCTAAGCATTCGTTGTGTACACTACACAACCAGGGAGGCGACTCCAGGGAGTCGTTACCAAGAACCCCGAGTGGCCTCCCCTGCCTCCCTATCCGGTCACATGCTTGGCTGTATCCCGCCAGTCTTTGCCTTAGCTCACTAGGGGCAAGCGGAGCAGGAGGGAGAGTCCTCCGAGTAATGCCATCGGTAAGTATTTTTCGAAAAAATACATTTTAGAGAAAAATACATTTGTTTTCTCAAAACTCTCACCGATGGCATTACCAATAGGAAGAATAGCGAATAGGAGGAGGGTGCCACCCACTATGCAGTCCCCCCCAAGCATTAATTTGCAAGAAACAACCGCACACACCGTGCGTTCAGTTATCAAGCCCCCCCCCCCCCCCCCCCCCCCCCCCAAGCGCCCACTCCCAACGATTTCAGCGAGGCGTACCTATGCACCAGTGGCGTCGGGAGGGAGTGTTGCGCTGCCGAGATGTCCCCCACTAGGGCCAGGTTGTCACGCTGTCAGATAGGTCCCGCAGGTAGAAGCGGGCGAAGGTCGATTCAGCCCGCCAGCCCACGGCCGCCACAATGTCTCTCACTGCGCAGTTGCGGTCAAAGGTGATGCTCGCTGCCACTGCTCTGACCTCGTGTGCCCGGATGCGCATCTTCTTTGCTCCCTCTGGGGAGAGGTCTTTGTACGCAGACCGGATGACCCAGCATAGCCAGGATGAGATCGTCCAAGCGGAGATGCCACGACTGCCCGAAGCCAAAGGCAGGAATAGGTGGGAGCGCACTTGTCTGAGTGGCTTTGTTCTGCGCAGGTAAATTTGTAGCGCCCTGACCGGGTCCTGCTGATGGGACTCCCGGGACTGGTCCGTTCCCCTGAGCGGGCAGATGGATAACACCTGGGGTGCGGCTGAGGGCGGACAAGAAGGCCTGGTCGGTGAGAAGCTGCACCGATCCATCGGACCTGAACTGCAGGCAGGCGGGGCGCATAGAGAGAGCGCGTAACTCGCTCACGCTGGACGCTGTTGCGAGGGCCAGCAGGAAGCATGTTTTCCTGGTCAGGTTGCTGAACAGTGCCAAGGGCAGAGGTTCGAAGCGGTCCGAGTTGAGCCATGTCAGCACCAATGCCAAATCCCAGTGTGGGATCAGTGAGCGGGAGACCGGATGCTGAAGATCTAGGAGCGCCATCAGGTCCGAGAGGTCCTTGCAGGTCCCTGGGTCCGCCCGGCCCAAGTGGCGGTACGTGTCTGCAATCATGGCCAATGAAACCTCTGATAGTGATGGGGGCTAGGTTCTGTTGGACGAAGAGCCACAGAAAGAACTCGGCCAGTTGGGGGCATAGTCAGATCCATGGGGGAGAGCTGCTGGGCGGAGCAGCAGGACTGCAGGACCCTCCATTTGCCCTCGTAGACGTTTCAGGTAGAAGCTCTGTGGGCCGCTGTGATAGCCTCCACCGCTGCACTCGAGAAACCTCTTGCGGCGAGGGGCCTGCCGCACAACCTCCACGCGTGTAGGAGCAGCCTCTCCGGGCACGGGTGGTAAACATTCTGCCTGGGCTGCTTGAGCATTGTGCGAGGGGTGGGGAGCCGCAGGGGGGTGGGTGGGGGTCCGTGGCCAGGTCTAGGAGGTCAGTGGTCCAGCTCTTGGCCCAACTGAATGGCATCACCAACAGGAGAACCATGTTGCAGCCCCATAGTTTCTGGAGGACTTTGGGTACCAGGACGGACTGGGGGTACGCGTACGCCAGCAGGCCGTCCCACGGGATGTAGAGCGCATCTACCGCCCAGGCCAGGGGATGTGGAATGGGCGAGACAAAGAGAGGGGGCTGTTTGTTGCACCGCGTGGCAAAGAGGTCGAACATTGCAGATTAGCTGGAAGATATCCGGGCATAGCGACCACTCTGTGTGGAGAAGCTGGCCACGACAGGAGAGGGAGTCCGCGAGGACTTTTAGGCGGCCCGGGATGTGTCGCGCTAGAAGAGCGATGCCGCAATCTCTGCACCACAGGAGGACTTGGTACAGGAGGATGCAGAGAGAGGGCGATTGCGTCCCGCCTTGGTTCTGGATGTAGGTGACTACCGTGGCGTTGTCGGAGAGAAAAAGGACCGCTTAGTGGCAGAGACGAATCTCCCAGGCCTTCAACTCCAGCCAGTTGATGTGTCTGCCTGTGTGGTCTGGCGGCCAGCTGCCCGAGGCTGTAACGATCTCTGGCAGCAGGTGTGCTCCCCAACCGGAGAGGCTCGCATCCGTGCAGATGGAAAGTAGAGGCGAAGGGGGGGATGAGGGGATCCCCCGCCGCTAGCCAGGACAGGTCCATCCGCCGCAGTAGGAGAGGCCTGACCAAACGGAGACACTGAGATTGGGTCCGTCAGATCGCCGGAGGACGGGCGCCAGTAGAGGAGCAGATGGGGGGCAGGAGGTCTGCTGCCACGCTGAAGAGTCCCAGAAGTTGGAGCCAGACACTGGCCGGCACCGCCTCCGCACGCGACACTTGGAGCGCCAACTCTGCCAGCTTCTGAATCCACACCTCAGGGAGCCGCACCTGGTTGAGTCGGTCAGGAATTCCATGCCGAGGTGGATAAACCTGTGAGATGGCGTAAGATCCGACTTGCCCATGTTGACCAAGAAGTCGAGCTGGTGGAGGAGGGTGAGCAGAGCGTCCCTGACTTCCTCTAGGGCGGCGGTGACCTGGTTTCGGAGGAGCAGATTGTCCAGATAGTTGGAAGTCAGGCTCGAGGATGACTGTCTGAACCTGGCGACGACCGTGTTGATGATCCTGGTAAAAACCTAAGGGCTGAGGTTGAGGCCGAAGTGGAGCACCCAGAACTGATACACCACTCTGCGGAACGCGAAGCGCAGATACCGTCGGGAGGCCGGGTGCATGGACACGTGCAGGTACGCGCCCGCCAGGTCAAGACTGACTGCAAAGTCCAGGGGTTGGATCGATGCCCTCAGGGCTCTGGCCGTCCCCATCCGGAAGTGTGGCACTGAAATGTACCTGTTTAGCGCTGAGAGGTCTATGACGGGTTGCCACTTGCCACCGGGCTTGGGGACAACGAAGAGACGGCTGTAGAGGCCGGGGAGTCATGCCGAGAGACCACCTCCAAGGCGGCCTTCTGTGTCATGGCGGCGACCTCGCGGTGAAGAGCGTCCGCTTTGAGCTGGTCGATCGGGACTCTGGTCCAGAGAGGGGAGCGCCGCAGACCGAAAAGAGATCTGGAAGCCCTCCGAGATGGTAGAGAGGACCAATGGGTTGTCTGGCAGCAGCAAGCGCCACGCGGCGCTGTGCAGAGCTAGCCTCCCGCCGACTGGAGACCCTGCAGAGATCGGGCCGGGCTTGGGCCAGGAGGGGGTCGGGGCCGGGAAGGAGCGAAAGCGGCCGGCATTTGGGGTGTGAGCGGGGAAGCGGGTGCCCCTGTTGAAAGGGCAAGGGTAGGGTCTGATGGTCCGCAGGGCACAACCCACGGTTGGATAAGAGGGCTCACCTGGGGGCTCCGTCGTCGGCGAGGGTGGTGAAGTACCACAGACAAAGGCTCCCTCAAAGACTGGCGGGACTAGACATTGCTCGGGTGTGAGGTCCGGCGGCCACTAGGGGAACGACTGTGTCGGCGGGAGCCAGTCCGCCAGGCCCTGGGGAGAGAGTCCCCCCGCAAGGGGAGGAGGCACGAGAACATTCTCGCGCCGAAAAAGATGAGCGATGGTGCCCCAGTGGGGAAGTCCGCCAGGGGGGGAGGAGGGGGGGGTGGGGGGGGGGGGCGAGAGGCCGTCCACTTCGTTGGGGAGGCAGCACTGGTAGGGCAAGAGCCCTGAAGACATGCGAGACCAGCGACTGTGCCTTGCGCCGCGCCGTACCTCCCGGCCCCATGGCTCCGGCGGATAGAACCTCAGAGTGGGGAGAGCGTCCCCGCTGCCAAGTCCATACTGGTAAGGCATCGGAGCGTACATCGGGACCAGGGGTGCTGTTGTTCACCACGTTGCAGGGCGACCGAAGCCGCTGTCAGCCTGTGCTCCATGGAGCAGGCAGACAAGGTTTCAGAAGCCTCGTCCGGCTTAGGTGGTCTGTCGTTCAACGTGTTGCGGGCGACCAAAGCCGCTGCTGGCTGCACTCCGTGGAGCGGGCGGACAATGTCTCAGTGGACGTGTGGGTGCCAGAAGAATCTTTCACCGCGCAGCAGAGTGACCAAGGCCGCTGCCGGCCGCGCTCCGTGGAGTGGGTGGGCCAGGTCCATGAGGGCATGACTGGACCAGAGGTGGGCATGGTCCAGAAGGTAGTACATGAGCCCGACAAGTAGTCATATAGCCAACATCCGAGCAGGTGCGCCTGACAAGCCCTCCCATCATGGAGGGGAGAGAGGGTGTGGAAGGGTAGACCTGGGAAGCCGCAGGTCATTTGCGCTGGTAGAACCCCACAGTTGCGACCATAGTCCTCCGCCCAGGCAGCGCACGTGTCACAGGTTCACCCGGAGGCACAGCCAGAACAGGGGAGGCATACAGCATGGGTGTCGCTCGGCCACTGAAAGTTCCCACACTTAACGCAGGTCTTCACCTGTGAACTGCCACACAAACCACACGTGAAAGGCGACCGTGTGTGGCACCCTGAGGCCACGTGAACCAATCTGGTCAAGAGTACGACTGGGTGTCTAATGGTAAAATCTACACCCTCCTTCACAAAACCAGCTACAAAATTATCAGAAGTGGTCAGATCAAACTAAGGCATACATCATTTTGTAGGGAAATGGATAAGGTTTCCAGTGATACTAATCTTTGGGTGACCACAGAAGAATTTGGGACATTATCACAGTTTTTTTGACCAAATCCGAATTATAGCTTGAGAACAAAACGTGACACATTTTACACATGCTCCATGGAACTCGGATTTTCAAAGGCATGCTGCACTATGAAAAATCACTGTTACTGTCACAAGATGTTTGCAATGTTGGCCTAAATTACCATTGAGTCGATGATTTTCTAGAGCAAGTTGCTTTTGCATAATTCACCATAATATAAGAGCCAGCTTGAACATAACACGTGTTGTAAATTTTGTCAGCAGAAATCATACCACTATAACACATTTTGACAAATGGTTAATTATTAAAACTTATGTGTTATTTTGTAGAGTAGAGTATGTACTTTGTATTTATGATGAAAGGTTTGTGGTTCTTACATGGAAAATCAAATGATCCAGTTTTGAAGATTTGTACTCAGAATGGTGTAAATGTTGAGTTATGTTCAAACAATTTAGGCACTTATTTATCTCTACTAATCTGTTGTTTTTGCTAAAGACAACTGGCGTAGTGATTTATATTAAGGTTTTGAAGAGGATGCATGGGTGATAGATGAAAGAAACCCTTTACGAGGTTTACAGTATGCGTCCAAATTTTGGGTGTAAATTGTTATGTTCAAGCAGTCCAGCAAACTTTATAGATATATTATTTTCTTTTCACTTATTCTGCAATAATTCTATAGTAGGACTATACTTATTTAGACAAGACCTCGGTAGGCCCAAAAATACCTAATTTTGTTCAGTTGAAATAATTTTATTGTATTTTTTTCTGCGTGCTGGCGTGTAAATGTTATGTTCAAACCAGTATGCACATTTTTTTTGTTGAAGGGTAAATTTTGTTGCAAATCATATAGTAGATGATGCCAACACATAAAAATAGTTATGCACATGCTGGTACACAACACATTTGAAACTCTTTTCTAATTTTCCTCATGAACATAACTTGACACAACTTTGTGGGATGTAAAGTTATGTTCAAACATTTATCACCTAAAATCACAAAAATCACTTTATATTTAAAAAAAATACCAATAGCTGAAAAGATTCTGTTTACTTTTTTATAATAATAAAGCATGTGATACCTTCTAGGATAAACATTTCTTAGTTTTTTTGTTTGCACATAACTTTACACCATCAGTACATCACATGCACTGTGTAAAGTTATGAACCAATTTCATTTCTTTGGCCGTCCTGCAATAAAGTAGGTAAGATAACCAGATAAATCTATAAAACATGAATTTCAAGATCTATAAAATTTTAGTGACTGCAAAACAAGATAATGTCACAGCTATTGCTCATGAACATAACTTTACCTCGTGTCATGTTACATTCATGCAATGATGATTACATTTCCCATTGTGCATTGAAATTTGTGCATTAACCTTTATGCATGCACTATCTTAATATTTATCATCACAAACAGCTTTCAAATCTGCATTTCATAACTCTGCACCTTTACTTTTGTGCTGTAGAAAATGGTCCTTTGTCGTCATGTTATGTTCAAACATGCCATGTCATTATTTTTTACTTTTCTATTTCATGTTTTTGTCATGAAATCATGTTAGTGCAAACGTCATTCTTCTTTTGTACACTACAGGCAATCAACAAATTTCTAAATAATTTTACTTGTCAAGTTACAAGGCAAATGTGTAAATGTGACCGTGTAAAGTTATGTTCATGCATCCTGTTTTCTGTCTTTTTGCTACTGTTTATGTAATTATGATGGACTAACAAATGAAATTTTACCAGAACAGTATGCACACTGCTTATAGATGAAAGCAGGCTCGATGATAGTGTCTTCTTTAGAGACCTCTTAAATAATCTTAAGATTTTTCCAGTGTGCGAGTCAGAAGGTGTAAAGTTATGTACAAACACTTGAAAAGTTGCAACAGCCCTCTTTGAAAATCACATAAACATCACTAGTTTTGTATAATGGCTGTGCTTGTTAGTGGGACTGGTATGCATACTTATTTTTTCCCAAGAGTTTGTGATTTGCCCTTATGAGACCAAAAATATATTTGGTGAAAGTGTAAAGTTATGTTCAATCTTGTGAATGTAATTGAATGTGCCAAATCTCAGCTCAGTTTGTAAAAATTTACTTATTTTCTACTGGAATAGTTAACAGCAGATAAAAGTCATCTAGTGTAGTCATTTTTAGCTTACAGAAGCTGTATTTGATTGCATGAGATAAAAAATGAGAATAACATTGCAGTGAAGGTGTATTGAACAACTTTGTCAGTATTCAGAACTATGTAAACATTATTTTTCAATTAGTTTTTGCACTTAAATTAAATTATAGACTTGTTTCTGTGCATTTAGCATAATATTTTAAAATTAGTTCTCCAAGTAGAATTAAAAATTAGTGGCTTTTGGAAATTATGGTGTAAAGTTATGTTCAAACAGTTTTTATGGCATAAAAGGTTGCATTTTCCACTAACACACTTTATTTATAGACATACCATTTATTATGGTTGGGGAACATACTTTGAAACATACAAATGCAAAAAATTGCTTACAGCTTGTGCTTGTTGTGAATTGTTAAATGTGTGACATTGTAAATGTTATGTTCAAACTTTAAACTTCAAAAACAACCAAACTGCAAATAACATAAAAATTTTACTTAGTGTCAATGTTTATGTATGCAAAGGTACATCAGATTTATATGCAATAGTAAAATTATTTTGCTTTTGAAAATGCAGAGTGCTTGTCACACCATTTGGACACCCAGTCGTACTCTTGACCATCTCACAAGCGTTCAAGCCATGTTTGCCACACGATATATCCGCGGAAAGTGCCACAGCCAGGCCCACCATCGTGCCGGCAAAGTGGCATTTACTGAGGCCTTACCTTGCCATAGCTGCGAAGCTGCCAGGGAAACCTCACCAAGGAAAGGCTGCTATGGTAAATCCAACAAGAAACCACCACTTGCGTAAGATAATCCAACGAAAAGCACAACCAGTAATCCGACCATACACAGCCGAAGGTATCCAAGAAGGCTGAACACAACTGTTCCCGTTGAGCCAAGCGTAAAGACTGGCGGGATACGGCCAAGCATGTGACCGGATAGGGAGGCAGGGGAGGCCACTCAGTGTTTCTTGGTAACGACTCCCTGGAGTCGCCTCCCTGGTTGTGTAGTGTACACAATGAATACTTAGGCTGAAATTGGTAAGCTAAGTGTACCTTCCTATTAGTAATGCCCTCAGTAAGAGTTTTGAGAAAACAAAAGTTTGTGTACCTAATCATTTATCCTTGAGAAATTAAGTTTCATTTCATTTGACAGCCAAATTTATTTCAAGAAACAGTGTGTCAGGATCAAAAGGGTTAATGACAGGTGATCTCTTATCAGGGTGGTGAATCAAAACAGGTTCTGCGTCTGTTAAACTTAACTTGATCTATTATAATCTTTCCACTTTCTTCACCCAGCACCGAAAATTTAAATCAAGAAAATCTGCCGACGTCACTGACCTGTATCTGGTGCTGAAAGATGTGCTGTACAAACTTCCCCATGACATTGTCCGGGTTGACAAAAACCTCTGTTATCAGCGTCCATGTCCGTTCACACAGAGGCACCACCTCATCAAACAGTTTGTCTTTTGTGTAGGCATTCTATGTAAACACAGTGCAGAAATAATCAAATGTGTGAACAGATTTGATGAAAAGAAGAGGTAAAAGTAAAGTACAGCAAGTTTGCCAAGCAAATAAACCACATGCTTTAGTCATCAAACAAAGTCAAGTAAAAAGCAAACTGTAAAATGCCACACATAATAGTTTGAATGCAAAACTGTCTTTGTAAATATCTGAGGAATATTCACTTGTCTTTTAAGTTCCCATGGAGACCTGACACTAAGTGATAGTGAGAACAAAAGTAGAATTGTATGTTCTGACATACCCACCTTTTGACTTTCCACAATAAATGTCTCAATGCACTTGCCATAGCCCTGAAAAAGACACAGTATGGATTAATCAGTACACTACATTCACTTATTTTGGAGGTGTTACCTAATCGCTATGTACCAGTTTCAGGAGACTGATTGACCATGATAATTCAAGGGTAATGATAATTCAAGGGTAACGCCAGATTGGCATGCTGCCAAGCCAGTGATGATCATTACACAGAAATGTGCGTATCTGACCCTCTAAAGCCACCTCTGACGCTCTAGTGTTCCAAGCTCTGCATCAGACTGATGTAACATTTTTTACTCCGACTTACTAAGCTTTATCTTTACGTTCGCAGCTGCGCGTGCAGAGCAGAACAAAGCTTCTGTGAGAGCACCAAACGCCAACGCAACAGTACCGCATGCGCGGTATCTGTTCTGTTTGTGTGTGTGTTACAAAGTATGTGATCATCTAAGACTTCATAATTTCTGTGACCCCCTGGGAAATCCTGCTGACCCTCTAACTGTAAACTTAATCTGCCGCGCTAGAACTGACCCCACATATTTAAGAAAAAAATCAACACTGCAAGCTAATGTGGCTCCACCCCTGAATTATGTGGTCAATCCATTCACTGCTGTAGTTCGTTAGGGCCAAATGGGTTAATCGGTAATTACTCACTTGAAGCCAAGCTAAAATATTTTTCTGTGCACACTGTGGTCTGTGACAAAACTCACTGAGAAGCACACAAACATATGTTTATGAGTATTAATAACAAATGTTTTACGTCAGTCACACAGCTGCCATCCAGTCCATCAGTTAACCCGCTTGAGTATGCATCCACCAGTACTGTTCACAGTACTGGGGGCAGAATGCACAATTCAGCACAACTGAAGACAGATTTGCCATGTTAGTTCAAGGTTAGTGCCTGATTAGCTTGGCACCTTCTTAGGTGCCACGCTCTTCTGGTACTACAATTGCACTACTATGATGGCCAAGATATTTCACACAGCTTGTGCACAATCTCAACAGATGCTTCCCAAAGCAGCGAAAGATAGTATGAGGTGCAAATCAGTTAATTCAGAGAAATTACCCACCTTGAAATTCTGCAGTACAGCAGCAATACGCTTCATTTTCCGTTTGTCAGTCTGTTGGTGTGCCAAGCGGAATTCTTCAATTAACTCTTGCTCCACATGGTCATATTTCTCTGTCAAAATTACAGACATGTAGACAATGAAACTGTGAACTAGTAGGTACAATAAATGAAGTTATGAAACAAATGTAATAAATTTCTGCATTACTTGTACATAAAACAAAAAACAATAAATAAAACAGCACAGCTGCACTAAATACTCTAACCTGCACTAATTTCTTTCTCAGCGATAAATTGAACATAACTGCAAAGCCATACAATGACAAAGTACCTGCAATTTTTTGCCTTGCACGATCAAACCTGCAAGAAAACAGACCCAGTTTAAATCAAATTATCAATTGCAATCATTATAGCTTTCAGTTCACAACAAAGAAATAAACTGAAACAAAAAGACAAATGTGTGATTTTGAAATCTTACTATTATAGTATTACGTGAGTGCTAAATATTAAATACAAACAATGGAAGTGATAATAATACAAGTAAGATCTAACCCAATATTCAATCTGAAAGGTGCAGAGATCATTGCACTTTTTCTGACTGACCACCTGGGTAAAGCTGTGCACGTGAATGATAAATCCAAGTCATATATGCAAATGCTGGAATCTAAATACTGATAAGTGGTTCATAACTCAGTACCTTCCTCCAACAGGTAGTTCCAATGCGATGAGGTGAAGCTTCTGTATGATATCTGCTGTCAGTTGTAACTGAAACATGATACACCTTCATGCTTCAGGTCAACAATTTGTATGCAACTGAACACCAAAATAATATCTGTGCAAAGGATTAGCTCTTTGTGTGTTGATAGTGCTTTTTGTCCTGGTGATTCCTACAGGAATCATCATGAGAAAAAGCGCTATCGACAGCCAAAGTTCTAACATGATCGTACCATACTCTAAAGTATGACATACTGGTGAATAATGACCTAAGCAAATTACAACCGATGTTGGTCTGATCTGCAATGGACAAGTAGTACAGCCAAAATCAGATCAAGTATCTTTTGCTGACCAGGCCAAAAATGCTTTACTTTAACCCATTCCACCCTGCGGCCACATTTCCCAAGCCCTCGAGGTGTTACCTAACGATGATATATCTGTTGCAGGAGATGGATCGACCATGATAATTCAAGATTAGTGCCAGATGAGCTTGTCGCCAAGTTCATATGGCACTACCCTTGAATTATCATGGTCAATCTATTCCCCACTGTAGGGTGTTGGGGCTAAATGGGTTAAAGGACATCCATGCTGATAATTTCAATCCTAACTCTCCAAAGGCAAACCTGGAATGGGTCTGTGAGTACAGGTGAGGTAAGCGGCTGCTCAGTGAGAAACTCAGCCAGGTAGTTCATCAGTCGTTGTGCCTCAACTGCTCGTGCCCGTGGTATGTTGACACCCTCCAGCTGGTCGCCGAGATGTACAACTTTTGTCGCCACATAACTGATCCTCTCATCCAGCTTCTGGAAATCTGTGTACAAACTCTGGTAGTGGGAAAAAAATAAAATGGAAAGAAATGTGTTTGCTGAAGAATATGTGACACATTCAGATACATTTCAAGGATTTTCAAGTCATGTTTTGCAAATTTTTTAGAACCACAAACACAAGTCACATTTGAGATCATGATTAAACAATCTGAATATTTTACAGACGTGTGTGTATACATTGATGGAAAATATCAACATCATTAACAACATGCATAAAAATGAGATAAATGTTTTAAAAAAATGAAACATACATAGCGTACACAAAACAATAATACAGAAAAGCATAAATTTACCACCGTACTCC
>BTPG01000004.1:117395094-117440793 GCA_036245525.1 Semisulcospira habei | reverse complement strand
CAATATACCTATGCATATCAGTCTGCTTGGCACACCAAAACATCCTCTGACCTCAACTGAGACCAACTTAGTGACTAAGAAAAAAAAGATTAGCTTAATTGTCTAACAGAAAGCGATAGAAATCTGATGATGTGGTAAAAAATAATAAAAAGAAAAAACACGGTCATGTCTATGTGTGTGTGTAACGGCAGCATAACAATCACCTGCTTCCATTTACTGTTTTCTTTTCTTCACAGGCGGCATGACTGAGTACAACACAGGTGACACTAGTGTCATGTGTTCTGTCATGAGTAATTTGTGCTTCTCCGCTTCCTTTTGTAAGCCGTATGTTCTGCTCTTTAGAAATTATAATGTTTATTGTTGCGCGCATCTCTTCACCTCCCTGCTCACCATGGAGTGCCAGTCCAAAGCCCCATTGTGCGATAAAGTCTGCACAGTGGCATTCAAGTATGTGCTGTTTTGGGATTTATTTTACTGCTGCAAAGTCGGTTCTAAAGAAGATCATGTAGTTGTCAATGCTGTTTTTGATTTCTTGGATGCCAACACCTGTCCTTCTGATTGGTAGTTTATGTGAATCATCGTTGTGAACTTTGGAATACAGTTCATTTAAATTGATGCAAACTCTCACATAAACATACGTTACGACTGATAATAGTTCCTATAGCTAGAAAGGGACTAAACAAAAAGTCATGTTCATTTAGCAAGCACTCCGACGTCACAAAAGCAGAAAACACACAAGAGAGTATGACTGCCACATATTCCCCTGACTGCCTGAATGTTTTTATCCCACTAAAAACCTTGCAACAAGAAACTCTAGTTGTGGATGAAACTAATGCTGATAGCGAGGAATGCGGCATCTTGGAAACCACTTGTTCTCTGGCTATCGTCTGTCAGTGTTCTCATTAATCCCTTCTCTGCTCCCACCTCTCGGCCTCTTACAAACCAGACCATTAATTTTAGTGTCAGTGGGCCGTATGTTTGCAGTCTTGTTAACTATGTACAAAGAATGTAATGTCTGACCAAGTGCTTTGCTATAGATGAACATTACAAAAAGACTTAATGAAGTACATGAAAGAAATGATAACATTGATCCATGCTACTGCTTCGTGCCTGTGACTGAGAGTACTGGCACCAACAGTGACCTCATTATCACCCTCCGCTCTCCAGCACCTTTCACGGTATCTCTGATCTGATCTGGTAAGTCATACTTACTCTAGGCATGTTACTTCTAGCACATACAAGTCCGTTTTGGTGTAGTTTGTATCTTATTTGTGTTAATGATGTTGGAACTTCATCTATTTTGTGAAAAAACTCAACACAGACAGTGAAATCTGTTCTTTTTCTCTTTATTTTCACCTTATCCTGCTGGCTACTGGTTTGTCACAACTATAGTGTGTTTGGTGTCAGTGTGTCGGGCAGAATGTCCGCTTTTAAACAAACAAAGTTTTGCATTACACACTTGAACGGTAAATAATAAAGTCATGAAAAATTCATTTTTCTCTAAAAGGTATTTTTTCGAAAAATACTTACCGATGACATGACTTTAGGGAGTGTCTCAATTTTAGCCTCAGAATCTGTTGTGTAACAACACAACCCAGGAGGCACTCGGGGAACCCCTCGAGGGGCCGAGAGTTGTCTCCCGATGCTGCTCTACCGGTTAACGGTCATGTAGTAGACCAACCAGTCAGATACTTCGCTCGCCCGCGGCAGGCGGGGCAGGTGGGAGGGTCCTTCGAGTCATGTCATCGGTAAGTATTTTTCGAAAAAAATACCTTTTAGAGAAAAATGAATTTGTTTCCTCAAAAACATTACCGATGACATGACTTTAGGGAAGAATTGTGATAAGGAGGCGGGTGCCGCGAATAAACCTCCCCGAAGGGGAAACTGGCGCCAACCTCCCTGTCGCAACCTCCTGACAATTTTAGCGAAGTATGAACGTACGGCGCCCGAGGCATCGGGAGGGAGCGTTGCGCAGCGGTGTTGACTCCCATCAGAGCGAGACTGTCTCGCTGGTCCTCCAGATCCCGGGGATAGAACGGGCAAAGGTCGATTCTGCCCTCCAGCTCACGGCTGCCACCAAGACGACCCGTTACTAGGGTAAGGCTCGAGGCGCGCCGCTGTAGGCCGGGCTCAGTGAGGCGGGCACTCTGCCGGCAACCAGACCCTCTGGAAGGGTCAGCGGGTGTGACAGCGGGCGCCGTCCTGTGGTAAGCCGTTCTGGTCAGTGGAGGAAGATCCCGGAGGTAGAACGGGTGAGGGTCGAATCTGCCTTGGAGGCAAGGTCGTCACGCTGTCTAGACAGCGCAGTTCCGGTCGAACGCGACGCTCGTGGCCATGGCTCATACCTCTTGTGCGCGTATTCCAAGCCTCTTAGCTCTGTGTGCGGAGAGGTCCTGCTAGGCGGACCGTATGACCCAGCGTAGTCCGCAGAAAACGTCCGGGCTGTAATGTCCTGCCCGCTGGGTCTCAAGGTAGGAAGAGGCGTGAGCAACCGCTCTGGATGACTTGTATCAGCACAGGTAACGCGCAGGGAGCGCCTGGGATCTCGTTGCCTGGTCTTCTGGGGAAGGTAACGTTTCCCAGCAGCCGAAAGGTGAAAACCTGAGGCGCGGTCAGAGGAGACCTGTGCCTGGCAAGGGAGGCAGGGTCCTGGAGAAGTCCGTTCCCTGTGGGGAGCGGTCCTGGAAGGCGGACCGCATGGCGGAGTGGAGCCCGGCAGAGATCGTCTGGGCCGTTAAATCGGTTCTGCCGGCGATAACAGCAGAGAGAGGCGTGAGCGTCCCCACCAGACGGCCTTGTGTCGGCGAAGGTACATGCAAGGGGTTCGCAGAGGACCTCGTTGCCTGGTCTCCTGGGGGAAGTCTGTCCCTTCCAGTGTCCGAAAGGTGAACACCTGAGGCGTGGTCTAGGGAGACCTGGTCTTGGCAATGTAGGCAGGGTCCGTAAGGAGCTGTACGGAACCATCCGCTGCAGGCAGGCAGGGCGCGCCGACAGCGCGTGTAGCTCGCTCACTCGGGCCACCGTGACAAGCGCCAACAGGCAGCATGTCTGACGAGTCACATCCACCAAGGGCCAAGGCAGCGGTTGGAATCGGGCCGAAACAGCCGTCAGTACCCAGGGTAGGTATCAGTGAGGCTTCTATCTCCCCTTCTCTTCTCTCTCTAAGGAGCGAACGGGAAACTGGTCGCTGCAGGCGATGGTCGTCGCACGAGGAGCCAAGTACTCGCCATCCTCCCTCGTAGAAGCGTCGTGTCGAGGGTTAGCGGACTGTAGCGATAGCTTCCACTGCTGCACTCGAGAAACCTCCAGCGGCAAGGGCTTGCGGCCCAACGTCCAAGCGTGAAGGAGTAGGCGCTCCGGGCACGGGTGGAACAGCGAAGTCGCGATTGCTTGAGCATCGTGCGGGAAGCAGCAGTGGGGGGTCCGTGGCGAGGCTGAGGAGGTCGGTGGTCCATGACCGGTTCCAAGGGAACGGGGCGCCCAGTAGGACGACCGCATAGCATCCCCGAAGCTTGAGGGGGACTTGGGGACGAGGACTGTCGGGGGTACGGGTACGCGCTGAGTCCATCCCACGGGATGGACAGAGCGACGTCTGGCCAGGCCAGAGGTCTGGGAACGGGGAGACAAGCTGGTGCCTCCGCCTCGTGGAGGACAGGTCGACCATCGGCAACTCCCATTGCGCGCAGATCATCTGAAAGATGTCCTGGAGGAAGGTCCCTTCCGTGAGTAGCGACTGGTCGCATCGGGAGCATGAGTCGGCCAAGACATACAGACGGCCGGGGCTGTCGAGCAAGGATGGACAGGAAGCGGTCCTCGCACGGCGCATCAGACGGCAGAGGAGCAAGCGCCGGTCGGGTGAGCACATCCCACCCTGTTGCTGGAAGAACGCCAGCAGTGTCGCGTTGTCAGAGAAGGCGAGCAGTTCCCGGAGACTGGGTTGTTCCTCCCGCGATGAGGGCTAGCCAGACTGCTTGCAGCTCCAACCAAAAGATATGCCAGTCCACGAACTCCGGAGGTCAGGGCCGGAGATCGTCAGGAACCTCGGTAGCGGGTGGGATCCCCAACAGCAAGACTTACACCCAGGGAGAGATGAGGGGGAGGTCTCCAACCGCACATGGTGAACCCAGGCGGTCACCCATCCAAGTACTTAACCGAGCCCGACGTAGCTAAACTTCGGTGAACAGACGAGAACCGGAGTATTCAACGTGGAATGGCCAATTGGCAGCGGTCAGGGGGACTCCCAAAGCAAGCCACGAAGTACCCGTCCAACGCAGGAGGTGGGGGCGAAACCAACGGGGACCCAGGAACCATGGCGGACAGATCGCCTGAGGAGAGACGCTAGAGAAGCCGGAGGAGCAGCTGTAGAGGCTGGGCGCAGAGACGACCAAGGGGGAGTAGATCTGTCGCGGCATGAACAACCAAGGAGCTGAAGCCAGCCTCTGGTGGAGGCTGCATCCTGCTAGGCTACCTGGGCGGCTAGGGCGGCCAACTCCAGGATCCGCCGCTCTGGCTAACGCACTCTGTAGGGGAGGAAGGCGAACTCCGTCTGAAAGGACAAGTGATGCGAGGTCCGACTTGTCTGCGTTGACCAGGAACCCCTGGATGCCTGGTGCATAGGAACGTGATGAACGCGTCGGACAAGTCCAGGCTGGCCGTGAAGTCTCCAGGCGGGACAGCGGCTCTCCGGGCCTCGGAGGACTCCATCCGAAGGAACGGAGCTGAGACCGACTGGTACATCGCCGAGAAGGACGACGAGGCGCCAAATCTGTCCGGCTGCGGAACAACAACCAACACAATTTATACATTTAAGAAAGGTTATTTATTACTCAACGGGTGAAGTACATAGCACACGTGTCAAGAGTCACACTGTCATAGCTACTCTACAAACCCAGGATGAAAACGGCAAACTAGGAGTACCAAGTACACAAGTAGAAGAGAGCGGCAGTAGAAGGCCGGGGCGACGAGTGAGCTCCGAGGTGGCTTCCCGGAAGGGAGGCGACCTCTCTGCGCAGGGTGGAGGCCTAGAGAGGTTCACACGGAAACTCGTCCAGAATGGGCAGAGCGGACGGGAGGCATCCGACAGCAGACGAGAAGGCAGGACGCCGTGACGGAAAACGCGGGCAAAGGCGGCGGGCAGGCGTAGACCAAGACTTAGGAGCACGACGGGCGGCTAGCCGGAGGAGGGCGGAGAAAATCCCACCGAAGCCAGAAGCCGGGTGGTTGGTGGAAGAGACTGGATCCCAGGGTCCTACGTACGGAGTCTGCGCAGGCGGAGACCCTCCTCGGTGGGGCAGGGGGGGGGAGGGGGGGGGCAGGGCTGAGGCAGGGACGAGGCGACAGAGGCAGGCGCGCGGCGGAAGACCGTCCAGTGGAGGGGGGGCGACTGCGATGCCGGGAGCGGGGGAGACGATCCATGGCCGGCGATCCAAGGCAGGCGATCCAAGCAGCGAACCCAAGCGGGGCGCCAACAAGGGGAAGACGATCGGCGACGAGCGTGTCGAGGTGAGGGCGCCAAAGCTGGGGAGGGAAAGCGCGACGAACCGCGACGCCAAGACGACCCTAGAGAGCGGGCTGGTCCTACCGACGGCACTCAGCGGGTGGAGGCGAACGTCTAGTGCAGGCTGTGGAACGGGAGAAGTCGGGAGCGTGGCTGGTCCGTGAACGCTGTGGCTGACGTCTCTGCTGGCCGGGCTCAATGAGGCGGGCGCTCTGCCAGCAACCAGACCCCTCGGAGGAGTCAGGAGGCTTGTCGAGGAGAGAAAGGTGAGGACGGCCAGTCACGTGGGACGGCTCCAGGCACCCTGCTGCAGGCCGGGCTCAGTGAGGCGGGCACTCTGCCGGCATATAGATCCTCCGGAAGGATCAGCGGGCGTGGCAGCAGGGGCAGTCCTGTGGTCAGCAGATCCGGTGTTTACCCGACGAGAGGACGGCCAGTCAACATGGGACGGCTCGTGGCGCACTGCTGCAGGCCGGGCTCAACGAGGCGGGCACTCTGCCGGCATACAGATCCTCCGGAAGGATCAGCGGGCATGGCAGGAGGCGCAGTCCTGTGGTCAATAGTTCTCTAGTGTCCCCGACAAGAGATCCGTACCGTTAGGCCGAGACGGGAAGCAGAACGCATGGTCAACCGTCGGCCACAGGGAGACGCCACACCAGAAGCAGAAACAGCTTAGCGCACAAAAACATTTCCAATACAATGATTTTGAAATTCCAAAACTGCAGTATCTCACTTAAGGCTAGTCCCTTAGCCCCCTGTGAATGTTCTGTGTGACGTGCAGTGTATGAGCAAATGCATGTGGCACCCGTGAGCGCGCAAGTGGGTCCAGTAAGAGGCGCCGCAATGAGCCAATCCCCAACCCGGATAAAGGCGCCTATTTTTACGCCTGTCTGTTACATGAGTGTGCGTGTTGGGTTTCAGCCTGTGGCGCTTTGAGTCGATTCGTACAAAATTGAGAAAAAGCGCCCATATAATAAAGGTATTATTATTATTCTTAATGCGCCTGATATATTATTATATTATCGAATCAACCTTGGCGCTGCTTCACAAACAAGGCATGTTAGGCGACCGATTGGGTCACAAAACCGCCAAAACGACCGACGCAGCGGCTACCGGGTTCCCAGGGCCAAGTCATTCTCCTTCCCTTTTCTCCATTCTCTTTTTTTTTTTTTTTTTTTTTTAACTTTTAGGGCTCAACCGCATAAATAGTAAACCACGAAGGTGACAACAAAGAGGGGACCGAAAAGGTTTAGAACACATTAAGCCCCACGCTGGGTTCGAACCCGGGGCCTACACTCGAGCAGCGAACCCGTACACCACTGAGCCAAAGGGCTCCCCAGCGAAGAGAAGCGTCGGGCGCACAAAGGTACAAAATCAGTAGTACAACACAGTAAGAAGTGCTAAGGCGGGAAGGCTAGATACCCGTAAATAGCAGGGGGGAGGGGGGGCAATTACCCGCCAAGCTAAGCGTAACGGGGGCAACCACATTACAAGCAAACCCCGTGCCGAAGAACAAAATGGCGCCGAGCCACGAAGCTAACCAGGCGGTAACGGTGAGGGCACAAGAGGACCGCCCCGGAAACCAAGCCTAGAGATACCCGACTTACTTACTTACGCCTGTCACCCCTACCCGGGTATAGGCCGTCGACGAGAGACCTCCAGCAACTCCTGTCCTGTGCTTCTCCTTCGATTCTACTCCAGGTGGTTCCCAGTCTCTTGATGTCTGCTTGGAGGTCTCGACGCCAGGAGTTTCTCAGCCTACCTCTTTTCCTCTTTCCCTGTGGGTTCCATGACAATGCCTGCCTAGTGATACTGGAAGCTGGCTTTCTGGCCAGACTGCGTCCATCTGGCTTCACTGATACCTAGCAGGGAAAGGTTGTACTTTTGCATTTCCGCTATCATCTGGGCGGCCTTGCCGCTCTGGTACATGGTCTTGACGTTCCATGTGCCCATGGTTGTATCCCTGGATAGAGAGAGGCGGTTCGGTCCTGTGGCTTCCGAAGACTTCCGGCTTTCACCACAGGATGTCATAAGTCTTCTGGTAGAAGAACCTTCCTCCTCCAGGAAAGGAATTACTGTTAGTCTTTTCGTCGGCGTTTTGTAGCTATTTCCTTTTTTGCAGGGTGGGGAAGCTACCCCCACGCCCAACCCCTTTACTAGGAGGACCAGGGGTTTTCTGTCGGGGTCACCTTCCCTTAGGAGTTAGACCATGTTGGTTCATGGCACCTTATTTCATTCGGTGCACCCCTCTCACGAGGGACTCCCTATCCACCTCCCAGGGGACGCGCCTCAACGCCATATGGTCCCAGCGCGAGGAGAGATACCTGACACACGCAGTAAAACCAGAAGCCCAGATACGGCTGGCGCCTGACCCGGGGGCCAGTCGAGGGCAGCTACCGCTACCTTACCTCGGAGACGAAGCGGGGACAGGGCCACCATAACACCGCCATAAAACCTGGAAGGGAGCGAAGCCAGACCGGTATAGGCGAAAGGGCGGTAGACCAGGCCACGCTGACAGCAAGCCGAACCAGCCAGAAGGCACGGAAGAAAGGCCGAGGAGTACACGAGGGGGACAGAACGAGTGCAGGAAAGAAGACCGGCTAACGACACCGTCCGAGAGCAAGGCTAAACACGTCTTATCCACGCGAGCGAAGTAGACTGACTGGTTGGTCTACTACATGACCGTTAACCGGTAGAGCAGCATCGGGAGACAACTCTCGGCCCCTCGAGGGGTTGCCCGAGTGCCTCCCGGGTTGTGTTGTTACACAACGGATTCTGAGGCTAAAATTGAGCAAGTAAGTAGACACTCCCTAAAGTCATGTCATCGGTAATGTTTTTGAGGAAACAAACACAAGGTTGTCATTTTCCCTGCTGTACTGCGCTTATCAGCTAGCCTGACAGCTGAGAGACTCGCTGCCTCAGCACGCCAGCACCACCTGTGACCCAGTTTCTCGGCTCGCCTGGAACAAACTAAGTGACCGATCTGAAACAGCCGTGTGGTACATAGTCGTTAAGTAACACTTCCAAAATTTGGGAAATGCACCCTTGGGGCTAAAAGGGTTAAACACATCAAGTAGAGTGCATCTGTCAACACCAAGCTGAAGACCTGAACAGTCAGCTTTCCCTCACTAAACAATCTCTCCACACATTCCCAAATCTAACTTTATTTGACTTACTCCCTTGTGCATGCAGCCACTAGTACAGTAAACAGTACATGTGGCTGCATGCACTTGGGGGTCAATAGTCTTGAAACCTACCTTGATGTCAGCCCCAGACAAATCATCCTTGGACATGACGTAGTCATCGATGTTGACATCAGTGGCCAGTGTCATGCGAGATGTGTGGATGGTGAAAATACGACGCTTTGTCTTCTCATCAGGCAATGGGAACTCAATCTTGCGGTCAATCCGCCCGGGTCGGATAAGGGCAGGATCCAGAGTCTCTATACGATTTGTCGCCATCACCACCTGCAATGGAAGGAGGAACAAATTATTAACTCCTCTCCTTTAACAAGAATATGACATTAGCCTATCTCAAATCATATGACCGCTCAATGGTGATGCCTTAAACAGAAGCACCAAGCTATTCTGGCACCCCCCCGCCCCCCCCCCCCCCAACCCCCAACTAAGAAGTCTGCAATGTACAAACTGACCTTGACATCACCTCTGGAGTCGAACCCATCCAACTGATTGAGCAACTCCAACATGGTGCGCTGAATCTCCCGTTCTCCTCCGCTGTTTGACTCATATCTGTACAATATAATTACTCACCATTAGCGTTACGTTTGTGGTTGTGTTATTCTTTGAGAGCATATGTGTGTTAATCATAGGAACAATCTGATATTCATTTGAGTTATTTGGGATAAGAATCACGTACCTTTTTAGTAAGATTCATTTTCTTTCACACAGAGAACTGCGATCAATTTTTGTTCTGACGCGTAGTTTTGCTACATTAGACTGGAATGTTTCCAGCTGAAAAAAGTGTGGAGTTCCAGAGAGCTGTCACAAGACACCAAAGTCTGGATTTTCAACTCAAACGTAAAAGCAGTCTCCTATATGGAGCAGAGACTTGGAGGTTGACAAAAACCACAGTCAACAGAGTACAGATCTTCAATAACGGTTGCCTTAGAAGAATCTTGAAAATCCACTGGCCAGAGAAGATCAGCAACATCAGACTCTGGGAGAGATCAGAGCAGATAACAGCAGAGAATGAAATTGGATGAAGAAGATGGGGATGGATTGGTCACAGTCTGAGAAAGCCAGTTTCCAGTATCACTAGGCAGGCATTGCCATGGACCCCCCAGGGAAAGAGGAAAAGAGACAGGCAGAGAAACACCTGGCGTCGAGACCTCCAAGCAGACATCAAGAGACTGGAAAACACCTGGAGTAAAATCGAAGGAGAAGCACAGGACAGGAGTCGCTGGAGGTCTCTCGTCGACGGCCTATATCCTGGGAGGGGTGACAGGCGTAAGTAAGTAAGACTGGAATGTTCGAGCAGGCTCGCGATCTTTCTAGTGACCTCATATATGACGTCAAAGTGTTGGCAACATTTTGTAACACTGTATTAAAGGCGCTTAAATAGTAGTGGAATTTTGTAGTTCATTCTAGTAAATTCTTTTCATTACTATTAATGAGTTTTGGTTACGTTTTCTGATCTGATTGGTAGTGTTATGTGAATTTGCTGGATTATTCTGGAAATCTGTAATATTATAAAAGACTGTGCTAGGAAGCATGTGTGTACATTGTATGAGAAACACAGTTTGTCAAAAGTGTTAATGCATTGTAGAGGAGACAGTGCAACAGTGTTGGTGCATTTGTGAATGTATTGTGTGGAGATCGTATCGCTGCAATAAAATATTGTTGGAACTCTTACTTCAGTGTGGTCTACAACCTTAAGCCATGTGTGACAGGTTGCAGCTAAGTGAAGTTTCTTTACAAGAACCCTATGTGCGTACATCTGGTGTGATATCCTACGACCACGACCACCACGTAACAATTAGTAATAGTAAAATACAGCCAAGGACTTGCAAAGAAAAACGCTGAAGGTTACTTTTGTCTGCAAAAATGTGAATGAGATCCATAAATGCAAGTATGGACGGTCCGTGGCGCAGTGGTTAAGGCGCCTGCCACCAATGCTAAAGGTGCGTGGTTCGACTACGGGTTCCGGTGTCGGATTTTTCTCCTCTAGTAAGTGTCACCGTTAATTCGGGCGGACCGTCGGGGGTTCTTTCTCCGGGTACTCCGGCTCTTCCTCCCCCTCCACTTTGGTATCAGTTTCAGCCCACTTAATCAAATTTCAAATACAAACGATTTTGAATTTCCAAAAACTACAGTAGCTCGCTTGAGCTTGCCCTTAGCACCACGTGAATGTTCTGTGTTTATGTACAGTGTGTGAGTGAATGCGCGTGATTCACGTGAGCGTGCTTGTTGGGTTCAGTTCGCGGCGGCGCTTTGAGCCGATTTTCAATTGGGATAAAGCGCCTATTTAATGCGCTTATTATTATTATTATTAAGTAAAGAGATCCTCACCATCCAAAGCAGGATGCATACATTCTCATGAGCCACTGCAGGATGCACAGAATTTTGTGAGCCACTACAGGATGCATAGATAGATTCTTGTGAGCCACTGCAGGATGCATAGATTCTTGTGAGCCACTGCAGGATGCATAGATTCTTGTGAGCCACTGCAGGATGCATAAATTTTTGTGAGCAACTGCATTTTCAGTGGCTCACAAGAATCTGGTCATCCTGTGGTATGCCAGCTACACCTGTGGCAGACGGACTAAATTAGTGCACTTCTTTTAGGGACATGGTGCTTGCCTCTGCCAGCATGGAAAGTTAAATTCAAAGAAGCTAATGCTACTATGATCTGAAAGTATAGAAAAGAGACTGACAGCCATACACACCGTTTTGTGCCAACAGCATCAATTTCATCAATAAAAACAATGGAGGGGGCATGTTCTTCTGCAACACGGAAAAGCTCTCGCACCAGCTTGGGACCGTCTCCCTAGGAACAGAAAATAAACAAGAATGGCAAAGCCATTAATGATCAAGTGCATGACCGATCAACCTAATTACTCTGACCTTTGTGACCTTGACCTTTCTGACAGGTCACTGAAATAAGCATGTGTTCTAACATAAGGAAAGGGTTGCTTTTGTACCTGCAAAATCCATTCTTTCTCAAAAGTAACGCATTTTTCACTTTAGTCAACCACACATGACCCTTGTGAGTAGTGAACAAAATTAGTATGCATAGAAAGGTCTTATTATTAGCTACCTTTCTGCCAAATTTTGTAGAAAAGGTTTGCAAAAATCTAAATACTACCAGAAAATAGACATTTTTCCATCATTTGCTGATCTCTTGTGACCCATGACCCTTCTGAGGGGTCGTCCATGCAGAGAAGAAGAATAAGAATAAGAATAAGAGTACTTTATTATCTCGAAAAGAGAAATTCGGTTGTGGTACATTTATAACAAATAGTACAAACAAGACATAAAAACATTATAGCATAATTATGAACATTTTCTCCCTGCACTTGCACAGCTACAAATTCCAAATGGATAAAGTAAACACTACAAAATCTGTACACATAACTCTTACACATCTCACACAAACATCTTTTATGGACTGAACTGAGCGGCACTTATACATTCGCACCCACCTCTACATATGCATACATAATACGCGTGTTTCAACCTAGTCCTAACCCTCACTACTTATTATACAAACGTCTCAGTACATTATTACACATTATTATACACGCTGCATAATTAAAGTCTACCATAATAAAATAATTAGTGGGTAAACACTCAGTAACAACAATCCCAGTATGTCCATGTTCACCACCAAATGAAACACAATATAATCACTTCTCTAAAATCAACAAGCTCCATTCCTACTGATTGCACAGGTAAAGGGGTATAGGGGGGAGGAGTTAGGTTTGGGTATGCGTGGATGTACCTACAGATTGCTTAGAGTGATGGATTTGGGGATGAAACTGTGCTGTAGTCTAAGTGTTCTAGCTTTGTGCGTGCGGAGTCTGCGGCCAGAGGGGAGGAGTTCATAGAGGTGGGCAAGGACATGGGATCTGTCTGAAGCTATCCGCCTACCCTTTCTCACCACACGCTGTTCATACAGGGACTCCACACTGTTTTGCTTACTGCCAGTCACTTTGCTGCAGATGTTTACCATTCGTGCCAGGGTGTTCTTGTTCTTCACACTCAGACCTCCATACCAGCACACAGAACCGAAAGTGATGACAGACTCAATAAAAGAGCAGTAAAAAGTTTGAAGGACAGAGGGGTTCACATTCAGCTTCCTGAGTTTCTGGAGGCAGTAGATGCGTGACTGACATTTCTTGTGTATGAGGGAGGTGTTTGCGTTAAAGGACAACTTATCATCTATGACTGTTCCAAGATACTTATACTCAGTCACACGCTCAACAGACACATCATCGATCATCAGAACAGGGACAGGGGCAGGGTTTCTTCGAAAGTCTATCAGTAGTTCCTTGGTCTTACTCACATTTAGGTCTAGAAAATTATCTTTACACCAAACACTAAAACGTTCTACTTCTGCAAAGTAAGTCGCATCATTATTGGAGAGATCTTCTAAGGCAGTGTCATCCGAGTATTTTATAAGAAGGGTAGAGTCAGTGCCACTACAATCGTTAGTGTACAGTGTGAACAGCACAGGGGAGAGAACTGTACCTTGAGGGGCGCCTATGGAAGTGGACCTAAGGGATGAGAGAGCTGTTTGAAAGCGAACTGACTGGGTCCTATTTACAAGGAAGTTGACAATCCATAGGATAAGCCTTGGCGTTACATTGTAACAGAGAAGTTTTTTAGCTATGAGATAGGGTTGTATAGTGTTGAAGGCTGAAGAAAAGTCTATAAAAAGAATGCGTACAAAAGAGCCAGGTTTGTTTTCTCAAAACACATTACCGATGGTATTACACTTAGGGAATGGTTCTTAGCTAGCCTAATTTTAGCCAAATTTGGTTGTGTCCGTATACGGTATCGTTGGCAGGAGTGGGGCGCCATAGAATAGGCCCCCGCCAGAATAGCCTCCCCTTCTTCCCATCCGGTGCGAAAATACCCGTCATACCTCAGTTTAGTTCTTAGCTGGCGCCGAGTTCGGTTGTGTCCACTTCGTGCTCCTGCTGACTTGAACCGGTCTTCGACCTTGGTTGGATTGCGCCTTCACTCGGCGGCTACTTGTCTTCGCCTGGGTCTGTTCGACACTGTGCCTGGCGGTTTCTGGTGACGGGAAACTTAGCAGTGGGGACTGGGCCTTGCGGTTTCTGAGCACTGCTTCGACTTGCTGCCCGGTCGGACTTCGCGGCAAGCGATCTCTTGCGTCGGGGTCTTCACTTCGCTGGACAGACGTGGGTTGACACCGGTCTCGACATGGCCAGGTAACATCTCGGTACATGCCCTCGACCGGCGCTCTGGGGGGGAAGGAGCGCCGAGCGTCGGCACGTTTGGTGCACTCGCTTCGTTTTTCGAGTAGGCTCGATACATTTTGCGCGCAGTCACTTCTAGCGTGTCCTTAGAGGCCACGCTCGCTCGTCCTTCATTATGCTATCTTGTTTCAGATACCAGGTTCGTACCTGCACGATGTGTCGGGATTTTCAGTGGCCCTCAGATGAACACGAGTTTTGCCTTCCCTGCTCCGGCTGCGATTCCACCCATACTTGTGATGTCTGCGCCTCATGGCCGGAAGAAGCGTGGTCAGACCTGTGGCGTTTCTACTGCAGGGAGCGTCCGACGCCTATGCAAGACCGACCGACGCGGACGGCCAGCCCTAAGGAGAAAACCCAGTCAGTCACAGGGACTTCGTTGTCCCGCAGAGACTATTCCAGGCCTAGCAGAAATAACCCGGCTGAGACGGCCGGAGGCCCACAGGTGGAACCTAAGTCAGTAACAGGGGCTTCGTTGTCCCGCAGTGACTATCCCAGGCCTCGCAGAAGTAAACTGGCTGAGACGACCGGAGGCCCACAGGTGGGACCAAAGTCAGTAACAGACACATGGTGAGTTGTGTTCTGCGCCTAGTGGCTGCATCAAGCACTGCTCTCTGCACATTTTGTGTATTTTTGTTGGTTCTCGGAGGATTGCAAGCATCATTTTGGTATCAACGTGTTTGTTATCAGCAGCTGATCATCATGGTGTAATTTCTTTCTTCATTTTGTGAAAACATTTTGAGTATTTCATTGGAAAAGAAAAGACATTTTTCAGTTGAAATCTGTCTCAGTGACATTTCAGCAGTTCATGAACTGTACTCAGTAGTCAGTGTCAACAGTGCAGACAACACAATAGTGTGGCCTGTTAGACTGCCCTGCATAACAATAGTGTTTGTGACCTGGCCTAGTTTTGGCATTCAAGTGTACACTGCACAGATACTGTATAGATGGATACCTACAGCACCCTGATACGGACTTTTATTTCCCAAGCAAAGAACTTTAGACTCCAAAGGTGTGTTTATGACGTATTATCAGAACTTGGGATTCTTGCCAAGCCTGGACGTAAACGTGGCTGCAGAGGTGGCAAATTGTGCCACCAACGCTCTGGACTTTTAGCACTTTCCAACAGCCAGTCTTCAGTATTCCTGTCTCCTCCCAAGGGGCACGGTATGGTGTTTTCACTGCTGCCTTCTGTGACTCGGTCACCTCCTTTTGCTTCACTGCTGCGCCTGTCTTCAGTGCCACACTCTCCACCGCACGGGCACCCAGTGACGTTATCTCCACCCGAGCACCTGTCTTCAGTGCCCCACCCTCCACCCCAGGGGCACCCAGTGATGTTATCTCCACCCAAGCACCTGTCTTCAGTGCCCCATCCTCCACCCCAGGGGCACTCAGTATTGTCATATCTACACTCATGCCTGTCTTCCGCGCTCCACCCTTCACCCCAAGAGCACTCAGTAATGTCCGCGCCACCCCAGCACATGTCTTCGATGTCCCACCCGCCACCCCAGGAACAATCAGTGATGTCATCTCCACCCAAGTACCTGTCTAAAGTGTTCCACCCTCCACCTCAGGGGCATATAGTGATGCCACCTCCACTTCATCACCTGTCTTCAGTGCCCCACCCTTCACCTCAGGGGTACTCGGGATTGTCATCTTCAACCCAGCGCCTGTTGTCGGTGCCCTACTGTCCATCCCAGGGCTACTCGGTGCCCTGCTGTCCACCCCAGGGGTACTCGGTGTTTTCAGCTGTACCTCAGCACATGTTTTCAGTGCTTCAGTCGCCTCACTCTTTTTCAGCCAAGTGGCCTACCCCAGTGTCGTTTCCAACACTCCACCCAAAGCCGCTTCCCCTGCCGCGGCTGTCCCTACATTTACCACCGCCCATGCCGCAGGCCTCACCATCGCCATCACGGCAGCAGCAAAGTCATCACATGCCTGCAGCGCCCGTGGGTCCTCCGCCAACACAATGCCTGCTGCCTTCATTATCAGTACCCCAGTGGGGCCATCCTACACCCGGTGTCCCACCGCTACCACCTCTGGTACTTCAGCCCCCACCATCACAATCATTCGTGTGGCAGCCCCCACTTCCACTTCATTGGGCCCCATTCCAACCATCACCACCCCCTCAAACCTCTCCGTCATCATCACCATCACAACTTCTTGAACGACCACACCTGTCCCAAGAAACATTACAACCCGTCTCAGTCTACATCAGCTCCAAGAGAATCACAAGCCATACTCACCAGACTGGTAACGTATCTAACCTTATTCAGGTTCATCTTCAAGACACTACCAAAGTACCAGGTCAGCTGTGCTTGGCACTGTTTAATGTGCGCTCAGTTGGTTGTGCCAAGAAGCGCTCTGAAGTGTGCGAGTTTGTTACCGACCATCACGTTGACATTCTGTTCTTAACAGAGACCTGGCTTCGTGCCTCAGGTGATGAGGCCAAATGTGCTGATCTTGCCCCATCAGGATACTCTGTGAAATCCTTCCCCCGCGATTCTCGTGGGGGTGGTATTGCAGTCGTCCTCCATGAAGCACTGCAGCCTTTTGCATCATTCTCAACGTCTTTTAGTTTCTCCCATGAGTCTTTTGAGCTTGTACAGTTTACTCTAGCTTTAACTCAGAAAACTGTTCATTTTCTGTGCCTCTACAGACCTCCGCCAAACCGCAAGAACAAACTAACTGATTCAATGTTTGTTGATCAATTTCATGATCTTCTCGATCACTGTAATTCTCTTGCTGGCAGTCTGATAGTCCTTGGTGACTTTAACATCCACTTTGACAATCAGAAGCACCACACCACCTCTGCACTCATGGACATTTTACACATGTTCAGTCTTTCACAAGTTGTCGACAAACCAACTCATAGACAAGGGCATACTATTGACTGGATCCTTCATAGATGTGACGATGATATCGTGTGCTCAGCACAGGTTTCTGATGCAATATGTTCAGACCATTACTGTGTGATAAGTCATTTGAGGGCCATAGTCCCACCTCCAGTGCCTATGCTTACCATAGTGCGCAATGTTCGTGCCATTGACAGACTAGCCTTCAAGGCTGACCTCGTTCAGTCACTGTCTCACCATCCTAGTCCTAGTGCCGAGGAGTTTGATTCATGTTTACGCACTGTCTTAGACAATCATGCACCATCTTCAAAGCGTAAAAAGTCAGCTCATAGAATCAGCCCGTGGTATAGGTTTGTGAGCAAAGAGCTGCGTTCGGCTAAGCAGATGCGGCGCCAAGCTGAGAGAATGTGGTGCTCAACTAGGTTGACTGTTCACAAGCAGATATACACATGTTCTAAGAAGCATGTAAATGAGATTGTTCATGGAGCAAAATCTTCGTTTTACAACAGGAAGATCAGTGAGTGCACAACAAGCAAAGAATTGTATAATGTGACCAATAAGCTTATGGTGAAGAAGACTCCATCACCTCTTCCCACTACATTTCCCCCGTGCCAGCTGCCTCAGCTTTTTGCAGATTACTTCGTTGATAAGGTCCGCAAAATTCGTGATTCTCTGGATCTCATGCCCACTTCAGTTTTGTTCACCGAAAAACGCTTTAGTGGAGAACCTCTCTCAGCCTTCGAACCTGTGCTAGAGGATGAGGTCAGAAAAGTGATCACAAACACTGCCCCCAAAACTTGTGAGTTAGACCCCATACCCACTCCCTTGTTGTACGAGTGCCTGGATGAAGTGTTGCCTGCCATTACACAAATCATCAACAACTCTCTCTCCACTGGTATTTTTCCTGAAAGCTTCAAGACTGCACTTGTAAAACCCCTATTGAAGAAACCATCTTTAGACCCAAATGTACTGAAAAACTATCGCCCAGTTTCCAATCTTACATTTCTATCAAAGATTCTTGAGAAAATTGTCCTTGTTCAAACTTTAAAGCATGTCAACTCTAATAGTCTGTTCAGTGTATTTCAGTCTGCATATCGTCCCCATCGTAGCACTGAAACAGCTTTGCTGAAGATATTCAATGACCTGCTTTGTGCTTTGGACGAGCGTAAGATCACAGTCCTTGCTTTGCTGGACCTGTCCAGTGCGTTCGACACTATTGGCCATGAAATTTTGCTGTGCCGTCTTCAATCTGTATTTGGCATTGAAGGCACAGTCTTGGCATGGTTTAGTTCATACCTGACTGAACGATCCCAGATTGTTTCTGTCGACGGCTGTCGTTCTGAGCCATCACCTCTTCGGTTTGGTGTACCCCAGGGCTCGGTCCTAGGACCTGTATTGTTCTTACTGTATGTTCAGCCCCTGTCCGACCTGATTTGTAGTCGCTCAATTTCCCATCATGCATTTGCAGATGATACGCAGATGTACAAAAGTGATACTGTCGAGCGAGCTGTGAATGCCGTCCAAAGTATAAGCCAGTGCATTGACCATGTCAAATCATGGATGACCACCAACAAACTGATGTTAAATGATGGCAAAACTGAAGCAATGTTGGTAGCTAATCCAAGATTATCTTCGTCCCTGCCTTTACCGTCATCATTGTCTGTGGATGGAACACTCATTGGCTTCTCTGCGAGTGTGAGAAACCTGGGTGTTACACTTGACAGCGAGTTATCTATGTCACAGCATGTCAGTGCAGTGTGTAGATCCGCTTATCTGGAACTTCGTCGTATTAGTTCAGTTCGACACCTGCTGACCGTGGAAGCCACTAAAACACTAGTTTGTGCATTTGTGCTGTCCAAGCTAGATTATTGTAACTCTTTGCTTTGTGGCTGCCCTCAGTATCTCATTGATCGCCTCCAAAAAATTCAGAACAATGCAGCCCGGCTTGTTGTGAGAGTCCGTAAGACTGAGCATGTCACACCCATCTTGAAGTCCCTTCACTGGCTGCCTGTGTCCTCATGTATTCAATACAAAGTTATGTCAATCTGTTTTAACTGCCTTTCAGGCACCAGCCCAGAATACTTGTCCTCTTTGCTGCATGTGTATACACCCTCTCGTGAGCTCCGCTCCTCTTCTGATAAACGGAAGTTGTGTGTACCTTCTGTCCAAACTAAAACATTTGGTCAGCGCACTTTTGTTTATCAAGCCCCAGTGTTATGGAATACACTTCCTCTTGAGGTCAGAAACAGTGAGTCTGTCTCTGACTTCAAGAGGTCGTTGAAAACTCACCTCTTCAAGCTTTACTTTGAATAACTGCCAGTGTTTGATGCCTTAGTTGTAGTTCTGCAATCCTCCTTGTTTAGACTGAATGTTAATTAGAATATAAATTATTATGTATGTATTGTTGTTTAGTTTATTGTAAAAGTGGTGTGTTCGGGCATTGTGCTTTGTTTGTTATGTGCATATGTCATTGTGTTTTTATTTTTGTGTACAGATTGTAAAGCGCTTAGAGCTTTTGAGTAAGATTAAGCGCTATATAAATACTCATTATTATTATTATTATTATTAACAGGGACTTCGTTGTCCCGCAGAGACTATTCCAGGCCTCGCAAAAGTGACCGGTCTCAGACGACCGGTGGCCCAAAGGTGGGACCTAAGCCAGTGACAGGGACTTCGTTGTCCCGCAGAGACCATTCCAGTCCTGGCAGTAGTCACGGGGCGGAGACGTCCAAATGTACGAAGGTGGGCCCCAAGTCGGTGACAGAGACTGTGTTGTCCCGCGGAGAGTGTACAAAGCCTACCAGAGAGCGCCGGTCAGAGGCCTCTAGAGGTTACATAGGGACTTCGTTGTCCCGCAGAGACCATAGGTCTCCTCCGAGAGGTCGATCCTTAGAGACGACCACGGACACCCTTGGGGGGCCCAAGGCAGGGCCTTTACCTGTGGCGGAGAAGGCACCGGAACCTGGAAATGCGTCAGCGGGTGAGTTAGCTGACACGTCGTTAGTGCTAGTAACGGCTACCATTGATAAGGCCGCAGAGATGGCAGCACTTGGCGACACCACGACGCTACCAGACTTCGCTCGCTCAGAAGATCGCAGGCTCGACAAGTATAAGCGCCTGCGGGAGGGACGGCTGTCCGGGACTCTGGTCCATTATGAGCAGAGATACACGCCCTCGAGTGCGACCTTGGTAGCCACCTCGCCGCACGATAGAGCGGACAAACGACAGACAGAGAGATTTCCGCCTTTGCGAGACGCAGGCCCCCGCAGGGTGGACAGGCCGGGTTTGGACACGCGCACTACCTCCCGATCCCAGGTTAGGGGTGATGCTTCTGTTTCGCCTTTCCGAGCGCGGGGCCACAGCACACACGGCAGATATAGTTGGGAAAGACGACCCTCGACATCACGTCGGGATCCTGATCGCCGCTTTCGTTCGAGAGAGCTTAGCTCTTCGGACTCGAGTTGCTACCCCTTACCACGCAGAGACACTCAAAGGAGATCGAGTCCGAGACGGCACGCCAGTACAGTGGACTCTTACCGTCATGTTAGCCCTCGTTCCTTTCGTCGTCACGCCTCACGGGAACCCCGGGATAGGCGCCGCTCAGCGACTCGGACAAAACAGGACTCACGTCGGTCCCGGCGGACTTCGCACAGTTCCCGCTCTTCGCGTCACAGCCGCTCGCCGCGGGTGCACCGTGCTCCCAGGAGTTCGCCTTCTGCACCCGGTGGAAGACCTCCTCTTCCCAACATGGCTTCGTTGCCGCGGCGCCACACGACACCTCTGGCACCCGCGGATCCCGGGAGGGCTTCAGACAAGCTTGGAAGCGCCGCTCGTGGGCTGGACTCCATCAGCCTGACTCCTGGAGACTCGGTGTCCGCCTGGTTGGACGCCGCGCCGAGCCTGCACTCGGATTCTCCGGGGGAAACGGATGTTCCCCCAGCGTCGTTCGGACACAGAACGGAGACCATGCGTGCGTTAGACGAAGCGGCGAGACTTATTGCCGCTACCTTACCGGTGGAAGACTGCCCTCCTTCTCCACCGGCGAAGAAGAGAGCCTCGGCCTTTGTGGACGCGGAGCGTCACGCCAAGCGCTTCAAGTCTCTACCGCAACCGCCTGGATTTCGCGACATCCGGGATGCCCTGTCGACTCATCTACTGCAGGGTTCGCTTGGAGATACGGGATTCTTCTCGGACCACAAGTGGCCGGCGGACCTCATGATAGCTTTCCAGCAGAAGTGGTACGCAGGACACTCTCAGGCCTTTGCTTGCCCTCTGCCGGAGGTGGATCCCTCAGCGACTTCCTGTGCGGGCCTTACTCGACAAAAAGAAAGAGCGGTACTCCCCCCTGGACTGACTAAGACGGCGGTACTCATCCGCAATGCGCTAGCTTCGGCCGGGTTCTTGGACTTGGCGACTCAGGCGATAGTTCCACGGGTGGAGGAAGCTTGGAGCCCTACCATCGCACCGCTCTTGACCGACATCTTGGCCTTGACCGTGTCTTGCAACCGCGCAGCCTACCACACCTCGGTCAACGCGATGACAGCGGCGGCAAACTGCGACCTCATGCGGCGAGATGCTGTTTTACAAGCCTGCTCACTGCCGTCGGAGATCAAGAACCAGCTGCGGCGGGCCCCGCTGGGCAATGAGCTCCTCTTCGGCCCTCATTGGCAGTCGGTTAAGGAATCCAGCAAGGAATTGTGGCCCACCAGGTTCGCCCCGCCCCGCTTTCCTACAACCCGCAGGCCCGCGGGTCGAGGCTTGCGGACCTCCAGACCCAGCGGTCGCCCCTTTACCAGTCGTGGACGTCTTCCCCCCCGCCAACCGACCTTTGGTCGCCCCCGACGACCTAAACCTGGTCCCGCAGACGCCCCCGTCCCCGCCCCCGCTTGGCCTAGACCTGCCCGCCGTCCTTTCGGGCGTGGTAGGGCCCGATGACTACACTCCGACCACGTCTCCCCCGACCGCTTCCGGGTCCCCTGTCGGCGGGAGACTAGCACTTCACAGCGACGCTTGGACCTCGCTGTTTTCCGACGACCCGTGGATCCTCTCGACAGTTTGCCAAGGACTACAGCTGTCATTCCGCTCACCCCCTCCACTGCGCCGTTCTCCACTTTGGACGTCGATGCCCGTCGACTCGCTCAGAGCAGAGGCGCTACGCAACGAGGTGGCTGCACTTCTCCAGAAGAACGCCACAGAGGTAGTCAGACGCCACGACTCTCCGGCCTTCTACAGTCGTCTGTTTGTTGTTCCCAAGCCGGGGGGCAAGTGGCGGCCGGTCATCGACCTCTCCGCACTAAACAAGTTCCTCGTCGCCCCGCTGTTCCGCATGGAAACCGCTCGAGCTCTGCGTTCCGCGGTGCAGCCGTTCGATTTCGCCATCAGCCTCGACCTCTCAGACGCCTATCTAAATGTTCCAATGCACCCGGCGTCCAGACGCTTCCTTCGTTTCGCCTTTGCCGGAATCGTCTACCAGTTCCGCGCTCTACCCTTTGGTCTCAACCTCAGCCCGTGGGTGTTCACCAGGATCATGGATGCGGTCGTCGCCAGGGCCAGAAGGACGAGCTCAAGCCCTACGTCCAACTACCTCGACGATCTTCTTCTACGAAACCAGGTGGACTCCACCTTGGAGAGAGACCGAGACGCACTCCTGGACCTCCTCGACTTCCTCGGGTTCATCGTCAACAAGGGCAAGTCCGACCTCTCCCCGTCCCGCTGTTTCGTCCACCTGGGAATGGAGTTCCACACCGATCTCAACTTAGTAGTGCGACTCCCGGAGACACGTATACAGAAGATCAGCGATCTGGCGCGACAGGTGGCTCAGCAGGACAGGGTCTCTGCACGGGTGTGGCTACAGTTGCTGGGCCTGATGAGTGCGGCTTCAGACCTGATTCCCCTGGGACGTCTCTATTCCCGACCGCTCCAGTTGCACCTACTTCTTCATTGGCGACCCTCGACGGACGACATCGACGCTCTGATTCCGGTTCCCCCGATGTTACTCCCACACCTGAGGCGCTGGGCGGACCACAACTGGCTGGCTTCGGGAGTCTCCCTCTACACACCGCCCCCCAGCTTGTCCCTTTGCGTCGACGCAAGTCTCGCCGGTTGGGGAGCCCATCTGCTACCGTCATTCACGACAGCCTCGGGGGTATGGCCCACGGATCTTCTGACCCGACACATCAACTGGTTGGAGTTGCAGGCGGTGTGGCAGGCGTTATTGACGTGGGACTCTCAGCTCCAGGGTCAGGAACTGCTCGTGCTGTCCGACAACTCCACAGTCGTCGCCTACCTACAGAAGCAGGGCGGTACGCGCTCCCCTTCTCTGTGCATCCTCCTGTACCAGCTGCTTCGTTGGTGCGAAGATCGGGGCATCACTCTGCGCGCCAGACACATCCCAGGTCATCTCAACGTGCTGGCTGACTCCTTATCACGCCGCGGACAGCTCCTACACACAGAATGGACACTGCGGCCGGACATCTTCCAGTTGATCGCGGCCAGATGGGAAGCTCCTATGGTCGACCTGTTCGCCACCCGTTGGAACCACCAGTTGCCGCTGTTTGTCTCGCCGGTTCCAGATCCTCTAGCTTGGGCGGTCGACGCACTGTCCATTCCCTGGGACGGGCTCATCGCCTACGCTTATCCGCCGACGGTGCTGGTTCCCAAAGTCCTCCACAAGCTTCGCGGCTGCAACACGATTCTGTTCCTGGTGGCGCCCTTCTGCTGGAGCAAGTCGTGGACGACGGACCTGCTCAACCTAGCCACCAGTCCACCTCTTCAGCTTCCTACGCCTCGCACGATGCTCAAGCAACCTCGACAGCCGCTGTTTCACCCTTGCCCGGAGCGCCTCCTTCTACACGCTTGGAGGTTGTGCGGCAGGCCCTCACCAGAAGAGGCTTCTCAGGTGACGCAGTGGAAGCTATCGCTGCTGCACGCAGACCCTCTACCAGACGAGTCTACGAGGGGAAGTGGAAGGTGCTGTGCGACTGGTGTGGTGACAACAACCTTAACCCCACCGAGTTGACGATGCCCCAGCTGGCGGAGTTCTTCCTCTGGCTGTTCAACTTCCAGAGTTTGGCGCCTATTACCATCCGGGGTTACCTGGCAATGATTGCTGACACCTACCGCCACCTGGGCCGGACAGACCCTGGTGCCTGCAAAGACCTGGCTGATCTCATGACGCACTTCGGTTTACAACGCCCGGCGCTACGGTCACTGTTGCCTAGATGGGACCTACCTTGGGTGCTGACCTGGCTCAACTCTGCCCGTTTTGAACCCCTACAGTTGGCAAGCTTACCGGATGTAACTAGAAAGACGTGCTTCCTGTTGGCCCTTGCTACCGCTTCCAGGGTCAGTGAGCTTCACGCGCTGTCCACACGATCAGATTGTCTGCAGTTCCGGACTGACGGCTCGGTGCAACTGCTGCCTGAACCATCCTTTCTCGCCAAGACGCGGTCGCCTCTGACGACCCCACAGATGATGACCATCCGACCTTTACGTGTGACAGAATCCACCCGGGAGTCCAGACAACAGGACCCGGTGAGAGCCTTGCGTGTGTACCTGCGACGGACCAGACCGCTGCGCAGAAGACGGACCCGCCTTTTTCTCCCTCTGTCCCCAGGTAGACAGGACATATCCGCCCAGACCATCTCCTCATGGATTCGATGGGTGATCCGCTCGGCCTATCAAGACCTCGCGCCAGAAGTAGCCCAACGTATGCACATCAGGGCGCACGAGGTCCGAGCCATGGCCACAAGTCTCGCCTTCGACCGCAATTGTGCAGTGAAAGACATTGTGGCGGCCGTGGGATGGCGAGCGGAGTCCACATTTGCCCGATTCTACCTGAGGGACCTCTCCACCCAGCGGCAGAACCTCACGCTGGTGGGAGACATCGCAGCAGCGCAACACTCCCTCCCGGCGCCCTAGGCGCCGTAAGTACCTTAGCTAAAATTATCGGGAGTTTGCTGTGCGAGGGCGGGTCTGTGGGCTGTGTCGTTGGCAGTGGGGGCGATAGGGCGGCACCCACCTCCTCTTTGTGATTCTCCCTAAGTGTAATACCATCGGTAATGTGTTTTGAGAAAACAAATAAATTTTTCAATTAAAATATATTTTTTTGAA
This sequence comes from Semisulcospira habei, assembly GCA_036245525.1. Taxonomy (NCBI): domain Eukaryota; kingdom Metazoa; phylum Mollusca; class Gastropoda; family Semisulcospiridae; genus Semisulcospira; species Semisulcospira habei. The sequence continues at coordinate 117,415,868 of BTPG01000004.1, read as the reverse complement.
AAATACTTACCGATGGTATTACTCGAAGGTCCCTCCCACCGGCCCCGCTTGCCGCGGTTGGCTAAGAAACTAAACTGAGGTATGACGGGTATTTTCGCACCGGATGGGAAGAAGGGGAGGCTATTCTGGCGGGGGCCTATTCTATGGCGCCCCACTCCTGCCAACGATACCGTATACGGACACAACCAAATTTGGCTAAAATTAGGCTAGCTAAGAACCATTCCCTAAGTGTAATACCATCGGTAAGTATTTTTCAAAAAAATATATTTTAATTGAAAAATTTATTTTTCTAAATGTGCGTATGCATGGTGCAGGAGTGTGAGTGTGGCGTCATCAGTACATCTGTTTTGCTTGTATGCAAACTGGAAAGGATCTTGATAGGGCTTGACCTGATCGAGCAGTCTAGAAAGGACAACACGCTCAAAGCACTTCATTACTATAGAGGTGAGAGCTACAGGGCGATAGTCATTGAGTGTCTTGGGCTTGTTGTTCTTGGGGACAGGGCAGACTGTAGATGTTTTCCAGAGCCTAGGTACAGTGCAATCCTTCAGAGACCAGCTAAACAAACGGCTATAAACAACAGACAATTGACTGGCACATACTCTCAAAACTCTACCGCAAATATTATCAGGGCCTACTGCTTTCTTAACATTCAGTTTGCTAAAAAGCTTCTCAACCGCCTTGCCATGGATCTCAAAGTCTTCATCAACATTGCCTGCCACATTTACTTCAAGCTGGGAAATCATGCTATCTAAATCATCCTTCAGATCATCTTTCTCAAATCTACAATAGAACTCATTCAGTTTTTCAGAAAATTCAGTTTGTTCTTTCATTGGCATGCTACTGCTACTGAATTTTGATTTATTGAGGCCTGATAAAGTTTTAAGTCCTTTCCATGCTTCTGCTAAGCTACCTGATTCAAACTGTGACTCTACTTTCTCTTTATACTTTTTCTTAGCGTCTAAAATCTGCTTCCTCAATTTATTTTGTACTGCTTTCCTTTCTACTCTGTCTCCAGTCTGAAATGCAACTTTTTTCTCATTCAATGTGGCTTTGAGAGACTTTGAAATCCATGGTTTGTTGTTGGGATACAATTTCACTGTCTTAGATGGAATAATCATATCTTTACAGAAATTCACAGTCAGAAGTTACTTCAGTAGCTTCGTCTACACTGGCACTAGAATCAAGAAACACGTCCCAATCTGTACACTCAAAACACCCCTGCAACTGTTCTACACTATCCTTAGACCACACCTTAACTAACTTCTTCACTATGGGCTCTGTCTGGATTTTGGGTTTGTATGCTGGGACAAGAAACACAGTATTGTGGTCAGAGTTACCTACGGGAGGGAGGACGAACGATCGGTATGCATTGGGGACGTTTCCATACACTAAATCTAACGTCTTGTTCTTACGAGTGGGGACAGTCACGTACTGGTGAAAAGTCGGTAAGCTCGTGCGTAAGTCACAGTCGTTAAAGTCACCTGCAATAAAGTTGGGGGCGTCAGGGGAGATAAGCTGTAACTCTCTAATCGCATCTGCTATCTGGGCTGAGGCGTGGGAGGGGTTGGAGTGAGGGGGGGTGTAGATGACCGTTACAAAGATCTGACCAAACTCACAGGGGAGATAACGGGGTCTGAGTGAAACTGACAATAAGTCTACATCACGTGTTGTAAGAAAGGTTTTACCATCAGATATCTCTGTACCCGGTTGGGATGGAAGTTGTAAATACATGTATTTTAGAAAAACAATTTTTGTCAAAACTGGCTATTTGTGACCACCTATTTCCTGATCTCTTGTGACCCTGGGTGGGACCGAAAAAAAGTTGAATCCTAAAGCGAGGGTCTTAGGGCACTTTTGAAGCGAAAAGTTTTTTGTTTTTTTTAAATCCGGAAATCCGGCTGTAGCCGGAAAAGTACCACCCATGCCTTTCTGATGGTCATCCAAATGAGTATGCATAGGAAGGACTTGGCTAGTCGGATATCCCTGCTCTTAGTGTTCTAGGGAAAGTAATCTTGTGGTGGCTGAAGTTGCCACCTATTGGCAGAGTAATTAAGCATTATTTTAAACACATTTTTTGATAGTGTGACTATTGTTCTGTTTTACTGTTTTCAGGTGAAGCGGAGGCAAGTTTGCGCACACCATAAGCGTTACAGAAAACAAAGTTGTACTATATTACTGTATATATCTTACTCCTTGTGCATCCGGTCACCACTACTGTAAACAGTGTCGATGGCCCTATGCAAAAGGGGGTTGACCGAGAAGAAAGAACTAACCAGGTATTTCTGGATGAGCTCTGACCCCACCACACGCAGGAATGTAGCAGATGTCTGGTTGGCAACAGCTTTTGCCAGAAGAGTTTTACCTGGGACATACACCAAGCGTTGATATGCACTTCCAAGAGAAATGAACAATTCAACAGAGAAAAATACAACATTCCAATATTAAAAGTAAAACTAAAACTTTAAGAGTTAGAAAGAAAAAAATAAAACCCCCCCACACACACAACTTCCATTCCATAATTTGTAACTTCCAGATTTGTAACTTCCATTCCATAATATTCCATAATTTGTAAGTGTATTGCAGGGTCACGCTAGGATTTTTCAAAACAAGCCCCTCCCATCTTTCACCCCTCCTGTTTTTTTAAGTTCAGATCAAAAGCGGTCCCCAGCAAATGCTTTCTGGAAGATAAGGGACATAAGCGTTCACCAGCAGAATTCTAATCGGCTGGGACTGGCAGCTTCAAATTTTTCTGGCATTCTCTGTTCATAAATGGTAAAATACCAGTAATTACCGGTTATTGTGAACCCTGTCATGGTCAATCAGTCTATAACAATCTTTAGAGAAAAACTCCAAAAAGTGAGAATTTCACCCTATGAGCTCAATGTGTTAAGCCTGTTGTGCATGCAGCTACTGGAACTAATTACAGCAATGGTGGTTGCATGCGCAAAGAGGCTAAATTTTACACATCTGTTTTGGAAATGAGACTGCAATGTTAAACTTATAGTGCCTTACCTGTTCCAGGTGGACCGTACAGAATGACACCTTTAGGAGGCTTGATCCCCATTTCTTCGTAATACTCAGGGTGAGTGAGAGGCAGTTCTACGGACTCTTTGATTTCCTGTATCTGGTCATCCAGCCCTCCGATGTCTGCGTATGTTTCCTGCGGAGCCTTTTCAAGCTTCATCACTGTCACCATGGGGTCTGTGTCATCAGACAACACTCCCACCACAGCGTGTACCTACAACAGTACAACAAACACAACACTTAGCACCTAGAACTCTTGGGTCAAATCTGAATTTATTGTCTGAGGGCTACATTACATTTCAGGTGATGAATCGACCATGACAGTGCAATAAACACAATGCTTAACACAATGGATCATAGGCTCAAAAGTCCCATATTTTGCAGTAGTTCTCCGACTCCGAAGACTACATTATGCATCAGGAAACAGATCAGCCATGCTAGAGTTGTTCCAGATTTCTGGATAAACTATGATCCCACCACACAGGATGTAGATGTTTGGTTGGCAACAGCTTTGGCCAGAAGAGTTTTGGGATATTCTGGCATTACCCTTGATTTATCATAACATATCCATCTTCAACTGGTGAATGTGTCAACTCTTCACTTTTGCCACCTGCTGCAGGAGATAATAGGATCACCATTTTTGCAAAATTTGTGTAAATCACGCCTTTTTGGGAGGCCCTATGCATCTCTGTGAGGTGTCTGTGTACACACATCTTTGAGACAACCCCTTATTTGGATCTAGGGCCAGTGATAAGTCCGTTACACACCTCTCAATCAGTGAAGTTGGGTTGATAGAGGGAACATTTTAAATCACTGGAGGATGAAGACATTTATCTGTAGCACATTTTGTTTCCAGTACATCTGCAGACAAAACCAGGCCTGTAGCAGCCATGTTCACTGGGGATCAGTAGTTTAAACGGGCCTCAATGTTCCTGTATTCAGTTGTAGTATGCACTATATGTTATTAAAAGGATTCTAATTTTATTTTTTAAGTATATTTTTACACTTAATTACATTTATTATTAAGAGAAGAAACAATTACGAAAAAGCATGCCTTGAGCTCAAATATCGTTACTCAACAATAAGGTATCCCAAATCAGGTGATCGTCACATGATACAAGATGTACGCGGACTTGTTGCTGTGAATTTCAGTGTGCTGACGAGTTCTTTTGATTTGTTCTACATAAGCTTGTTTTTTCCCCCAAAAAAGTGAATGTGCAAAGTCACTTTGTGCAATTTTATGTCTTATTAAAAGTTTGTCTCGTTTATTTCCATCGCTTTTCCCATTTCATTACTAATACTACAGCACCAAAACAAAATGCAACCCACAAAAACAAAAGCTATCTTCGAAACCGATGTCCGAAGTGCAATATGCTGCATGTTGTAAAAGAGAAAGAGTGCCATACCATTTGGTTTTAACTGTCATGCCTGAACAAAGTTCGGAAATTATATATTACTGTAACATTTAATTCAATCAGTTGCACTGGTAAGCTATGTTGTGATGTGTAGTCACTTCCAATGCAGTCTCAGTGATCACTGATGGTACAGTACACAGCACATTGACAGAATACACAGCACAATGTGAACATGCTTGGATGTTGATGCAATGTTTTGTTTAAAATTAAACCCTATCGCGCTAGCAGTAGCCTAGCTACACAAAAGAGGAACTGTATTCTGCTGCTGCGTAATTTGCAGTTTGTCTGCATATTGACATTTAAAGTTCACTGCAAGGTTTCTTAGCAGCTAGCATTAGCACTGACACTCATATATATTGGGATTAAAACGAGAAAGGTGACACTGAGATGAGTTAATTAGTTAATAAATCACTCACTCAAGTGATCAATGAATGAGATATATGATGAACAGCGAGTTTTAAGTCAGGGTGGATTTGGAGGGGGGGGGGGGGGGGGGGGGAAGTGGCGTAATAATATAATAATGTACATGTACTATTTCTTTCAGTGTTTCAATCTCCCATTCATAACACCAGTGGGCTCGATGAGTTCTCATGTTTTATTTGAGTGATTTGCAAAATACATGTACTCGTTGCTATCTTATTTTCTTACTGGCTTTGACATTTCGCTGGAAGATTTACAGTCCCATACATTAAGCCTGTCCATAGCTGCCAACCCTGAGGCGACAAAAATTGGGAGTTGCCTCCACGACGCTAGCTGTTGCTTCCAGGGGCCGAAAAATCAAACAACGGGGGGTGGGTGGGTGTAAGGCGCTAAACCTTGGTCATAAAATCGAACAACGGTGTGTGTGTGTGTGGGGGGGTTACACACCTTGCTCCGGCCGAATAATCAAACAGTGTGCGTCAGCCCGCCTAGGTTTACTGTGCATGTCTGCCCGGCACATTTTACAAAAGGCAAAGTGTTCACCCTTTCTCGATTCGTCAATGTAAGGAAAGGAACTCTTGTAGTCTGGATGGAACTTCACCAACCACTTCTGCTTCTTTGGAGATATGATTTTGTTGAAAATCAAAAATACCAGTTGTGAAAATCGCTAAGCATGTGTAGGGCAATTTCGAAGCAACTGGAACAAACACAGAATGGATGGAAATTTGCTGCGCAGGCGTAATCAAGACTGGCTGCTGGTCCCCAAAAGCTTAGCGGTACAGTATAGCTGTAGGCTCTCAACTACAGGCGCTTGACCCCACGCGGTATGCCCAAATGCCTCAAATTTTAAAACAAAGCCCGAAAATCGGGAGAACTGTACAAAAAAACAGAAAATCGGGACCTGAAAAAAAATCCAGAAATTCCCGAAAAATCCGGGAGGGTTAGCAGATATGCCTGTCCCGCCTAACGCACACGGAGGTTGAGTATATCATTGATGTGCGTGTGTTGGCAGCGTTTTGTTGAGATGGCAGTTGTGGCCTTATCTTTAAGTTTGGTGTACATATTATGGCCACCAGTACTATGTACAGAACTGATGGCTGCATGTGCAGGCTAGTTCACGGCATCACTGATCAATGTGTATTGGGCAGCCTATTGTTTAAAGTGATCAGTGGTGGCATCATCCATGATGTCTGTGTGCATTTGGCCACTGGTACTGTTTACAAAAGTGCTGTTTACAGAACTAGTGGCTGTGTATGCATATTAATTCTGTTACTGTTATCAGGTGTGGCCTCATATCTAAGTCTTGGTGCCCATGAGCATGAGGCCAACAGTACTTTTACAGAACTGATCGCTGCATGTGCAGTGTGATTAAGTGAATACATGAAATTTGTAGGTGGGCAGCTAAAATACAGGCAGTCAATACAAGCCACTTTCTTAACCTTAAGTCTCTATATTGGTTTTACAGTCCACTAAAGCCCATCAGTATACAATTGTGCATGTATTTGGTGGGTGTTCTGCAGTTTTGAGTTTGTGTATGTGGGGTGGGGTTGGGAGCAGGCGGTATGGCACCTATTACCATGTATATGTTCTCATGTTGCATGTTGATGTGTATGTACAAAACATACATTACAAACAAAAATAAATAAAATAAATAATTTAAATAAATAAGTTAGTTATTTGGGTTTAACGCTGAGCAGGCCACTATGGCCATCTCACGGTGGTTAAATAAATAAGATAAAGTAACTAAAAGATACCTGGGACGTATGAATGCTAAGTAAAGGATAGATTATGAACTTGCACAGATGTGCATGTCTTTTGGTTGGTGTTCTGCAGTTTTGTGTGTGTGTATGTGAGTGGGGTTTGGAGTGGGCGGTATGGCACCTCTTACCATGTATATGTATGTCCTAATGTTGTATGATGATGTGTATGTACAAAACCTACATTACAAACAAACAAAATAAATAAGACAAAATAAGTCAAAGATACCTTGGACATGAATGCTAAGCAAAGGATAGATTATGAACATGCACAGATGTGCACATCTTTTGGTGGGTGTTCTGCAGTTTTGTGTTTGTATGGGGTGGGGTTGGGAGTGGACAGTATGGCACCTATTACCACATATGAGCCTGTGACAAAAGGTTGTTTGTACCAAAAGTAACAACCAACAGAGATGTCTTTAAAGTGGGCTAATTTTGGGCACTGGTTAGTTTTGATGTATCTGGCATGTGAAATTAATTAATGTGAATGCAGAAACAGATGATTTCCAGCAGCAAATAATTAAATCTGGCCCTTTCTGACATTGCTGGTTGTTACGGTGGACGTACGGTAATAAATAATTATGACCACATTAAGCCAGTTTATCTTTTTTGATTATTCTCTTTCAAAAGAGTACTCCCACCTGGGTCTGCCCTGGGGGACTTGGGTGGGGTTAACTACCTTTTAGTTCCCAGGGTCACCCTGGTCAGCCCTACAGGGTGGGTTTTCCCCTTTATTCTGGGGCATGTGTTTCTGTCTAACCTTGGTCCTTTCACCTGTATTTTCCTTTTTAAAACTCTCCCTACTGTCTGCGCTGCCTTTAGCTCTTGATATTGGATGCGTGTTGCTAAATGGTCTTGGCTTTATTTAGGCCCCATGTCGTAGGTTTATTTAACGTATTGGACCGGCTGGAGACATACATTCAATATTCTGTTTAGTTTTCTTTTCGCTAGCAGTGCAGGCACGTCCTGAGAAAGTCTTGTTGCTGTCGGGATGCTATGCAATGTACAATCAATCAATCCATCTTTCAAAAGAAATTAATTGTATAACCTGTTCTCACAAGTGGAAGTATGAAGAGTATGTTATTCCTTTTGAAATCTAGTTTTCTGTAACAGTGTTGGTTGTTACGGTGGACATAGTCAATTTAAATCACAAAAACACATTACTTTGTGTGATTACCACTTACTTACTTACGCCTGTCACCCCTATCCGGGTATAGGCCGTCGACGAGAGACCTCCAGCAACTCCTGTCCTGTGCTTCTCCTTCGATTCTACTCCAGGTGGTTCCCAGTCTCTTGATGTCTGTTTGGAGGTCTCGACGCCAGGAGTTTCTCGGCCTACCTCTTTTCCTCTTTCCCTGGGGGTTCCATGACAATGCCTGCCTAGTGATACTGGAAGCTGGCTTTCTCAGACTGTGACCGATCCATCCCCATCTTCTTCGCCCAATTTCATTCTCTGCTGTTATCTGCTCTGTTCTCTCCCAGAGTCTGACGTTGCTGATCTTCTCTGGCCAGTGGATTTTCAAAATTCTTCTAAGGCAACTGTTCATGAAGGTCTGTACTCTGTTGACTGTGGTTTTTGTCAATCTCCATGTCTCTGCTCCATATAGGAGAACTGCTTTTACATTGGAGTTGAAAATCCGGACTTTGGTGTGTTGTGACAGCTCTCTGGAACTCCACACTTTTTTCAACTGGAGAAAGGCTGCTCTGGCTTTACCGATTCGTGCTCTGACATCTGCATCAGTGCCGCCTTTTTTGTCTATGATGCGTGTGATTACCACATTTTACATAAAAGTTTTTCAGTCATTGTCCTTAGATGAGAAAGGAAACTTTGTGAGAACTAATTTTCTGTTGTGCAGTTTTCTTCATTAAAAATATGTTGGTTGTTACGCACATGATGTTTTGTCACATGCTCATATATATATATTGTGAATATTTTCTTGTTGTATGCTGATGTGTATGTACAAAACCTATATTATAAACAAACAAAAATAAATAAATTTAAATAAATAAAATAAAGTCAAAGATACCTGGGACATGTGAGTGGCATATAAAAGGATAGATTATGAACATGCACAGATGTGCATGTCTTTTGATGGGTGTTCTGTGGTTTTGTGTGTGTATGTGGGGTAGGGAGCAGGTGGTATGGCACCTAGTATTACCATATATTTGAACATTGTATGTATGTTCTCATCTTGTATGCTGATGTGTATGTACAAACCTACATCACAAACAAACAAAAATAAATGAATAATAAATAATAAGTAAATAAATAAAATAAGTCAGAGATATCTGGGACATATGAATGTGCATGCTAAGTAAAGGATATATTATAAACATGCACAGATGTGTGCATATTGAAAACTTTCTTCCTTTCCTCCCCTTGGTGGCCACCACCATACCACTAGTGATCATGTGCATCAAGGAATTACTTCCATCCATAATTAAAAAGATAAATAATAAATAGAGATTAAGTGAATACATAAATCAATCAATAATAAATAATAAAACATGTAATATAATGGAGAGGGCTACTATCTGTATTGTGTCTCATGCAGTCCTGATATAAGAGTTTTTTGAGTACTTGCATGCGGACTGGCTTAATGGGTTGCAAAAACAAAAATTCCTACATTTAGGTGTTCTGTTGAACATGGTAATTTCATTTAGATGGAAATGGTTCGGAGATGGATTTCAGTCTGCCTGGCTTGACCAGACGGATAAGGCCGTGCTTGGCCAGTTAGAAATCCCATCTCCACTAATAAAAAAGAGCAGGTCTACATATAGAGTAGGTTGTCACAGGAATTTTTTCACATTCAAAAGACCATAAATTCTTTATAGTTTTCTAAAAGTAAACATTAAGATGAGCTTGCATGCAAAATTTTGTGAAAATATCTTAAACAGTTTTTGAGTTATAGAAGAGATGTTTACCCCCCCAAAAAAAATGGAGTAATGGGCTATGCCAGAAAGAGTAATCTTGGGTAAAAAGAGTAATGCTTTCTGTCAGCACATTTGATCGTTCTCAAACGCAATCTCACTCAACAAGTTCTTACAAAGACTTGCAGTTTTTATTTGCACTCGAAATGAGATACAAGTGAAAAGAAAAAGAAATCACTGTGTTAATTCAGGCATGCCTACCCTCAATTTGAAGTTTCAGTATTAGCTATTTGAAATTTCAGTAATACTATTAAAATTTCAGTAATACTATTACTATTGTTACCTATTATTTCTGCACTGTTTTTTTATATTGTGCGTTTTATATTAGCACGAGCGCAAAAATAAAAATGACACACACACACATCACTGACCAGGACACATATAGTCTGCACATCTCTGTAATGGGTTAAATAATGGTTGGGCCCCCCCCCCCCCCCCCCCCCCCCACCTCCTCCACTTAATTTTTTTTTAAAACTTGCACATTGCGAAATTTTCTGATCATTGCACTTAGGCCCAACCAAGGGAAAGCAGACACCGACAGGTTGGTTTAGATAAAGGGACGTAATCGAGCAAATTGTCCTAGTGTGCTTACTCCCCTTGTTATTGTTTTAATTTGACTAACTCCAACATTTACTTTATTTCTAGTTTTAAAAGGCAACTAATATTAATGATAAATTAGGAAATCATATAATTATTATTTTATGTACTAATGTTGGATCTGGTCATGGACCCGGTTATGTTTTGAAGTAGGATTTTGTTTGATCACTTTCTAAGAAAAAAAGCGGATTGGAATATGATTTCCAAAATCGTAGTTTTTGTTTTAAATAATCGTAATAGTGTGAAAAAAATCGTAGTGGCGTAATCTATGCCAAAAATCGTAAGCAATTACTCCAAAATCGTAAGGGTAAACATCTCTGGTTATAGTGATTTGAAAATTGTGTCATTCTGTCGTTTTGGGTCAAATTAAAGAAATGTCCATGTTTGAGGCCTCAGCAATAACACAGTTTTGTCAGCAAACACTGTTTAAAATGTTCAAACTACTTAGATGAAAATAATACTAACTAAACCCACTTTTCCACAATAATGTATGAATAACGAGGCCTGAATGAGCTCTTGCGAGTCACATTTTCCCTCGTTAAACTGAGCGAGCAGCCATATTGGGGTCACCACCATTCATCACCTAATGTAAATATTAGCCTGCAAATCAAGCATATCACTGCACTATGCATGCCTATTTTTTGGGATGTACTCAAGGCTAATAATATGTCTGTTATTAAGGCTCAAAGTATGCACTGGAATAAACTTGTAACTTGTGTGATTGACATTTTCAACGTTATGCACCCAAATGTCTTGCTACATATCAGGGCCGTGTACGAGAACTGGTTTTCCCACAGCGAAGAAATAGAGCTCGAAAAACACTTCTAAAAATATGTCTCCATCCTAAGGACAAATATTGTTGTTATGCATACACCATATGGCATTAGTACTTTCGTTTCACACCTGCAAACCAGTGTTACTCTTTTGACAAACTACTTACCTCTGCAGAAATTACATAATCTGCTAGACGATAACTTCTCATCCCAGCCATCCCATTTCAGTATATGGTGTTTTCACATAAGTATTTGTTGGAAGAAAGTGTGTCATACTTATTTTTACCGACGCTGTGCATAGACGCAGGCAAAACTGAAAACACCAGCCTGACCATGGAGACAGATGACCAATCATAGCCCAAGGACTGCTCCTAAATAGCTTGACAACACATCAGTACATGGCTGCCCCAGTCCAACATCATACTTATCCACTTGTGCATGCAGTCACTTGTATTGTAAATAGACACTGGTGGTTGTATGTAAAGGGGTTTATCATGGGTCTTTGGGATGATCATTAAAGAATGATACTAACCTTGTGGTTAAGCAGCACAGAACAGCCTGGTTCAAGCTGGTCCTTATCCACAAAGGACAAGATGGATACGTAGTGTTCACTGCCCACAGACGTTGACACGATGGCATGATTGTCGTCAATGATCTCCTCAAGGTTGCCCACTGACATTGGGGTGCCCCGCAGTTCATCAACTTTGCTGCGCTCCTCCTACAGAACAAGACATTACAAATGGTAGTTTGCTAAGAGTTTGTTTCTGGTGATAGACATTTATAAAGATAATCAGAAAATTGGGTACAACAAATTATGGGTACGTGTGTGCAATATTTGTGTCCCAAATTCCAAGGAAAGAGTGAAAATGAGAAGTTATTGAATAGCTTCTAGTGACATCTTTTAATTTTAACCCCCTTGTGTGAGCAGCCACTGACACTGTAAACAGTACTGGCGGCTTCATGCAAAAGGGAGTTATGCTGGATGTACTAATGTCACTCATTGTCACCAAGTGTCAGGCTTTAATCTACTTTGTCAAGAGAAACAACATGTAAAATGAGCCATGCCCTCCCTCTATCACCACATACACAATGTGATGAAGCTCTATGCCCAAGCATAGTACTCATACAGTAGGATAAGTACGGTACGGTTTTTGTTAACGGTTTGTTTGGTGCCAATAGTCCGTGAGGCCGAGATCCACGTGAAATCTTTAAGGAATGGTTAACACGGGGAGTTTAGTGAGTTCTGTTATAGTGAGTTCTAGGCGAAAGTTAGTCTGTCAGAGGTTTAGAAACAGTAGTGCGGGGCTTGACTGTCATTCTGGACAGACGTTATGCGAGATACCTTAGCCCGCATTCCAAGACTCTGAAGCCTAGAATTCAGGTATGTTTTTGATATGTAGTTATTGATGCTTAGTTGAAGATAGTATGCGTTGGTAAGAGTAATTTGGTTGTATAGTGTTGGCCGGTTTGGTTCAGTTATGTTGGTTTAGAATTCAGTGAAGTAACCGGTGTTTTTGGTATACAGTTATTTACCGAGATGGATGACTAAAGGAATGTAAGGTGTGTATGCTTAAGTCGCTAGGAAGGTAGTACGTGGATGGTTAAGCATAGTCTTTTCCAGTGTATAGAGTAGTGTATAGCAAGAGTGTTAGGCTGTAGTCTGTTTCAAGATAGTGACAGAGATATGGGGGTGTTACGGAAGAAGACAGTTTATGAAGCACGTGTGTGTGTGAATGAACGTGTGAGTTATTTGTATCAGCCAGGTTAAGTGACGTTTCTCATTGATCCAATATGTTGTGTGTTTAGCAAGCGTTACGTTTGGATCCTTCTTGTTGTGTTTAGAGTGCTTGTAAAGAGTGGAACGACGGACGCCGAGACGTCAGTCACAGATGGGACCTAACGTGAGGTCATCCCTCCAGCTCTTCGCTCAGAGTGAGTCTGATCGGGACCAAGATACCCGGATCACAGCGAGAACTGCGCTACGGTGCGAGTACAAGGACGTCCGTGTTACAGACAGGACGACAGGAAAGAGCATACAACGGACTTGCACGCCTAGACGTGAGAAGGACCAACGTAACCAGGCAATAACATCAAACAGGTTGGAGACTGAGAACTAACACCTAGCCTGGCGAGATATTGTGAATTGTGTGTGTGTGATGTTCGGATGTTAGTAGAGAAGTGTATATAGTTTGATAATCGTTTTGAACCTTTTAGTGTATAAATGTTACTTTAGAAAGGGAGCCCATGTGTTGAGTTTTACCGCATGAATGCGCCCGCCTGAGTCAGTGTATGCGTCTGTTGTGCGAGAGTCTGTGCGTACGGCTGTGGGCAAGTCTGCGTGCGTTACACACAAACAGTGCATTATTTCATACATCTTCATTTCAAAAGAGTCACAGTCTCACACCTCATGTTTCTCTTCTTGTGGCTTGAGTCTCTCCTGGTTCTTGATGAACTCTTCTTCCATCAACAGGTAGTCTTTAATACGCTCTAGTTTCAGCAGCTTTAGTCGACATCTTGTGTGTGGAGTTACTGTTAAAAAAAGAGTGTTGTGTAATTATTGTTAGTATTATCACTATTTAGTATTTATCTGAGCCACATGAACAACTAGCCATAAATAAAAAATACCCCCCCCCCACCCCCCCCCCCCCCCAAAAAAAAAAAAAAAAAAAAAAAAAAAAAAACCCAACCCAAAACAAAACAACAACAAAAAACCAAACCCAAAAACAACAACAAATGTTTCATGCCTCCCCTTCACAGACCCCCAGCAAAAGTCACACAATTTTTACCCTGTGGAAGTTTGGTTGCAGCATCTGGCCCCTTTGTCTTCTTCTTTTTCCTGCCCACTCTGGTAGGGATTGGAGGCTCATACTTGCGCTTCTTGTCCTGCCATTAAATAAAGTACTTGTCATAGCTCATTTCAAAGCTAGGTACATCACAAGCCAAAATCCACCTAAACCTGCACGACCTGATTTATTGCAATTCATGTGACCAAAGGACTGTCAACACTCGCTTAAGTTAAAATCTTGTGTTCTGCATAGACAGCTTCAATAAAGCCATACACTGCTTTGTACAAAAGAACGAAAGTAATACCATTACACTGGTACAACATAAGGAAAGGAGAATATTTAAAGGACAACTTTAACATTCTTTGTTCACTTAAATTAATGTATATCAAACAACTCACCTTATCATCTGACTTGTCCCCTCCAGCTCCACCCGAACCTCCAGACTGTTTTTGACCCTAACAAGAACAGAACAAAGCAAGATGTAGCTAGTCTTCGGAGCTGAGCACCGAGTAACGATACACGGGCAAGGCAATTTATGATGGGTTCATGCAACACAGACTGCAAGAGCAACCACAAGCTCATTCTTATGATCGTTTGCTATTTCCTTCAATCAAAAGTGAAAACAAACAGTCTAAAATATACTTAGTGCTCCAAGTATGTCTAATAAATGTGAAGAAACCTCCGACTAAACAAGCAATAGGTCAGAGTAGATCAACAAAGGACCATTCGGGGAAATGCAGTGTTGTGAGTAGAGGTGCACGGTACTATTACCGTATTATACTGGTATTATATCGGTTCGGAAGCCTCTCGATACGGTATACCGGTACGGTCCGGGAAGGGTCGGTATACCGCGAATTGCAATAGAAAACGAAAGTAAACTTTTTTTTTTTTTTTTATAAACCGAAAGTAAACGTTTTTTCCTAGAACAAAGAGGCAGTTCCGTGAAAGTGCGGCAGACAAAGGCACAATGGCTGAAAGCGAGTACACGATTGTGGCAAATGCTAAAGCAAAGGCCCCTATATGGAAGCACTTTGGAGTCAGAAAAAGAAAAAATGACGGTTCGATAGTGGAGAATATGGCGGTGTGCTTGACGTGCAATGGCAATGTAAAAACTGTTGGTGGAACCTCCAACATGAACACCCACATCAGGAGACACCATCCACAGTTATTGATTACCACACAGACGGAAACCTCAAGCTCACAGAGTGAGCAGCCCCCAAAGAAACAACAGCGCCAGCAGACCCTTGCGGGAGCTTTTCAGATCCTGGCAAAAAAGGCAAAGTATCCTACAAATTCTCCTCGTGCAAAGGCCAGCACAAACCAAATTGCGCTGTTCCTCATCAAAGATTTGCGACCTTACAAGTTGGTGGAGAGCAAGCACTTCCGAAGCCTGATTGAAGCACTCGACGACCGTTACCAAGTTCCTTCTCGTAACCACTTTTCAGAGTGGGCTATCCCTGAGATGTACAAAAACATGAAAGCCAAGGTGATTGATGACCTTCAGAAAGCCGAACAAGTAAGTTATAGTATGATACTGCATGCGTATAAAGTTGTGCATGTTAAAGATTTTTTCTCAATTAACGGTTCAATGAAGGTGTGGGGGGGGGGGGGGGGGGGGAGGGGGAGGTGGGATTGCTATATCTGTCGTCTGCAGAATCAGTCAAATAAGTCTGAAATTTTCACTTTGAAAGTCTTGATTATAATTAAATTGCCAGTCTGTCTATAACAAAGTAAGTCCTGTAAAGAAATTACGAGCGTAGTAGCACTGAAATTGAAAGGTGATATACTGATAAATCACGACGAGGTTGCAAAATAATAGACGTGAATTCTGGTGCAGGTAACTGTGACTACAGATGGATGGACCTCCAGAGCAACAGACTCCTATGTCACTGTCACTGCTGTGTTGGTGGTTGATTGGCAGATGGTGAACTATGTGCTACAAACAAGACCAATGCCTGAGAGCCATACAGGTAATACAGGTCTCTCTCTCTCTCTTTCTTTCTTTCTTTCTTTTTTTTTTTCTTTTTCCTGAGGGTGGGTGGGGGGCGGGTGGGAGAATGGGTCTTTTTACTTATAATATGTGTTTTATCTTTTGCTGTATCGTCTGATGTATTTTTATATGTGTAGAGTAGCAGGACAGTTTGGAAGATAGGCATTGCTATGCCTAAAACTTTTTATCCTGAATAAAACGTTTCATCATCATCTCTCCGTGTGTGGTGTGTGTGTGTGTGCGTGTGTTGTGATAAAAGCTGTAAAACAAAAAAAATCAACTTTTAGGAACGATTGTGAGTTTTTTTTCTCCTTTTGTGTACATTTAAAATAACTAGAATTGATTGATTTTTTATTTCATCTGTTACAGCTGAAAACATCACCAGGGTCATCACGGAAGCAATCAAAGAATGGAAACTGCCGGGTGTGCTGGGTCTCACACTTGTGTCGGACAACGCATCAAACATGGTCAAGGCTGGGAAGCTGCTGCAATGCCATCTGCACTTGGGATGCTTTGCACACACACTCAACCTTGCAGTTCAGAAGGCGCTCAAGGTGGATGGAACCGCAGCCATATTGAGTAGAATCAGGCGGATATCTACCTTCTTTCACAGGAGTCATTTGGCTTCCAACCTTCTCCATGCAAAGGCAGAACTGCTTCAACTGAAGGCAAAAAAGCTGAAGGTTGATGTTTGTACCAGCAGGTGGAACTCCGCCTTTGACATGCTGTCACGATTTCTGTACCTGCAGGATGCTGTCGTAGCTGTGATTCGCTCCAAAGAACTGAGCTATCTCAAAGAGCGTGACATCACGAGTCTGAATGACAAGGAGGCTGCCGCCGCACATGAACTTGAAGCTTTTCTGAAACCTCTGAAGGACATGACGACCTTCATGTGCACGGAGGAGATGCCGACTTCGTCTGTGATCATGCCCCTTCTTGAGAGTCTGCTTGGCGAAAAAGGACATCTTCGCCCAAAGCCAGACAACTCCATGTCCGTCCAGCAAATGAAGGCTATCATGGCAGCAGATCTGGAGGGCCGGTATGCAGAACAGAGAGAGATGTTGCAGATGATTTCAGCTTTGGACCCGCGCTTCAAGTCTTTCTCCTACATGGCACCAGAACAACGCGATGGCATCTTCCGCAAACTCACTGACGTCACAGTGAGCTTGCACACAAAACCCAAGACCGTCGAAGCAGTCAAAGCAGATCCTGGAACTTCAGCAGAACCTGGAACTTCAGCCACCCCCAGTCCGCCAGCTCTTGATGAGCATGCCCATGATGTTGAGGTTCTTGAGGAGATCTATCCAAGAAGAGCATTTCGTAAAGACAGAGAGACCCGAGGACGAACGGAACTACGAGCGCAAAGGAGCGTGCCTGCTTGACTCCCTCCTGGCAGATGTCTTTGTCACACATGTCGAGCCGAGCAAGACCACCTACCAGCAGGGAGCTGAAGAAGTCGAGAGTATCGAGAGGAGAAATCGATTGGCATGGCGGAGAACCCACTCTTGTGGTGGAAACAGAATGAGTACCGCTTCCCTCTGTTGGCTAGGGTGGCGAGGATTTACCTCGCCATCCCGGCTACGAGTGTGCCCTCTGAGAGGGTGTTTTCGACAGCTGGGGACATTCTGACCAGCCAAAGGGCTACCCTGAACCCAGAGCATTTGGACAAGCTCCTCTTTCTGAAAAAGAACTTGTAAAGTCATGCACTGTTCTTTTCAGAAAGTGGAGACTGTCCTACTGATATGGCTGCCATGCCTAATCGTTTTCGTACAGTTCAATAAAAAAAAAAAAAAAAGCATTAAAAAGTTTATCTTAGTAGGAGTGTAATTTTCATTTTCTGTTTTTGTTTTGTTTTTGTTATCCATCCAGAAAGTCTACGTCTGTAGGTTTCATTTAATGATTCAGTGGTTTTTTTCCCCCATAGTATTTGTTTACCTGATTTTGTATTCAAAGTGAACACTGAATAATTAAAGTTTGTTTATAAAAAAAAAAAAACGATCACTGGTGTGTTTGAGTCTGTCTTTTCTCATTTTGTTTCAACTTCTTCATGCATTCTTCACTTGTACGTACAAGTGGCCAGATTGTCATCAGATTACATGGGATCGGGGACGGCGGTATACCGTTGGAAAATATCGGTACTGGCAAAAAATATCGCGGTATATCGCGGTACGGCCGTCTTCACGGTACACAGCTCTAGTTGTGAGTAAGCGATTTTGAAGCCGTCCGCCACAGGCACAATCAGAAAACACGTTTTTGAAACAATTATGACGTTCCTGCCAAAATGTGTAAAGCTTATACACTTTGCTGAAAGTGATACGTGAGGCAAACATTACAGATCTTGGTGAAATCTTTAAACAGAAGAAAATCAAATTATTTTCGTGTACAGAAACTGAGATTCGTTCGGCTTACCATGACACAGGAAATGCAGAAGTATGGCTAAAAGCGCATGCGCAGAAGGGACAGTACTCTTTAAAAGTAGATAAAGTTCGGCTGATCCCCCTTGGTTGGTTGGTTAGTTCGGGTTTAACGTCCACAGCATCGAGATGATCATGGACGGTCCTGACGGGCGGATTATGGGTGACAGGGAAATCTATTGCCTATGGAATACGACCTGAACACTGATCAACTCAGGCGCACTCCGACTGTGCCCCTTTGATTTACCAGGACCTTTCAACGGACACTGAGCTCAGGCATAGTTGAACACTGAAATCCGTTCAGTTTTCCCCTGGATTGTGAGTCCAGCTACCGGGGCTGGAACGGGATTCGAACCCACGTCCCGGCGATTCCCTTCGCTCTCCTGCTCCGACGTTTAACCGCCTGAGAGTTTCGGACTCTGTCTGATCCCCCTTGCATAAATGGAAAGTTGTACATGACCGATAGAGCAGCAAAGGTCACGTTACATATTTAAATGAGGTAGGTGATTTTAAAAAAAAAAATCTGCCTTCGGCATTTTGTACAAAGGCAGTATACTACAATTTGCTTGAAATCTTTTGACAGATGAGAAGAGACATGTTTGTGCTTTGATTCATATCAGCCTTTTCTTAACCAGCGGACTCTTTAGTGGCCTAGTTTAACTTGAGTTGCAAAGCGGATGCTGATTTGAGGTGTGTACCAGTTTTGGCTGCGCACGGGTGTAGGGTTGGTACAGAAAGATGTTGATAGCCAGGAAATGAGACGGCTGATGTACTTTTTTTAAAATAAAATTTTATGCTTGAAAAATGTGCAGCAAGTGGGCGGTAGTGTTGTTCAGGGGATTGAAGAATTAAAGGATGACTGGGACAGACTAAAGCTAAGGCATTTTAACAGATGGGACTGAAGGGGATATTATTTGTGGTCTTTGACCTGCAACAGGCCACACAGGGCTATAGCTTTCGCAAGAAATAGTTTTAAAAATGTCCTCTCTTTTTGCAATTGTTTTAGGCGTAAAACTACTCCCCCCCCCCCCCCCCTTTTTTTGGACATTTTGAGCAGCAACTGGCATGACAGATGGTGTGAAAAAGAGCAAAATTTGGATAATTGTAGTCGATGTAGTGTGTTCAGTCATGGGAGCTTTACATGGGGCATGTGCACAGTTGTATACAGTGCAGGCTTACAGACCAAAGTTTTGTCATGGGGGTATTTAGTGCATGAGAGTGTTGCGGAAACACTAACAGACAATTTGTTTAAGAATTCTTGGAAATGTTTCTCCTGTGATATGATCTGCTTGGAATTTTTGTGTGGGCAGAAAGGTTCTTGGTTCATAGTTTTGTGTTGCAAGAGGCTAATAGAGAAGAGTGTTTGAAAAGGGGGGTAATTTCATATGGAGTGTTGAGGCTGAACTTTCGAACTATTGGTGTTTGGAAGGATATTCTGCTCAAAAATCGACAATCTTTGCTTTTCATGCTGATATCAGGGTTTATTTTATGCAATGTCGGCAATTTTGTTGCCATACAGACAGGTTATGGCTTATGATACAAGCTGTAGGCTATATAACCGCAGAACCTGGTTACTCAATGAGAAGAAAAGGCGAGAGACTGATCGACCATCTCTTGACGGCTGCGTCGAAGACATGGTCCATATCTACTGCCTTTTCTTCTAAGTACATGTACTGACGTCCATGATAGCCTATGTAGCTTATAGACGCTACATAAGGAAATCCTTTCCTTGTGCTCTGCCAGGGGCGCCATTGGCGCGAGTTCCACTCTTGCTGGCGCCTCTTGGGCCCTAGCAAGTGCCTGCTAGGTCAAGGCTGTCGGGTCTCTCTCGTGCACACTGGACACCAAACCACTTTGTACGGAAACGCTTATAGAGGCCATATAAAGAAAAACCTGTCTTTGTGATCCGCGACGGGCGCCAGTTTCAGTGCCGGAACTCCCACTATTCAGTGATGTCTCGGTCCATCGGTCTGGCCCTAGGAAGTCCCCGAATGCAGCAACCATGGGTCTCGGGTCACTCTTGTCCACACTTGGTGCCAAATACTATGTCTGCATAGGCTGTGGAGGTTGCATCAGCTAGGACCTACCGTGCTTTGCGGCGGGGGCCTTTGGCGCAAGTTGATCTGTTGGGGTCTCGGTGACTGACTTTGTTTTGCTGTGCCCAACACCCCGCTCCGTCACTAAGAGACTGATTGGTCCATATCTACTGCCTTTTCTTCTAAGTACATGTACTGACGTCCATGATAGCCTATATAGCTTATAGACGCTACATAGGAAAACCTTTCCTTGTGCGGCTCTGCCCGCAGGGGCACGAGTACCTTGGGCCCTAGCACGGCCTGCACTCAGTCAAGGCTGTCGGGTCTCTCTTGTGCACACTGGACGCCAAACCACTTTGTCCGGAAACGCTTAGAAGCCATATAAGGAAAAACCTGTCTTTGTCATCCGCGACGGGCGCCTTTGCCGCAACTCCCAGCATTGCGGATGTCTCGGTCCATCGGTCTGGCAGTGTACGGGTTAAAATGGATAAAAAAGTACCATAAATGAAGCAAATTCTTGCTATTGCTCTGACGGGCGATGTATGATGAGGTGAGATCGAAAGTTTGGATCAATGAAGACTATATAGACCGCTTAACTCGACATCATTGGTGTGAACACGGAAAACAT
>BTPG01000004.1:117288418-117393870 GCA_036245525.1 Semisulcospira habei | reverse complement strand
GAAAAACGACTTGGCGAAAAAAATAAAACAACATGTCACATCCGTTACGTGACAGGCACATGGAACGTCAAGACCATGTACCAGAGCGGCAAGGCCGCCCAGATAGCAGCGGAAATGCAAAAGTACAACCTTTCCCTGCTAGGTATCAGTGAAGCCAGATGGACGCAGTCTGGCCAGAAAAGGCTGTTAAGTGGGGAGATGATTCTGTATTCAGGTCATGAAGAGGAGAATGCCCCCCATACAGAAGGAGTAGCACTCATGCTGTCACCAGTGGCACAGAGAGCGCTGATGGGCTGGGAACCTCTTGGGCCAAGAATTATAACAGCAGCCTTTAGAACCAAGAAAAAGCTCAAGCTGAACGTCATCCAGTGTTATGCGCCCACCAATGACAGTGACGAGGAAGAGAAACAAGAGTTCTACGACCGACTCCAGAGTGCCGTGGACAAATGTGCGGAGCGAGACATCACCATCGTCATGGGCGATTTTAATGCCAAAATAGGGGAGGACAACACCGGATACGAAGAGGTGATGGGGAGACAGGGACTAGGCTCGGAGATGAGTGAGAACGGGGAGAGGTTTGTAGACTTTTGTGCTCTAAACCGACTTGTCATTGGAGGCAGCATCTTCCCACACAGAAGAATACACAAAGCAACTTGGGTCTCACCTGACCATACAACAGAGAACCAAATAGACCATATCTGCATTAGCAAGAAATTTAGAAGATCCCTTCAAGATGTTCGAGTGAGGAGGGGAGCAGATGTCGCCTCAGACCACCATCTGCTTACCTTAAGAATGAAGCTCAAGCTAAAGAAAAGCCGCACAGAGACAACAAGAAGATAGCGCTATAATGTAGGCGTCCTGAGAGAAACTGGAGTTAGAGAAGAGTTCAAACTGGTGCTGTCCAACCGGTTTCAAGCGCTACAGGAGCTAGTAAATGAAGAGGAGGCGGTCACCACAGAGCAGCAGTGGAAGGCAGTTAGAGAGGCGCTGAACTCAACCTGCAAAGACACTGTAGGGTTCAGGAAACACCACCACAAGGACTGGCTGTCGGCACAGACCTTGAAGAAGATAGAAGCGAGGAAGCAGAAGAAAGCAGCGGTCAACAACAGTCGCACGAGAGCAGCCAAAGTAAGGGCACAGGGGGAATACTCGGAAGCCAACCGCGAGGTGAAGAGGAGTATCAGGGCAGACAAGAGGGCCTACACAGACAGCCTGGCAGCAGAGGCAGAAAAGGCAGCAGGCAGCGGCAACATGAAACAGCTCTACGACATTACCAGAAGATTGTCGGGTAAGTATGGCCATACAGAAAGACCAGTAAAAGACAAAGAAGGCAAGCCTATTGCAGACAGAG
Source organism: Semisulcospira habei (assembly GCA_036245525.1). Taxonomy (NCBI): domain Eukaryota; kingdom Metazoa; phylum Mollusca; class Gastropoda; family Semisulcospiridae; genus Semisulcospira; species Semisulcospira habei. The sequence goes on along the minus strand of BTPG01000004.1, from coordinate 117,392,519 downwards.
CAGACCAACTCGACAGATGGGCCGAGTATTTTGAAGAGTTACTGAACAGACCTAGCCCACCCGACCCCCCCCCCCCCCCCGACATCCAGCCGGCAGAGACCGACCTACCCATCAGCTGTGACAGACCCAGCCGGGAAGAGATCAGAAAAGCAGTGGCATTTTTGAAGAATGGCAAAGCAGCAGGGCCAGATGGCATCCCAGCGGAGTCTCTGAAAGCAGACCTAGAGACAACAGTTGAGATGCTGTACCCACTGTTTGGAAAGATCTGGGAAGAGGAGGTGATGCCAGCTGACTGGAAGGAGGGGTACCTAATCAAGCTTCCCAAGAAAGGCGACCTCAGCAAGTGTTCCAACTACAGAGGAATCACCTTGCTGTCAGTACCAGGAAAGGTCTTCAACAGGATCATCCTAGAGAGAATGAAGAGCTCCGTTGACCCCCAGCTGAGAGACCAGCAAGCAGGATTCAGGAAGAACCGATCATGTACAGACCAGATCGCCACTCTCCGCATCATCGTGGAACAGTCTCTGGAGTGGAGCTCCCCGCTGTACGTCAACTTTGTGGATTATGAGAAAGCATTTGACAGCGTGGACCGAGAGACTCTGTGGAAACTCCTACGACACTACGGTGTACCCACAAAGCTCGTCCGCCTGATCAAGAGCAGCTATGATGGCATGACATGTCGCGTGATCCACGAAGGGCAGTTCACCAGAGAGCTCCAGGTCAGAACTGGTGTCAGGCAGGGGTGTCTGCTGTCTCCGTTCCTCTTTCTACTGGCCATAGACTGGGTCATGAAGATGACCACAGAGCACAGACGAAGTGGAATACAGTGGACACTGTGGACACAGCTTGACGACCTCGATTTTGCAGACGACTTGGCATTACTGTCCCACACTCATCAACAAATGCAGGACAAGACCACGAGGCTTGCTGACATCTCGTCCCAAGTGGGCCTCACCATTCACAAACAGAAAACAAAGACAATGAGGCTGAACGCAACCAGGGAAGAACCAGTCTTGCTTGCTGGCACCCCGTTGGAGGAGGTGGAGTCCTTCACCTATCTCGGGAGCATCATAGACAAAAAAGGCGGCACTGATGCAGATGTCAGAGCACGAATCGGTAAAGCCAGAGCAGCCTTTCTCCAGTTGAAAAAAGTGTGGAGTTCCAGAGAGCTGTCACAACACACCAAAGTCCGGATTTTCAACTCCAATGTAAAAGCAGTTCTCCTATATGGAGCAGAGACATGGAGATTGACAAAAACCACAGTCAACAGAGTACAGACCTTCATGAACAGTTGCCTTAGAAGAATTTTGAAAATCCACTGGCCAGAGAAGATCAGCAATGTCAGACTCTGGGAGAGAACAGAGCAGATAACAGCAGAGAATGAAATTGGGCGAAGAAGATGGGGATGGATCGGTCACAGTCTGAGAAAGCCAGCTTCCAGTATCACTAGGCAGGCATTGACATGGAACCCCCAGGGAAAGAGGAAAAGAGGTAGGCCGAGAAACTCCTGGCGTCGAGACCTCCAAGCAGACATCAAGAGACTGGGAACCACCTGGAGTAGAATCGAAGGAGAAGCACAGGACAAGAGTTGCTGGAGGTCTCTCGTCGACGGCCTATACCCGGGTAGGGGTGACAGGCGTAAGTAAGTAAGTAAGTATATATATATATATATATATATATATATATATATATATATATATATATATATATATATATATATATATATATATATATATATATATATATATATATATATATATATATATATATATATATCTATTGGCTTGACTTCGCGAACGAAGATTTTATAGGAGTTGCCCACGACGTCTGCAGGCTTGTTCGTGGCTGCGGAGGCCAATCCGGGACAGGCAGGTTCGACCGCAGTGGCTGCGGGGGGAGGTATGGCCAGGGTTCTGAGTTGCGGCATCTCTGTTTTTTTCTCCTGAGCCGCTTGTCCTTAAGGCTAGCTCTGCGAGAGTCCTCAAAGGAGACAGCTGCCTTGTAAATGGTGGAGCGCCAGGTGTCACGGTCCACAGCAAGCGAAGACCACTGGTGGTGGTCGATTTGGCAGGCACTAAGTGACTTCTTGAGACAGTCTTTGTATCTCTTCTTTGGTGCCCCTCTGTCACGGTGTCCAGTAGCAAGCTCGCCGAACAGGGTGATCTTTGGTAGGCGATGATCCTCCATCCTGGAGACATGCCCCGCCCAGCGGAGCTGTGTCCGCAGCAGCAAAGCCTCGATGCTCACAGTTTCAGCCTGTTCAAGGACCTCGACGTTGGTGACATAGTCACTCCAGTGAATGCGCAGGCAGCGCTGGTGGAAGCGTTCGAGGAGTCGTAGTTGGCTGCGGTAGAGGGCCCAGGACTCGGAACCATACAGCAGGGTGGTGAGGACCACAGCTCTGTACACGCTGATCTTGGTGCCTGTTTTCAGCTGTTGATTGTGCCACACCCGCTTGAAAAGTCGCCCGAAAGCGCTGTTCGCTTTTGCCAGCCTGCTGTCAAGCTCCTTGTCCAGCTTGGCGTCCGATGTGATAATGCAGCCAAGGTAAGTAAACTGGTGCACTGACTTTAGTTCAGACTCGCCAATGGTGATGTGAATAGGGCGATACACTGTCTTGGGCGCCGGCTGATGGAGGATCTCTGTCTTTTTCAGACTGACCTCGAGTCCAAAGAGCTGGGCAGCGTCTGCGAAGCAGGACGTGATGCGCTGCAGGGCTCTCTCTGTGTGTGCAACGAGGGCAGCGTCATCAGCAAAAAGCAGCTCACGAATCAGTTGGTCTAGGGTTTTCGTGTGGGCCTGCAGTCATCTGAGGTTGAACAGGCTGCCATCGAGACGATACCTGATGTACACTGCATCGTCATCATCGAGGTCCACTGTGGCCTGCTTCAACATCATGTTAAAGAAGATGGTGAAGAGGGTCGGTGCCAGCACGCAGCCCTGCTTTACGCCGTTGAGAATAGGGAATGGTTCTGAGAGGTCATTGTTGAGTCTGACCTGGCCTTGCTGGTCCTCGTGTAGCTGGACAATCATGCTGAGGAACTTTGGGGGACAGCCAAGTCGCTCCAGGATCTGCCACATGCCTTGCCTGCTGACAGTGTCGAACGCTTTTGTTAGGTCGACAAACGTTACGTACAGCCCTTTGTTCTGCTCGCGGCACTTCTCCTGAAGCTGTCTCAGCACAAAGACCATATCGGTGGTGCTCCTGTTTGCTCTGAAGCCACACTGGCCCTCTGGGAGGTGGTCTTCAGCGATGGCAGGTACCAGCCGATTCAGGAGCAGCCTTGCAAGAATTTTCCCAGCAATGGACAGCAGGGTGATTCCTCGATAGTTGGAACAGTCAGACTTCTCGCCTTTGTTCTTGTACAGGGTGATAACGACAGCATCACGGAGATCCTTTGGTAGTGTTCTTTCCTCCCAGCAGCAGAAAAAGAGGTCATGGAGCTTGTTGTGCAGTGCTGTGCCTCCATGTTTCCAGATCTCTGGCGGTATTCCATCAATGCCTGCTGCTTTGCCACTCTTGATATATATATATATATATAGATATATATATATATATATATATATATATATATATATATATATATATATATATATATATATATATATATTATATATATATATATATATATATATATATAGATAGATATATATATATATATAGATAGATATATATATATATATATATATATATATATATATATATATAATAAGATCAGTTGTCAGTGTGTTCTGCGGCTTTGTGTACTAGGAGAATCTAAATAACGCACCGCCGTGAGTAGTGTTAAACCCCAACGACTAATTAACTTACGCAACTCGACTGCAAGCTTGATTCTCATATCTGACCTACCTTGGCACTATTTACTACTACCCGTGTTGAGACGGGCAGCAACTACACAACGATCATATTGGGCAGGGCAGTCTTCGCTGAGAAAAGTGAACATTGATAATCCCGGCGTTGTATCGGCGAATTTTAGCAAAGCCCGCCATAGAGCAGATCGCATTAGTAACGGTACCAACACCGTCAATGACAGTGCCAATTTGCACACCACATTGGTTGTATCGATCGATTCGCTGAATCGAACATGACAACCAGTGTGATAACACACCTGCTATTTCAGACATTTCAGCGGGAACACTGGTTGTCTCAATCCAATTCGCTGCCGCTAGCGGCAGCCGCGAGTCGATGGAGACAACCAGTGTGATTGCACACCTGCCATTTCACCGGGAAAAAAGTGAAGGTGGGATGTGGGAAGTGGGTGGGGTGGGAGGGCAGTGTGATTGCACACCTGCCATTTCAGCGGGAAAAAAGTGAAGGTGGGATGTGGAAAGTGGGGGGGGGGGAGGGGGGGGGGAAGGGGGGATACAGCTATATAAGAGAAAAATACAAAAGCGCCAAGCCAACTGGGCACTACGCTTGAGCTGTCGTGGTCAAACCATCTCCCACATTAGACACCGAATAGTAGAAGAGAGGACGGTCAGAACTGTTAACTCGAATTAAAATCAGTCTAGCCTCTGAGCTCTGGCAACCTAACATATCAGTGTGAATGAAACTGAAACTGTTAGGTCTGTGGTTCTCACACAGCGGAGGTCTGTGGGGTTTTAATCAACTACTGATTTGTTCTATATATCATAGAGGCATAGAATGTACCGCCGACAACAGCTGCGCAAAGTATTGGCACTCTTAGCCGGAGAGCGAACCATCCACAAGAAACATAGATCTTCATGCGCCCCCACTGGCCGCGGGGCTCACGAGGATCTATGTCTCTTGCTGGCGGCCTAATTTACGTTCGTGCGCCCACACGGAAGGGACCGTGTTGCCGTTCAACGTTAGCCCAGCTCTCTTCAACACAAACACTAGAACATCAGTTTATACAGTGTATTATAATGATCATTCAGTTGTTAACCACACACTCTCTCGGTCGGAACACTGCGTACTGCGTATGTGCATGTATAATTGGCTAAACTGTTAGCACAGACATAACTGGCGTACGAGGCAACGTGTCGTATATACGAACTGAACAATTAACTGGCACCATGACCTTTTGCTGGTCGACACAATATGTTGAACTGATGTTCTATGTTTAAATAAGTGAGAGTAAGTGTGACTGTAAATGAGTTAACAAGCATGTGTCATTCTGAAAGCTAACTATATTTATATATTTTCAGTGCAGTTAAGTGAATACTAGTACGCAGACCAAGTGTACTAAGAGGCTTATCTCAGTTCGCATTGGTAACGTGATGAAGCCTTAGCGGCCATTTTCCGGCCCGCCGCCCCGCATTTTGTGCCTGTCTCAGTCCGACTTCAACTCATTCGAGGCTGACGTGCCGCTTCCCCGGATACGCGGCATAAGCCGCGTATCCGGAGGCGGCACGTCTCGAATGAGTTACTGTAAGTCAATATGTAAGCTGAAGATATTTGACACATCATTGCTCTGGGGGCTCGAATGTCCCACGGCTTCACTTAGTGAAGCCCAGACACTTGCACTCTTTACCGTTCAGGAGACGGGTAGACGGCTATGATAGTTCAAGGGAGGTGCTGCCAGCGCCTGGACTCCATGCCACTCAGGCTGTTCTGGCGCTACTCTAAGTTATCTCATGCGGCACGTGTCGAATCTGTTTGACTATCATGGTGGATCCGCGGTATGGGGCACTCTGTGTATTGCCGCCGTGTGCAAACCGCCCTGGATTTTACAACTCATATGAATCTCAGTTGTTGGTGTCGCAAATCAACAGAAGGGTTCGTTTTTCGGATTCCTCAAGTACCTGTATTTAAATTATGTAGTGCCGGTTTGTGATTTTGGACTTTACACCTGACGGGAGCGCATTAAGATCCACAGTGAAATTACTGAAAAATCATATGGCCTGAGGAAATCTGCAGAGACCTGCAGAGATAGCAATTACTCAGCTGTTCTGTGATTTTGGACTCTACGACTTGCAAGCTAAACTCACAGGCATGTAAATATTTTAATGCATAGCATTTATATGGCGCATTTCTCATATTTATAATATAACTCAATGCGCAGAATGTAGCCGCGAACTGAACCCAACAAGCACGCTCACGTGGATCACACGCATTCACTCACACACTGTACGTAAACACAGAACATTCACGTGGTGCTAAGGGCAAGCTCAAGCGAGCTACACGGTATTTGGAAATCGTTTTGTATTTGAAATTTTATTAAGGTTGTAGGACACACCTGTTTCGCGCATCTTTTCTGCGCATTTAGATACCGCTATCTTGCGTCTGCCGTGACCTGAGACTAGAGGTCACCGAAAAAAACCGCCGTACGGCAAGTCGTATTGCAAACAAGCTCAATTTATCGATAATTGACAAAAGATATATACTGTCTGAAATAGGTGTGTACGCTGACTGTTTCTATGCGTAAAATGTTTTGTTTCCTCAGAAATAAGATACTTTTGCATAAGTTGCGACAAGTCATCGAGCGTAAGGCATAACGTGCGTAATAGCGCCAAGCAACACGCAATTTCGGGAATCTGAAATTAAAAAAAAAAAAGAACGGGCCAACCAAAGACGGGAAGCAGTCTACGTGGCAGCCAGGAAAACAACAAAATCTCTTCAGACACGAAAAGGTAAACTTAATTAGAAAAAAGGGTGGTGGTGTTTGCTAAGCGATTAGAACACGAGGTCAGCGTGTACAGAGCTGTGGTCCTCACCACCCTGCTGTATGGTTCCGAGTCCTGGGCCCTCTACCGCAGCCAACTACGACTCCTCGAACGCTTCCACCAGCGCTGCCTGCGTACCATCCTGGGCATTCACTGGAGTGACTATGTCACCAATGTCGAGGTCCTTGAACAGGCTGAAACCGTGAGCATCGAGGCTTTGCTGCTGCGGACACAGCTCCGCTGGGCGGGGCATGTCTCCAGGATGGAGGATCATCGCCTACCAAAGATCACCCTGTTCGGCGAGCTTGCTACTGGACACCGTGACAGAGGGGCACCAAAGAAGAGATACAAAGACTGTCTCAAGAAGTCACTTAGTGCCTGCCAAATCGACCACCACCAGTGGTCTTCGCTTGCTGTGGACCGTGACACCTGGCGCTCCACTATTTACAAGGCAGCTGTCTCCTTTGAGGACTCTCGCAGAGCTAGCCTTAAGGACAAGCGGCTCAGGAGAAAGAACAGAGATGCCGCAACTCAGAACTCTGGCCATACCTTCCCCTGCAGCCACTGTGGTCGAACCTGCCTGTCCCGGATTGGCCTCCGCAGCCACGAACAAGCCTGCAGACGTCGTGGGCAACTCCTATAAAATCTTCGTTCGCGAAGTCCAGCCAAGAGAACACGAGGTACTAGCAGAAGCAAACTGTCGTAATATAAGTGGCATATCTCACTGGTTCAGCGTCCAACCCTTTTATGCACCGCCGTGAGATATCACCTGCACGGCGTAAAACCCTCATAGCTAACTGTCCGTGTATGCATGGAAATTTAAGTCCCCACAGTACTAGTGCCGTCGTCACTGCCTACCTGCAATGAAGAAGACTACATTTTATTGTGGGTTGAGAAGGGGGGGGGGGGGGGGGGCATTCCGGCCATGTCAGTCACCACCTAGAAGTAGAACATTTCCATACATTTTCGGAGAGCCTTTATTAATAAGTGGAGGGTATGTAGTCGACATTGTAGTTATGTTAAACCAGTGCCAGTGCTTATTATCTAGGAAAACGTACTGTGTGTAGAAAAAAGTCCTGCTAAGGGAGAATTTGGCATTATGAACCTCTAACTCAGTAACTGCTTCCAGTACTTAGTAACTTAATTTGCTCATCCATTCCCTTGCTGTCTTATAAAGGCTATATTACAGATTAGGATATAAGTCCAGCATTTTTTTTTTTTTGTTTTGTTCAAGGATGGTGCCAGAATAGCTTGGCGGATGAGACGCCGATCGATTTTGGCACCACTCTTGAACTATCATAGTCACATTTATGTCAAGCAGTGGGTGTATCAGGAGTAAAAGGGTTACCTAGTACTTTATAGGTATGTATGTATGTTAAATTAAACCTACGCTACTTTGACTGAAACCCTAATATTTGTTGACTACCATTTTGGATGACCTTGGAATGTGTGATATATGCTTATTTATTTTTTCATTGTATGATTGCGGTTTGTATCAAAGTTTTTGCAATTTCCCTATCAAATTTGGCACAAGGGTAGCTGATGATGAAATCTTCCTCATCCTATAGATACTAATTTGGTTGACTCCTTACACAGGTCAAGAGTCACAGAAGGTTGACAAACTTTAGAAAAATGCATAATTGTAATTTGTAGAGAAAATACAAATGTCACTAGTACAAAAGCAAGCCTTTATGTTGAGACTTGTGACACTTATGTCAGCTACCTCAGTTTTGAAAAGGTCACACAGTTTATACTTATAGCTATATGTGAATTAGTTATGCACATGAGGCGTACAGACTTTGCAATTCTTGTTTGTTCTTTGCGGTGTACACAGTTTGTTTATTTATTTTGAAAGTAATAATCTGCTCCTGCATTTAGTTCACACAAAGTGAAATTATCATGCTGCCGAACAACACAGTAATACTAATAATCGTGTATTTCATTTCAGGCCAATACTGCTGTTGACCTCTCACTGTGGAGTCTCAGTACTCTCACCCAGAGGACTTACTTGCAAACAAGCGCATAAGTATGACGCCTACACCAAGGCCACAGCTCAAGTGAAGTGAAGGAAGGCGACACGTATTCTCCTGGACTCAAGGTAGATCATACCGGTAGATCTGTGACTAGAATCAGGTGCAGAACAAAACACAACTATCATACTGTAATGCTTTGTCATTGGCTCATGTGTGCAGCAAGTGTGAGGCTATGTTCTGGGCCATTCGTCGTCCATGGTAAACAGTAATGTTGGCATTTTCTTGGAGACTATTCAAACCACAGTCTTCAACGTGGCCCAAGGATACTTTGTGGCAAGACCTGTCTTAGCATACCAGTTTGAGTTAAGACCAAAGGTCATGAGAAATCAAGAAATAGGTAAAAAATAGCCATATTTTGACAATAGATATTTTTTCTCAAATATTATGCACAAGTACAAAAGCCAGCCCTTTTCTGATGCGTAGACTCATGGCACTTAAATTTCAGTCACCTTTTGGAAAGGTCACACAGTTCAGATTATGTAAATGATCAGTTTTAAATGCACATGAGCGATCCAGGCTTCACCATTGTTGTTTGTGGTGTTTACAGTTTATTTCACATGAGTTTGAAGGTAGTAATGTGTAAACTAAATGTAGGGGCATATTGGGCAGGGGTGGGGGGGTGGGGGGCGGAGCCCTGCCCTCCCGCCCTGGCCCCGAATTGTTTATAATGCTATAACAAAGTCCCTTTTTGGGGAGTTTGGAACCAACCCACCCTGAAATAAGATCAGACGTAAAATTGGCATGCTGCTAAACAACACGTTAATAAACATGTATTTCATTTCAGGTCAATGCTGCTGTTGACGTTGCACTGCAGAGTCGCACCCAGAGGGTATACTTTCAAAACAAGCACAGAACACAGAAGTATGACGCCTACACCAAGAAGAAACAGGAGCTAGTCAGGTCATGTTTGCTCAAAAGGAGAAGGTCACAGCTGAAAGCAGGCAATGCCAGTTCCAGTAGATCAACTATTCTCCTGGACTCGAGGTAAATCATACCGGTTGATTTGTGAATAGAATCAGGTTCATAACAAAACACAACTGGTGTGAATAAACACATCATACTGTAATGCTTTCTTTCATTTTGAAGATGGTGTAGTACAGTACCAGCATTCTCTACAACACCGAATGCTAAAATCACTTGCTGTCAACAAGTGGCACCATATTGCATTTGATTTGGAAACTAGAGGCTTGTGCAAGTCTGCAAATGCTGTCATTTTCTTTAATAAGCACTTAGTGCACACAGAATGATAAGAAAACACTGAATACCAGCTTTTAATAATAAATAATAATAATACCGTTATTATATAGGCGCTTTTTCTCAATTTTGGGGAAATCGACTCAAAGCGCCGCGCCTGAAACCCAACACACACATTCACGAAACAGACACGGATTTACGCCATTTAAGACAAACACAGTACAAACACAGTACAAGACAGACAAAGGGCCAGTTCAGCTACTGAAGTTACTGAGATTTTTGATCGCTTGTATTTGAAATTTGTAAAGTGGCCTGAGACCGGTACCAAAGTGTGGGGGTGGTGGGGTGGGTTTTTGGTCCAGTGTGTACTGTTGCTAAACAGCAATATGTTAAACGTGTCCTGTATGAAACATTTTCTGCAAGTTACACTGTGATGCTGATTCTAGATATATTTATACACCCATTGTGGTCATTTAAAGCTCAGTTATGTCTCATATGTGGCTCACGTGTGATAGCAAAACTAAGTGTTTGTAATGGGTCATCCGTCGACTGTCTGTTATCTGTGGGCAACTGTAACATTGGTATTTCCTCAGAGACTATTTAAGCCTCAGACGTCCAACTTGGCACCAGGGTACTTTGTGGTACAATCTTTCTAAACATACCAACTGCTGTGACCTTTCAAAGGTCAGGGTCACGGGGGGAGGGGGGGGGGGGGTCCAGAAAGGGGTAAAAAATGGTCAGATTTTGACACAAATTGTTTCTCCTCACGCAAGGTCACACAGGTTGGACATATTATGTGGATTGGTCATACACGTAAACCATAAGGACATTCATTGTCTTTCTTGTTCTTGCTCTGAATACTGTCATAATTATTATGCATGTATGTACTTTGTAAAAATACTTGCAAACACATATATATGCACGCATAATGTGCATTTCAAAACTTTTTTTTTGATTCTAAATTATCTTTTGCAGGTTGCAATAGCCACATTGAAAAAGAGTTCAGCGGGTACGTCTCTCCGGGATGGCCAACCGACAGGAAGGCAAAGGAAGTGAACTGATTGTCCTGTGGGCAAACGTCCTGTTATTTTGCTGTCCATCCACAATGCTGGCCACAATGCCAAGGTTTTGGACAGTCACATCCTTCGCAATGCAGCAAACGCCTTTGCCTTACTGCACTCTCCTGTCATGTCACGATTTGGAAACGCAGCTTAATTTGTATTTTTGATTATCCAGGGAAAAAAACCCTTTACTGCCAATGTGTTCATTTTTCTAAGACATTTCAGCATATAAACAGGTCTTTTTTGTGACAAGTTCCGAAATACTGGCATACATCAGTCATTCAAAATATGTACTCCACAGCTGACTATTATGGGTTAGGAAACAGTGGTACAGATAGATTTTTTTTGCAGCGTCGGTGTGAAACAAGGAGAAAACTTATCACTGCTCCGCTTTGCATGATTATAAATGATATACATTCTGAAAATGGTCATTGGCCTCAGAGTATAACACCCATGGGTCCTTTCTGAAGAGGGGGTGTGCCAAAATATAGAAATGCAGCCAGGGGGGGGGGGGGGGGGGGGGGGGGGTGCGGGGGGAGGGGGGGTAGGTATGTAGTATATATATACATATGTCATTAAACCCTCTGCTCAAAATATACCAAATGTGGACTTGCTCAATGAAAATCGCAATACTTCTAAAGAGTGAGTTGACCATGTAGTTCTTGCATTGCCCTCCATCTGTCACAGCAGTTTTCATTGGTTGGGTGATAACTGATCATAGGCATATGATATGTACTGTACTTTGTTTGTTTGTTTTATTATTTTTTTCTTCCTCTGTCAATCGTTGACTTTCAGCTGTGTAGCTTTACTTATCGTATCAGAATTGCTAATCACATGGTTCATTTCACACGTTTTCCAGACGTACTGTACATGACACATACCAGCAAACAGAATGACCTAACTATGATCTGTGTCCATACAAGTCATTTGTGCTGTCTAAGGAACATGTGTACATGTGTAGTTAATTTTTGAGCGCAATCATGTAAGTTCTTTTGTGATTTTTCTCATGCCCCCAGCAGGTCCAAAATTAAATAAACAAAGTAAAACTGAAGCCAACATTGTGCACAGTACCAGGTTGTGTGTGGTAGCTGCTATGCAATGTGCAATCAGTTGTGACACGATAGCCTGCACCATGTTGAGTTTTTGAAGAGTATTGCTTATATTAATGGCTGGCATGGTGCAGACTGTAGTAGTGTGAGGACAAAATAGGCCGTGAGGCCTTTGCAAATGTCCTTTCTTTCTGAAGTTACTTTATGAGTCTGCTATTCATGAAATTTTCCTATAAATCATTCATCATATGAATAGAAAAACTCTTTAAATTTTGGTAATTCGTCCATCTGGTTTGTAAAGAATTTATGTTAGGTGCTTTTTTTAATGAAACTGGTAACTCATTTCAAACAATGGCAACTCTTTTAGAAAAACAAAACTTTCGCAGGTTAGTGTTGCAGTGCCTTACAAAGAATTTACCTTCAGCGTTTCGGGTTGTATTGCAGGCACTCTGCCAGCGTAGCACTGATGTATTTTGCAGTGTTGTGATATGGTCGACTGCACAGACTTTGTATCAAGAGCAGTAAAAGTATTGTTTGGTGTGCATGCCTATATTATGCAGACTTAGGTGACACAGTGCATTTTACCCTTGTTATGCAGTTGTTACGGTATTTTATGTTGACATCAGCATTGTGCAGTATATGTTATGGGGCGTGAGACTGCATTTCACTTAGTTGTGCTGCAATGGGACAGAGTGTGGTACTGGTAACAGTATTGTTTGATTTTGTGTTATGTGTGTAGTGTAGTGGTGGCTGGACACTGAATTTCACTGTTATAACGTAGTGGGATGTGCAATGTTGAGTTATATCAGGACTTCAGTGATGCTCTCTCTCTCTCTCTCTCTGTATGTATGTCATGTATGTCATGTATGTATGTATGTATGTATGTATATATATATATATATATATATATATATATATATATATATATATATATATATATATATATATATATATATATATATATATATATATATATATTGTGTTAAGCATTCCGTGTCATCAGTGAAATTTTAATACAGAATAAGATGGCCGTCAGCCGGGAACGCAAAAACTCTTCGTGTTATATATATATGAGGGAAATAATATATGTAGTGGAAGGCTCTAAATGATAAGTCTGTCATTCCTTCTATCCTATCCCCCTTCTTTTATATACTGTGTAGTTGGCTCCCAAATAAATACCTCATGAGCAAGTGGTTGCCGGTGTCAGTCTCGGTTGGCATGCACACAACTGAAAATGACTTCAGCTCCACTGTTCTCCACCCACTAGCTTGTATAAAGTCAGCACTTTGTCAATGTAAATGTGAATAATGTAGTGGAAATATGTTGTTCCACAGTAAAGCTGTATTTTGTGGGGGAGCTGGGTGGCTCGGTGGTAGTGTGTTTGACTCTCATCCCAAAGGTCCTGGCTTCGAATACAGCTTGGGTCAAAATTTGTTCAGACCCTATTTCTGTGACCCATCTTTGAAATCACCTTATGGACAAAAGATGTTAAGCCCTAAACATTTAACATTTTGTATTTGAGGTAGTTACTTTTGTATGGGTGCCTATGTGCATTGTAGCCTAATAATATGCTTTCAACATACTTGACTGTACATGTATACTTTAAATGAATGTCTGCAAATACAGCGTTTCTTTTGAAAATAAACAAAGATATTATTCTTTACTCACAATGATCATGTGCAAACATAACGGGGCATATTGAAACATGTGACATTTGTTTTGTTTCCTTATAATTTGTAACCAAAAACTGCTGGGAAACTGAGATTCAGCTGGAGACACAGGTACATCCACTACCAATCTGTTGACAAACATCTTTCAACCAGAGATGTTCACCGACCTGCTTTCACGGATACACCAAAGGAGCATGTAGCATTGCTTGCAGCAGGTATATTAAAACAAATTCACATTGTTCATTAATTAATGTTTGTAGATGATGCCAGAAAAATAAAAATAAAAACACTCTGTGACAACACTCTTTGGTGTGCTTTTTCATCAGTGAATCTGTGAATGATTGAATGAATGTAAACATGCTCACAATGCCTGGCTGAAAAAAAATAAATGAACAAATGTACCGAGGTAACCAGTATGCATTTTTATCCAAGACTGAAAGTGGTTTGTTGGTTGGTTCATGGTTTAACATCCACATTACAACGGTGATGATAATGGCATATTTTACATTAAAAAAAAGAACATATATATATATATATTGTGTGTGTGCGTTTGTTTCATTTAGCGAAGTAGCAACTGTATTGGTTTCAAATTTTTGAGCAGGGAAAAAATATCCATCTACGGGGATTGAACCCTGGTTACCTTGCGTGGCAAAATGAGTATTTTACCACTGCACTAACTCAACTACTAAGTCAAGTCAAGTCTTTCACAGGGATCGGGACTTCCAGCTTTCGCTGATTTCGTCCAGGGGGGGTGGGCCAGGGGGTTTTGGGGGGGAGGTTGTCTCACTGTCTGTCTGCCGCTCCGTCGCTCCGCTGGCTGATGTTGTTGCCGGGGCCGGGTGGTTGGTGGTGCAGGAGGCAGGTGATAGGCCGGAGGCCCGTCACCTATCGCCAGGCTGGTGGGTGGTGGTGTGCCAGCCACTCCCAAAAATGTTGTAGGAGTGGTGGCGGTGGTGGTGGGGGTGGCCGGGGGAACCGTGGCCGGTTGTAGGTGGGTCTGAGGAGGTAGGGTGGTGGTGGTGGCGGCCAGTCGATTCTTGGTCGTGGACGGGGTGGATGGCGGTGTTGCGGTGGCAGCCGCATGTGTGGTGGCGGTGTGGCGAGAAGTGGTGGGCGTTGTTGCCTGACGTGCTTGGGCGGTCGGTTGCGTCTTCTTCTTTGCTGTTGTGGGCCGGTGATGGAACCGTTGCCCACCTGTGCTGGTGGTTGTTGTTGAGGGGGCGGGTCCGTACCCGCATCTTGGAGGATTTTGGCTGTGGTTTCAGTCTCTGTGTTCTTATCCAGAGTTTCCGCTGGCGTGGTGCCGGTTGTTTTTTCCGCTGTCCGAGGGGAGTCGATGGTAGTTTGACTTCCCGTTTCCGTTGTCTGGGCTGTGGCCTGGCTGGCCGTGTCCTGTGACTTGGGGGGCTCGAGGTCTTTGATGGCACCCGAGTGCACCAGCCACCGGGCGGCGACTAGTGCTCGGTGATATGGGCTGCCATCAATTGCCGTGATGACTGGTACGGCATCTTGTAAGAGGAGCACCAGCTCCTCGAAGTCTA
This sequence comes from Semisulcospira habei, assembly GCA_036245525.1. Taxonomy (NCBI): domain Eukaryota; kingdom Metazoa; phylum Mollusca; class Gastropoda; family Semisulcospiridae; genus Semisulcospira; species Semisulcospira habei. The sequence continues at coordinate 117,377,344 of BTPG01000004.1, read as the reverse complement.
TCTCCCTGAGCCGAGTCGCCCCCTCCTCCGATGAAGCCGGCCGCTCCCGAGTTAGTGATTCGGGGATTGCGACCGGCGGTGGGGAGTATAAGGACTCGGCCCATGACGAGAGCTCCGAAGATGGCTCCTCTTCTGGTTCTGGTGGTGGCGGTGGTGATTGGGGGCGGGCTGGGCTCGCCTCTTCCTTGTTGTTTGATGGGCGCATTTTGTCAAAAAATGCGTCCATTTGAGGAAAAATTCCCCTTGGTGGTGTTGGTGGGGCGAAAGTGTTGAATGACTCTCTCAGTCTTCGGTCGAGTTCGCCCATTGTTATTGGCGTTCGGTTTCCTGTTGGTCGCTGTGGCGCCTGGGGGGGAGGGGGGGAATCCTACTACTAAGTGATAACTGGTGCATTTAATTACTTATAGATAAACCTTCTCATCCCGTATCTCCCGTTGTTGTTTGTTCCAGTTTACTTTCTCAATGTCACTAATAGTGATCGAAGACTAGTAGTTTGCAACAGTTTGGGCGTAGGTTATACTTGTTGGTTTGGTAGTTGATTTCCTCTTTTCTCATGCGGGCTTGGGACGGCTACGGCGGAGATATGATCTGCCGGAAGTCAGACATCGCTTGTATCCCTTTTTGATAACGCACTCGCAAACGACCCAAAGTGCCAATTTTTGCGCGGGACCCCCCCATTTTTTCATAAATAATGTGTGTGATATGATCTAAAGTACGATTTTATCGAATAAAAAGGGCCTGCGCAATTGCCCAACATTGCAAACACTTGAAATGTTATTGATAACATCCGGGCAATCTGCGAATTTACAACATAAACTTTTCTCGATTACAGTTAGAATTCCAATTATCAGAACACACTTTTTTTACGAGAAAATACTAACATACTTTATGAAGTGACCAAAATGTTTCTTTATCATTTTAACACACTATTCGATAAATTTTTGTTGTGTTCTGAAATCAGCTATTTTGCGTGTTTTTGCTGATGGGGTAGGTCACGCAGAAGGCTCAAACTTACAAATATGCCCGGGACCATGGGTCTTTCAGGGTGGCAATAGTCTCCAGACTCAATAAGGCTCTCAAAAAACCCTATAAGCGGCAGTTTTCAATTAAAAAATGTAGGTATAGTATACAACCTTAAGTTGGCTGAAACTGATACCAAAGTGGAGGGGGAGGAAGAGCCGGAGTACCCGGAGAAAGAACCCCCGACGGTCCGCCCGAATTAACGGTGACACTTACTAGAGGAGAAAAATCCGGCGCCGGAACCCGGAATCGAACCTCGCACCTTTAGCATTGGTGGCAGGCGCCTTAACCACTGCGCCACGGACCGCCCCATTTTAACTATTTTAACTCACTGCGCATATCGGTTTGGACCGACCGACATAGGCAAGCCGCATATTTCAATTCGTTTGTTTTAGGCCGGTACGATATCACTACTGATGTTTCACACCGGCGCACACATGTTGCCGACACATTTATGACTATTTCAGTGTCGGCCATATATTTTGCATCAGCCGATGTTTTCATTTTCTGCCAGTGCAGAAATTTATGATACTCAACTGCTGACTGGGTCGGTGTATTTGTCATTTTGTGTGTCTCAGCTTTTGTGAGGCTTATTTCGACCAGCAGTGTGAAGTCAAAGAAATTCAGTGTGACACACTGGTTATCTCCCTCGATTCGCTTCCGCAGTGTCGCGGTAGCGAATCGAGGGAGACAACCGGTGTGGGACAGCCAGTACAGTGTGCAGTGTTCCAATGTTTGTTGCTGATCTGCCCGTTAGCCACATCATCAGTTTAGATTGTTAGAGGAACATTATACAACACTAAGACAAAACCGGCTGATGGCCAACCGGTGTACTCATGAGTATCCGAAATTTGTTTTTATAGCTGAAGTGTTTTGAAAGCTGAGTAATTTTGTCATACGAAAGAGCGTGGTATGGATCTACAAGCCCAAAAATATTCGACATATCAACTGTTTCAGTCTTGACAAAGGAATTTGTAACCGCGAGAAATTTGATACGGCTTCCGATGTTCGGTCACGGTCCAAACATGCAGACCCAGGCGTATTACTTTTGGTTATTGGGGGTTCAACTGAATTTGTTCACTGACTCTCCTCCTCTCCCTGTAAGATCGTATGTTCTCACGCAGACTGGGTGTTAGTAACTGAAGGCCAGAACATGTCGGACAAGATGGATAGTGAAAAACAGCCTTTGACCCAGTCGCCAGTAACACAGGAACAGAGCTTTCTGCTCAAACACGTCGGGCTGCTGGCTAGACTATGGGGCCTCGCCACTCTAGCAGGTCAGTAAAAAATTAAGCGTTTTAGAAGCGTCACACACGCAAGCAAACAAGCGAGCAAGCATTTTAACCCTTTTAGCCCCAAGGTCCCATTTCTCAAATTTTGGAGGTGTTGCCTAATCATGTGACTATGTACCAGTTTATTTCAAGGGTAGTGTCAGGTTAGCTTGGCACTATCCTTGAATTATCATGGTCAATCCATCTCCTTCTGTAGGGACTCGGGGCTAAATGGGTGAAAGACGTTTTATTTGCACTTTATTAGGAAACTTCAGTTACTTCCAAGGACGGCAGAGCATTTACATTTCAAGATTGTGTGTGTGTGTGTGTGTGTGTGTGTGTGTGTGTGTGTGTGTGTGTGTGTGTGCGTGCGTGTGTGTGTGTGTGCCTTTCTGTTTGGGGCATTCCCCCCCCCCCCACCCCATTCCCCGGAAAAAGAGGAAGCACGTAGACAAGAAGTCAGGGTAAATGGGGGCTGGGTAGGAGGGCGGTGGGGGTGGGGGGTGGTGAGTTAGATACTTTTAATACTCTTTGTTTTGACAGGCGGGAGTTTCAGGAACCGAAATGAACCTGGGTGGAGTTGCAGGAAATTTTCAATAGCCAGTACCCGCCTGTCATAGTCCTAACGGCTTTGTTTTGAGATATTTTTTGTCCCATGCAAAAATCCAGCTGCGATGCAGGGGGACAGTTGGCTGGCAGTTACTGAATTGGAAAAGGCTCCTGTAAGCCCGTATCCACACTGTCCTCCTATGATCGCCCCTGTCTCCGGGTCAAAATGCTATAACAAAGTCACTTTATTTTGGTGTCCCCCCCCCCACCTCCCGCCCCCTGTTGTTTGATATTTTGGCGAATGGTAAGAGTGTAAAGACGCCTCTCTACCCTCCCTCCCCCTGCCCCCCCCCCATCCCCCCTCATTTCGATTTTTCGGCCCCTGGAATTGCTTCCAGGTGTAGCGCCGTGGAGGCCTTTTCTTTTGTATCAGGTTGAAGGTCCCAAACAAAAGTTGGACCCCCCCCTCCCGCCCCTCCCGAGAGGGAACTGATCCGCCCCTGTTTATGTGCATGACCCCTGTGCATATTGAGTTTTATGCCTGTTATTATTGGGCTGAATGTCTGTTATTATTGAGCTGTATGTCTGTTCTTATTGAGCTTTATGCCCGTTTCCAGTGATCTGGGCAGCTGCCGTAACCTTACTGCAGGGCCAGTACGTGGACGCACCGGCATACGCACCATACTACTTGCTGTGAGTAGCAGTTATTCAAATGGCTGTATCAGTATATGAAAAGTAAGCCGTTCAGTGCCGAGAAAATCTGAACACCATCCAAATGCAGGATTTATGCCTCTTACTAACACCATGTTCCGGGGACAGCTAGAGTCTTTTTGGTGCTGAATTAAGTCATTCTGCCCCCAACACACCACAGCAAGATATGACTCGACCACGATAGTTCAAGGGTGGTGGCAGAATAGCTTGGCGCCTATAGGCGCCAAGCTATTTTGCCACCACCCTTGAACTATCATGGTCGACCTGTCTCCTGAATTGTAATGCAGTCCTCAGAGTATAACTTCAAAATGTGGGTATTTCTCGTACCTCAGTCGGGCACAATGAGTTAACGAAGACTGCAGAAACACAATCGGCGTCAGCTGGCACTGAGCGGGTGTATATGGCAAGACACATTTAGTGTCAAACAAAATAATCAGTTTTGGGTTGTCAGAACAAATGCATTAATGAATATTAGAGGTGACAAAAAATGTACTGTAACTGCCGGCGTAAAATGCCGCTTGAAACTACCGAGCTGCTGAAATAATTGGCCCTCTCACGTCGCGTTGTTTGTAAGCTGTGACGTTAACATTAGCCGTACGGGCTTTCGGTGATAATGCACTGTAGACTTGCTGGTTTAATGAGATACTATATTAACGTATACAAGTCACACATTCGTACGTGGATATTTCGCGTTGTTTCTGGTCTAGAATAGCATATAGCTAGTTAACCCTTTTAGCCCCACGGGTGCATTTCCCAAAGTTTGGAAGTGTTACTTAACGGATATGTACCAGTTGCAGGAGGTGGACTGTCCATGATAATTCAAGGGTAGTGCCAGATTAGCTTGGCGCCTGAAGGCGCCAAGCTAATCTGGCACTACCCTTGAATTATCATGGTCAGTCAGCCTCCTGCTGTAGAGTGTTGGGGCTAAAAGGGTTAAAAAAACAAAACAACTAGACCACAACTAGACATAGATTCATCAACCTAGCAGAACTGGGCGCACACGCGCGCGCGCGCGCGTGTGTGTATGTGCGTGCGTACGTATGTGTGTATGTGTGTATGTTTGTGTGTGTGTGTATGTATGTGTGTGTTTGTGTATTTGTGTGTATATGTGTGTGTGTGTGTGTGTGTGTGTGTGTGTGTGTGTGTGAGTGCGCGCACATTGTGTATGAAAGCAAGCCACACCCACTTTTCCGCATAAAAAAAGGAATTTGTAACCTGAAGCAGCAAGCAAGCAAGCAAACAATCAATAAATATAAAAAAAACCCCGGTAAATAAATAAATGTTTTAATGCTAAACGCATGCCGTTGGATTTGTACACATGTAGTGCTCACGTCACATTATGCTTGCACAGTAAGTTACTAACATTGTTTCACACTTGCACACACTCATTTATTTTCTAATTATTGTGATGTAAATGACATTGTGGTCGATACAGCACAAAGACATTACACGAGAGTTTATTGCATCCATTCAGCGTATTAATACACGAAAGTTTTAATGTTTTTTTTTTTCTTCTGCTCAGAATTGATGAAACATTTTACGCATCACCATTAGCGACATGCTTCTCTGTTATTTGCTTTCACAGGACTGTTGGAATTGTGGTGACCTTCTTCGAACTCACATGGCTCCTGGATAAGATGGCGTGTTGCGTGTAAGTTCACAACGCCTTTTCACCCGCCATCCCACCCAACCCTCACCGCACTTTACGTGCTAATATATATATATATATATATATATATATATATATATATATATATATATATATATATATATATATATATATATATATATATATATATATATATATTTGGGACTCACTACTTTCTTTTCCCATTTATATGGCCATATTATCTGGCTTCAGCATGTGTTTCATGTCAGAGATTCAATATCAGTTCCTTCCCAGTGCGCAAAGACCATCGGGCTGACGTCAGCCGCCGTTACTGAGCCCGCGCACGGCCGTGCGCGGGCCAGCGGCTGCCGATATCTGCCCAATGGCCTTTTGCGCATTGGGTTAGCTCCATCTGCAAGATGTGTAAATTCTAATCAGCCCTTGCAGCCTCAGGAGCTTATGAGAATAATTATGTCTCCTCCTGAACAACAAGGTTTTGCCTCAGTGTTTTTCCCGGTTAAATGTACAAGATTGGAAACGTTTAGGACTGATTCCTGCCCGATCCTGCCTGTCGGTAGCGCGTTATGATTCCTACAGGAATCTCCTCGACCAAACATGCTTCGGCTGCGCCAGCCAAAGAGTTAGATTGGCTTCTGTAACTTATAAACAGCGTAGTGTTTCCACGACTAGCTGGACGTACGATTCCTATAATCCTTGACCAGAAACTTGAAATGAAACAGAACAGCAACATTTCATGCATTCTTTCATCTAAAGATTGTAACTTGTATAATGTATATATTATTTTTTCTTTGCGTAAACGGGTAGGGCAAACTATTTTTCTAGACCCCTAGCAATATTTGATTATTGATCTGTGAAATATTTGTTTTCAGGCGGAAGGGTCTGTATAGTCAGCGACGATGGAGGTTTATAAATAAAAGGCGAAGGTTTATACTCTACATCGCCCTCTCTTGTGAGTTATCCTTTGGCTGTCCGTAGCGGGTTTTGTCGCGATGATTCCTGGCAGGAATCATCGCCACAAAAAGCGCCACCGACGGCCAAAGGATTAGTTTTTGTGTGAGATTTTTTTCGTGTTGTGTTTAAATTGGTTACCGACTGTTGATATGTACGTGTATCAGGCGAGAGGGAATGTGCTGTAAGATATGGTCCGTGATTCTGTGGGTGGACAAATGGCGAAAGTTTATCTTCTACACCGGCCTATCCGTGCCGCTATTTCTGCAAGGTGTTCGTCTTGTCATCGGCATTATTAGCGGTCAGTACACGTCACATTCACCTAACGCTTCTGCGTTTCTCTTCTGTTCGCATAGGGAGAGGAAATGGAAGATTTTCGTGCCAAGAGTTTTGTGGCCCTGACCGGCTGCTAGCGTCAATTAACTAGGTGGACGTACATTGTGTTTCTGACATTGTCTGCTCAACGTGAAAGATTCCCAGCCGTCCAAGGAACAAGGATACATAGTGCTTTCTGCAAGAGGCATATATCCTCCTGGCCCCCCGGCAGTTGCGGGGGATCATGATGATCCGGTACCAATTGTAGCTTTGCGGTGTTCAATTTTCTCGGCAGTCAAAGGGTTAATTGACGCTTGGAGCCAGTCAGGGCCACAACTCTCATCCCCAAAACCTTTGATTTACTCCCCTTGTGTTGTTTGTCGATCAGGGGTGTGAGCGAAAAGAAACTACATGTACACATGTAAAGCGTGCCTCCGTATATTGAAAGTACAGGCTTAGAAGCTGCCGTAGACGTTTCACACTTCATCTTTGACACCAAGAAAAAATTGACGAGATGACACGTCCAAAATCCTAAACCTTTACCGTACACATAACTAAAGGAAGTCACTCAGCGCTGGACAAACTTGACTCGGAATTTTGGGCATGTGATCTCGTCATTTATTTTTGATATCAAAGACATCTGGTGTAATAACACATTACGCCCTGAATGATCCGAATTTCTCAAATATGAGACTGTTATCAGAAGATCTCACTGCTGTTCAAAGAGCAAAGACTACAAGAAGAACGAAAGCGTCAGATCAACCATGATGGTTCAAGGGTGGTACCAACGTACCACCCTTGAACCATCATTGTCAATCCATATCTGTTGTATGGTGTCATGCCTGAACGGGTTACATACGTCTGCATCGGTCACTGTTTTTCTTTACAGTGCAACCCTTCGGCCGTAATGCTCAGATCGCTATTTTAAAGTCCCTTCTATTTATAGAAGGGACTTGAAAAAAAAAAATGATGGGTCGCGGTAGGGCGAATTCAATAGCATGTCCATGATGTCAAAGGCGGGCAGACCTAAATCTCTGACAACTGAAGTAACAATATAAAAATTACGTCATGTCTAGTTACACTAACCTCGCTGATGAACGTACAATTGGGCGCGAAAGGCCGAATGTGTGTGTGTGTGTGTGTGTGTGTGTGTGTGTGTGTGTGTGTGTGTGTGTGTGTGTGTGTGTGTGTGTGTGTGTGTGTGTGTGTGTGTATGTATGTAGACACGATAATCTCATATATTGCTGTACGCACAAGCTTGAAACTTGGCGAAATACTTTATTTAAGGGGTGGCTAAGAGAGCCTCCGAGCATGTTGTAACTGAATGCCTCATTGAAGTCATAAAGGACCGTTTAAAGAAATACAATACAATAATACTTTATTAATCCCTCCTGGAAAAAATCACTGTCTGCCCATAAAACACATGGCATTATCATTCACACATTGCGGAATTAATTAAATAACCTATAACTCTCGGTTAAAGAGATGAACTGTAACAGACTTACTGTTACCTTTGTAACACTCTTGGCACCAGAAACACTTATGGTTGATGCCCCCTGTGCTTCAACAATGTTGAAGTGAACTACACTAAATTGGCTAGTACCAAAGAACTAAAAAATGTTGACAGACACTATCTACTGATATTACTGTTTAAAAGGGTAACAGCCTGAGGGACAGAGGAATTGGCATAACGTGATGTACTACTTTTGGGTACTCGAAGTCTGCTATTTCGTTTGATACGTCTGCTGTCAAATTCACATCTAAGTGGATGTGTTTTTGCCATCAAGAATGTCAGCCAGTTTGTTCGTAATCCGTCTGTTGTACAGCGTGTCCAAGGTATCGTGTGCTCTACCAATCACTCCTACCGTTTTCCTGATTAATTTGTTAAGACGATCTTGATCTCTTTTACACAAATTTCTACCCCAGCTCAGTCGTCAGTCCAAAAGTTAGAACGCTAACAATACTGGAGCAGTAAAACATCTGTAAAAGTTGAGTTCTTATATTAAATGATCTGCGTTTTCTCAAACAGTAAAGACGGGTATGCGCTTTTTACTCTGTGTTTTGTTTCCAGTTGAGTGCGTTGTCAAAAAGAACACCTAAATATCTGTAGGACTCTACACGCTCAACTTCTGTTCCCTTGATGACAAAACACAAATTTCTACCCCAGCTCAGTCGTCAGTCCAAAAGTTAGAACGCTAACAATACTGGAGCAGTAAAACATCTGTAAAAGTTGAGTTTTTACATTAAATGATCTGCGTTTTCTCAAACAGTAAAGACGGGTATGCGCTTTTTACTCTGTGTTTTGTTTCCAGTTGAGCGCGTTGTCAAAAAGAACACCTAAATATCTGTAGGACTCTACACGCTCAACTTCTGTTCCCTTGATGACAACAGGATCGGGATGATGTTTGTTTCTCCTGAAATCTATGACCATCTCTCTTGTTTTGCCAACATGTAATTCAAGATAGTTTCTACCGCACCACTCTACAAAGTCGTCGATCTCTTGTCGGTAGTGTCTGTTGTCCTCATCTGTAATCTGTCCTGTCAGTGCCGTGTCGTCAGCGTATTTGTCCATGACACAGTCGTCTTCAGTGGCTCTACAGTCTGCTATATACAGATACAGAAAGTCGGCTGACCCAGATTAAAGTCCGTAATTGTTGTCATTGATTATTTTTACTTGAAATTTTGGATTTAGCTAGTATGGAGAAAGACAGTGGACGAGTTTGTTAGCAAGCTTTGTACTTCAACTTTTTGAATAATAATTAATTCATTTTTGCAAGTTTTGGAGCCACTATCTACTCCCATCAAACAGTCAGCCCTGGAAGTGGCTGTGGAACAAATCAGTCAGCCCTGGTAGAGGCTGCGTGCCTTTCGGATGAGTGACGTGAAACACCAATTTCGTCACTGTGTACACGGCGTCGTGAGACTAGCGATGCCATGACGTCAAGCTTATAGTGACGTCATTTTGCTGCTCGTGCTATTCTTCGTCAGAATTCTTGTCGCTACTCCAGCCCAGAGAGCGTACTAATGGCGGGCAGCGCCGTGTGTCCGTCTTTATTAGTGTGTGCCGGTGTGTGTGTTGATCTGAGGTTGGGTTAGAGAGCAGGGACATGGATCAGAAGGATAAGCTTAAAACTATGAATAACTGTGAATGTTCCTAAAAGAAAAACGCATGTGAGCTTCAAACAATACGGTAGACTTTGGGATGAAATCCTCGTCGTGTTCAGTAGGAGATATTTGAACACCAGAATCGGGTCAAAGACAAAACGTAGATACCCTTGTCAGCGAGGACAGCTGTTATATAGAATGGACTTTGGGTTATGGTTCATCCCATCTTGTTTTTCTCGTAAACAGGCTTCTGTTTGCTGGTGCTGGCCTGCCTGTACCTGGTCAAGTCTTTCAGCAACATGCGCAAAGTACGTGGAGATAATGCGGAAACGAAGTCGTCGTCAGCCGCAGTGCGTCACGAGGTGTCCACGCAGACGGAACCAGTCAGCAAAAACCCCTTTGAGGACGATGAGTGGTCGGAGGAGGAGACTCCACTACAACGGCGCCAGCGAGAACAAGAACAGCAGCGACGAAAACAACAACGTGAAGAAGAAGAAAGAAGACAACGCCTAGAAGAGTTAGAAAGGCGCGAGGAAGAATATCGGCGACAGGATGAACAGAAACGCAAGGAAGAGGCCAGACGACAAGAAGAGCTAAAGCGTCAAGAAGAGCAAAGACGTCAAGATGAACTCAAGCGTCAAGAAGAAGAGCTGAAACAGCAAGAGAAGGAGATGAAAGAACAACCACACGAGGGGGTGGTAGCAGAACCAAAAGAAAAGAGCAGAACATCTGACACGGATGGCAATCAAACATGAGTGAATCAGAGCACTGATCATGCTGCCACTAATATACGCACGCACCTGTTACAGATCAAAGATGAGACAGGTGTCGATAGATACATACAGTGTGCGTACCAATGGGGATCGCTTAACACTGGAAAAACGCACAAACAAACAATTACCTAGTGCGCAAAAGGCCATCGGGCCGATGTCGGCCGCCGTTGGCCCGCGCACGACCGTGCCCGGGCCAAAAGCGGCCGGCGTCGGCCCGATGGCCTTTTGCGCATTGAGTAGATCCCTTTGCCCCAGTGTGGGACAAAGGGATCTGCCTGTTTGTTTGCGCGTTTGTCCGGTGTTGTGTGATCCCCCATGTATAATGAAAAAATAAAAAACGAAATCGTGTACATGTCTAGACGCTTTGATGGTGCCTAATGAAATGCGTTTTAAACGTCATACCAGATGTATTAGACTCTAATAACTCTGGTCGTACCCATTTGATATTTACAAACAGTATGTTACAGTTTAAATGTAGCAGAAAGGACTATTTTTGCTCAACAGAAACCGCCCGTTACCTTTAGTCTCTGTGTCTGTGGCATGGAACACGCTCCATGGTGGCCGGGGTATTTTCACTGAGCTAGTGTAACTATAATTAGGCTGATGAGTCGACCTCACGTATTGGGCAGTTTATTTATATATTTCCTGTTCTAAGTATTTTTGCTGTTGGTGACCTTGAAGACTCGTGAAGAAAATAGTTAAGTCGCAGGAGGCCAGAAAAAGAACATCCCAACGCCGCCAGAACGTTTTTTTTTTTATCAACTAAGAAAAAAGTCCTCAGGCCTTCGTCGGTCCGAGGAACTTTTGTTCACAGTGTCGTAGGTTGCGCTGGCGAGGTTTCGTTTGCTACAAACGACGCTAAGCAACGAACGAGAGCAAAAGTCACGGCGGACAACCCATTTCTTCAAGTACGCATATACAACGCTCCAAACATCTCCAAGAGGCATAGATCCTCATGAGCCCGCAGGGCTCATGAGGATCTATGCCTCTTGGAGATGTTGGAGTGTTGTCGATGCTTATGGTACGAGCTGGTCACACGCCGTGACTTCGGTCTCGTTCGTTGTTGGGAGTCGTTCGTTGCAAACGCAACCTCACTAATAGAAGATCATAGAAGGACTGGTCGTCCGAAACATTTGTTTTCGCGTAATCCCTTCGCTGCCGGTAGACGCAGATTGTGTCTCTGAAATCCTTGTTAATTCAAAGCCAAAGAGCCCCAGACGTCCAAGAATGAAACATAGATAAAAAGGTGGTGTCAGCAAGATACATAGATCCTCATGAACCCCCGCAACTGTGGGGGTTCATAAGGATCTATGTCTCTTGCAGATGGATTGTGGTTAGTTTTCCTCAGCAGTGAACGGGTTATGTAGTCCAGACAGCAATAAAGGCCGAATGAACCATTGCCGCAGGAGACAGCCTGATTGTGAAAGATCTGGACAGAGTCTAAATTTGCATGACGCCGCTACTCTTGAGCAATACTGGACGACCCATGTCCCTTGGAAGTGAAATAGATGTGGGCAGCTGGGCACCGTCATTATTGGGTTAATACATGTAGTCTGATCGAGTGGTGTGAACATTTATACCTACTGCATCATGGACACGTCATTTTGAGTATCAGCCAACTGAGGTCAGTGCAGTAGAGATGTTAAAATCAAAACAGATGTGCTGGCGTATTGGAAATATGAGTTGGGGTCGGTTTTGAATTGCTTTTTCAGTTTTTCCACCTGTCTCGCACTGATATAATCAATAAAGCATTTGACCTCCACTGAGACGTTTCGTACGCTCTTTTGCTATTAGTATTGGCAAATTAAATTAAATTGGTAATTAAATTTCATCGGGCCAGCGGTGGCACAAGGGCATTTTGCTCACTGTTAACGTCATCTTTCCTCGCACCCTGACCCCCCCCCCCCCTCCCCCGAGCTACTGCAACAAGAGAAAAAAATCGTTGAATACTTAAATTTGCAGATTACTACTACTACTACTACCATTATTATTATTATTATTATTATTATTATTATTATTATTATTATTATTATTATTATATTATTATTATTGTTATTTCGCAACACTAACAAATGCGTTTCTTTCCCATAATTATATCCCATCTAGTAAGAACAGGGCGACCATTCCATGGTCGTGACGACGCAGTGATCGCCCTGTTTTGACAGGATGTTCCTGTCTTTGACATATATATTCCATAGTACTAATACCTCTATCAGTAATATGTTTCTACGGTGCTGGCTCAAAGTTCCTGCACAGGGTCAATTTTTGAGGGTCGAACTGCTTTTTATGGCTTATCAAATTAGTTTTGTGTGTGTGTGTGCATGCATTGCTAGATAGATTGGCAGCCTTCAGTTGCGTTAATTTATTGATTGTTTTTCGTCTTTGCCTGCTCAAGTGGTATTACGTGCACAAATCACGTTTAATGACCATTTATGGACAACTAATAAAGATTGTTGCTAATACTGACTTGTCTAAGTCCTTATGTGTCTGCCACTTACACTGGTTGCAATTGAAAGAATCAACTCATTCACTGCCGAGAAAAAATGAAAACGATATAATTGCAAGAGACATAGATCCTCATGAACCCCCGCAGTCGCGGGGGTTCATGAGGATCCATGAGTCTCTTGCCGACACTCATTTGTATCCATGTTCCTGGAACAGTTGTGGCATTGGTCGTTGAATTAACGAAGATTTGAAAAAGAAAATATGCCTCCACTGGCACTGAAGGGGTTAAAATGAGGAAATATCTGCAGTCTGCCTTAGAGAGACGGACAGAGAGTTTACACATAGAGGGAAATACTTAGGCGCACAAACACACAGACATGGGCAAATATTTGACGCATGTGTGATTTGAAATTAAATTTTGGGAGGTCTACTGCTTGACGGATAGTGCATTTCGAATAATTGTTGTGCTAACCTCTGCCTGAACAAGCAGACATACATTCTGACGGCCTGGCGAACCAAACACAACAGTAATCTCCCATGGGTCACTAGGACGAGACTTTGACAGCAGTACGTCACAATGACCCTCACAAACCAGATAGGTGAGGCTAGCGCTGGATCTAACTGTCTGTTCAGCGCTGAGTGATTCCCCTTGGTTTGTCAAAATGACCCTTTCATCATATCAACCTGGGTCACTTTTTTGTAGCGATTTTGTGTTAGGAGAGTAACATGCTAAAACAACTCACGCCAGATCGACCCGGAGTCACTTTTGCGTACGCCAAAGTGACTCCGGGTCGTCAGGCGTGAGAGTCATGTCGATGCCTTACACCGCCACACTTTAGCGAGCGATGCGATCATAATGACAGACGGATACTCAGCTGACCATGACACATATTCTTGCAAATGTTACATAAAATAATTTCTTGCACACTACGATTAAAACATATATATACGCCTCACGAGTGCGTGTTGATATATACGAGACTGCGAGTCAGCCTCCACGCGAGCGCATACTCACATACTCAAAACTACTATGAAACAATGCTAGTATTAAGCAAGGGCATCTTTACTTAGTATTTCTTGCACAATATTGTAGCACGAATAACCAGATCAAACATTAGTTTTGGCCTTCTATTCTTGTCCCCGGTTTTGTTTTTCAACTCGAGATAAGCACAACAGTACTTTTTGCCGTTAATAAGTAGGAAAGTGAGCAGCTGTTTCAAGTTACGCACCCTTTCCAATTCCCTAAGGACAAAAAAACGAATGAAACTGTGTACAGTCATAAGAGGGTAACTTTGAATTTACAATACGAAGCAGATATTTTTTAACAACGCTTCAGGCAGTAAATTTCCACCGTCCACACGGAAAAAATAATACAACTTAACGAAATGATTAATTTATTTAATGTCATCGTTATCACAGAAAACAGATAGCTATATGAATTTCCTTTGTGCGGTTTTAATCGGGTTTTTTCCTCCACTCGTTTGCTCATAACATTCTATACCAGGACCGAAATTCCCAAATCTTGAAGTCGTGCTCTGAAGGACTGTGTTAAAATTCTGGAGATTGATCGAGCATGACAGTTCAAGGGTGGTAACCCTATCATGCTCGATCCATGTCTTGCTGCGGTGTGTCGGGGCTGAATATGCTTGCATTGGTTTGTGACGCCATAGTAAATAAATCAGTTCTGATGGACAATAAAGTATTTAAAATTTGAATTTGAATTCGACTGGAACATGTTGAGGAATCACATTTTAGGCTTGTAATCATAATCGAACACCATAAATATAAAAGGCATGCTTCAATATTGCGGCCCAACCCAAAGTTTGGATACAAAGATACCACATGCGTGTCCCAGAACAACAGCACCACTTGCACTTTCACGGCCAAATGCCTCGCGTTTGAAGAATTTGCACTACTTACGTCGTGAGAAGAGTCGGAATTACCGTGAGCGATGAAGGAGGTGCTAAGCACTGGGTACCCTTGAACCGTGTATCACGTTCAAATAGAGACGCACAAACCTGATCAGGTATACTCTCGAACTTTCAAGGCCAATCCGTCCTCTTAACTCTTTCTACCCCAACACCGAAATCACCAAATTTTGCCGTTGTCCTCTGAAGACTGCATTGCAGTGCAGGACACAGATCAACCATGATAATTCAAGGGTGATGCCAGAATAGCTTGGCGCCCATAGGCGCCAAGCTATTCTGGCATCACCCTTGAACTATCAAGGTCGTTCCTTATCTTGCTGTGGTGTGTCTGGGGTAGAATGAGTTATATGGCGCTGTAAGTGAAAAAAGGTCAAGAATTTATCTTCACAAACCCAGTGGAAACAAGGTCTTTTGTGGTCGACGCCGGACGCAGTTGTCCCACGCTGTGCGCCGCGGGCCAATTGCGGCCGACAATCGGCCGGATGACTTTGTGCACACTGGGAATTAGTTCTGCAGACCTACTCAGCAGATCTCAGAACTGAACTGACCACAAAGACAGCACGGCACACCATACAAACTGTTTAGCCACAATGTCTACAGGATTTGTAATTGCTGTGTTAGCGCTAGCATGCGGTGTGAATGGCGCCGAGCTGTTAACTAACGGCGGGTTCGAGACGATGGCTGCCTGGCAGACATGTTGGGGCTTCGCGTGTGATCTCGTGCCGGCTGACGAGAGTCGCTTTGGGTCACACTCTCTTAAGGCTCACAACAGGTAGGCCTAAATGTAGTACGCGTATTTAGCGCGGTGACACTGACGATCGAAAGATAACGAAGGCGACGACTATGATGTTGCTGATGATTAAAAAAAATATATATATATACATATATATATATATATATATATATATATATATATATATATATATATATATACTATATATATTATATATATATATATATATATATATATATATATATATATATATTAGCAAATAATCTTTTAACAGAGACAGATCAATCAGACCTCAGCCTTCCATTGATATTCCGGTCGTGCGGAAGCAGGTTGCAGGGTATATTACTTGACAGGAGCGGATCTGGGGGATGGGGGTGGGGAGTTGGGACGGGTGGGAGGGTGTGTTTCCAGGGGTTCCAGGGTTTCTGATTCACCCTCACAGGGAGGAATACTTAATAGCTATACGAAAGTCCTTTTTTAAACAGTTTGAATGCAGCCCCCTTTCTAAGCGAACTCCTCCTGGCTCTGGGAGAAGTGTGTGTAAAGGTCATATAAACGGAAGACCCTCCTCCTTCCCCGACCTTTTCATAATTTGGCGGGTGGTCAGAAGGTGCAACTGATCCTGACAATGAGTTTCGTCGGCTGCTGGGGATCTACGCCTCTTGTCCATGGAGAGGAGTGAATTAATCCAGTGAAGGATTGACCTAGTTATCCCAATGCGCGAAAGGCCATCGGGCCGACGTCCGCCGTTGACCCGCGCACGGCTGTGCGCGGACCAACGGCGACCGACGTCGGCCCGATGGCCTTTTGCGCTTTGGGTATGTTTTAGGGATAACCTCTACTAACATCAACTTACTGGCAGCATTCAAACGTATTCGTTACTCTCTTAAAGAACACAGTGGTACCAAGGCCCCGCTCAGGTCATACAGACGACCCCAGGGAAAAGCTACCGCGCCGAGAGCTGGGTCAAGCTGCTGAACGACAAGCCGGGAAAGCTGTTTCAGACCATTCAGCTTGAGGTCGACTTTACATTCGCGGGTAAGTCAAATTATGAGATCGTCTTTTATTTGAAACGTTCGTTAAGAAAACACATATTGGTTCCGTCTCTTGAATTAGTAGATCTAACATGTTTTTCGATGTCGTCTTTGAACAGAAAAAATGCAATAATAAAAGGTTACCCCCAGTGAAATGTGCCGGTGGATGTAAATTAACTCAATAAAGTTTGCTGGCCACTGTCCTTCGTTCGTGTGTGTGTATAGGATATACATTTCGGGCGTTCGTACACACTAAGTGGTATTTCATTACTACACATAAGGAACTTGTTAATGTTGCAGTATGAAGATATTTCGCGTTTCCCTTTTAAAAAATGCAAGTCATCATCAAGATCGAATCTTCTTGACGCGCAAGGGATTTTGGGAAGGAAAGTATATCAAGCAAATTCATGAATATTAATTTGCTTTATATACAAGAATATATGCGTTAAAGAAAGAAACACTGTATGGAGTGGGTACATAATATAATCACTACATCACTATGCTAAACCCGACTTTAGGGGACGACCGCAAACGCCCGCCCGCCTTTCGCTCCCGCATCCATTCCATTGCGCAAAGATCATCGAGCCGAAGTCGGCGCAGTGGGCCCGCGCACGACTGTGTTTGGACCCACTGCGGCCGACTTCGGCTAGATAGCCTTTTGCGTACTTGGTTGGGCATGGTCTGACAACTATTATGATAATCTCGTCTGACTTTCAGACGGGACCCACGACTACAACAATATCGCCTACTTCCCGGGTGTGTTGTCTTCTAATGGATGGGTCTTCGTTCAGGGTGACTTTCAGGCACCCGACAAGCGTACGTACCTGATTACACCAACCCCCCCCCCCCCGCACCCCCCCCCCCCAAAAAAAAAAAAAAAAAAAAAAAAAAAAACCCACAGAAAAACAAACAACAACACAAAAAACCCCAAACCCCCCAAAACAACAACAACAACAACAACAACAACAACAACAACAACAACAACAAAACCCCAAGCAAACAGAAAAAACAAACAAAAAACAACAACAACAAAATAAAACAAAACAAAACAAAAAACCAACCCAAAACAAAACAAACAACAAAACAACAACAAAAAAAAAAAAAAAAAAAAAACCAACCACAAAAAAAAACAACCAAAAACCAAACAAAAAATCAAAAACAAAACAAACCCAACAACAACAACAAAACAAAACAAAAAACCCAAACAAACAGAAAAACAAAAAAACAACAACAAAACAAAACAAACAAACAAACAAAACAACAACAAACAAACAATAAAAAACAACCCCAAATAACAACAACCAAAAACCAAACAAAAAACAACACAAAACAAAACAAACCCAACAACAACAAAACAAAACAAAAACAAACACAACCAAAACAAAACAAAAACCAAACCCGATAGATTCTTTGACTTTCAAATTAAAGAAACGCTTCGGAAGGAATTCGGATCCCCTCCGAAGCGGTTTTTTTAAAAAGTGAAAGTTAAAGAAGGCACGGGCCTCCAACTGTCAACCTGAAACCACACGCTACTTTTTCCACTCTAAAAGGGGTTTTCCCTCCTTGAAATATATATATATATATATATATATATATATATATATATATTATATATATATATATATATATATATATATATATATATATATATATATATATATATATATATATATGAGAACAAAACATCTGTCCTTTTCATTGTAGGTTCTTGCTTTCAAAAACCATAATTATAGGACTCGTTCGGTATTTCATATTTGACGGCTAATTACTGCGTACAAACATTGGGTGTTGTTTAAATTGAGATAGTTTGATGGTAGTGACCACCTAGTGAACAAGAGGTCTTCATCCAGTCAGTCTTAACTTTTCCCGCGCGGACCAGCTGTGCTCGGGCCTTCTAAGGCTCACGTCGTCCGAAGATTCTTTGCTTCGTCGATAAATATCTAAGCAGTCGGCTCCTGAGGTATCAAGTTCGACTCATCCGAAACAGATAGCTCTGGAAGCTAAAGTACTCAGTACGTAAAAGGCTATCGGGCCGACGCCTTTCCGTACCGTGGATAGCGTCAGAATGAGGTACGTTTCTTACATTCACAATTCACACATTTTGTATTGTAAATTTTCAGCCCATGTCGAGTCCAGGTTCTACTACCAAGGTCCGGATCCCGGAGTGGACTTTGCCGTGGACCTGGCTTCTGTAACGGAAGTGACGCCAGATCCCGACTGGCAAAGAAAGACTGACGCCGTCATTGACCAAGTCCGCAAGAGCAACATCAACCTCCAGTTCGTGACTTAAAAAAAAAAGAAGAAAAAAAGTAGAG
This sequence comes from Semisulcospira habei, assembly GCA_036245525.1. Classification (NCBI taxonomy): domain Eukaryota; kingdom Metazoa; phylum Mollusca; class Gastropoda; family Semisulcospiridae; genus Semisulcospira; species Semisulcospira habei. The sequence continues at coordinate 117,358,567 of BTPG01000004.1, read as the reverse complement.
ATTTGAAATGCTCTTACACTAAATAGAATATTTACACACAAAAAACTACTACATATTGTAAAAAATAATCTTACAAAAGTGTGCTAGGTCATATTAGGTACATTAATTATTTTACTCTTCTCTGAAATGGTGAAGATGAAGTACCATCCTAATGCCAAGGCCATCGGGACGACGACGGCCCGATGGCCCTTTGCGCATACCTCCATTCCCCCCATTCACCCGACATAATTATAGTGAACATGCTGCACAAAATTTATAAACGGAATGAACAATGACAATAATATCAGGTTCCAAATTTGAGAAATGTAATGATGAGAAAAGTTGAGGTGAATAACTTTATACTACACAACTAATACAAGTTTTTTTTTATTTCGTGACAGCGTGACTACAGCAAATGCTATCGACGCGTCTCAAGTACAAATTCAGGTATCCGTTAGTCTTCATTTCACACATCTCCCCCAGCTTTGTCTTGTAAAAGCAAAAGACAGCATGTCCATTTTTTTTGGAAAAGCAAGATATTCATTATATGCAAATCAAGGGGAATCACAGCGCTGGACAGACAACAGTTAGATCCCCTGCCCCCGCCTATCAGGCACCCAATCGCCAGCCCACAGAGAAATACGCAGGTATAGAATAAGACGATCATTTCCATCCTCAAACGAATGGATCAGGTCTCTTATATAACCCATGTCTTTCTCCGGAACTTAGGAAGTGGGCAGGAGAAACATACATACACAAACATGAAGGTGCGCTACTATATGTGGTCGGGTAAATACCCTGATTTCCCACAGTAGATGCACAGAACATTACACAACAATGTAACGATACAAATTTGCCTCGAGTTATAGATACTCACAAACCAGATAGGTGAGGCTAGCGCTGGCAGAATTGTATGCAAACCAAGGGGAATCACAGCGCTGGACAGACAACAGTTAGATCCCCTGCCCCCGCCTATCAGGCACCCAATCGCCAGCCCACAGAGAAATACGCAGGTATAGAATAAGACGATCATTTCCATCCTCAAACGAATGGATCAGGTCTCTTATATAACCCATGTCTTTCTCCGGAACTTAGTTTTGCATACAAATTCTGCCAGCGCTAGCCTCACCTATCTGGTTTGTGAGTATCTATAACTCGAGGCAAATTTGTATCGTTACATTGTTGTGTAATGTTCTGTGCATCTACTGTGGGAAATCAGGGTATTTACCCGACCACATATAGTAGCGCACCTTCATGTTTGTGTATGTATGTTTCTCCTGCCCACTTCCTGTTCCGGAGAAAGACATGGGTTATATAAGAGACCTGATCCATTCGTTTGAGGATGGAAATGATCGTCTTATTCTATACCTGCGTATTTCTCTGTGGCGGGCTGGCGATTGGGTGCCTGATAGGCGGGGGCAGGGGATCTAACTGTTGTCTGTCCAGCGCTGTGATTCCCCTTGGTTTGCATACAATTCTGCCAGCGCTAGTGACCTATCTGGTTTGTGAGAAGATACTCATTGCATGAAAATCGTCTTCATCTGCTCACAAATCAAGCGAGGCACACTTGCTAGATACAGTACGCATTGCAATTATGTTTGTAGTGGACCTTCTCGCTTTTGTATGCGTTTATTTCCTGCCTGAAATTACATGTAAACTCAAGAGCAACGGAAATGCAACATTTTTGGAATCATCGAAAACACTTAGTGTTTTCGATGATTTAAAAAAAATCGCATTTCCTTTGCTCGTCATTATATAAGACATGGTCCATACTTTTAGGGATGTGTATAACCGCCTTGTACTTTATGCTAAATGTTTGTCTTGGACTGGCGATTCCATAAAAAAGGGGCAGGGCTATAACTGTTTGTTTCAATGTTTGTTCAGCCCTCAGTAATTTCTCTTGGTAAGTGTAAATAAATCTTGATTTCCCCCTTTAACATGTTTGTCTTCCCAGGGGAGAGCTAACCATCTCAGCTGGCAAGAGGCACCGATTCTCATAGGTCGCTACGTATATTATTCAAATCAGTGTTCAGTGCCATGCAAGGGATGTCGGCTTTCACGCAGATTGTGCCTTGGCGTTGTCAGTCGTGGGCTTGCGAGCTGGTGCCATAAGGAAATTTGAAAGGGTTCAGGGAGCTAACACAGTAAGCAACGGTCTTCGGGCCGAAATCGGCCGTAGTGGGCTCGCGCACGGCAGTGCGCGGGCCCACTGCGGCTGACGTCGGCCCCGAGGGACTTTTGCTACTGGGGAAGCCTTTACACGGTGTGAATTGTGTACAGAAAGCACTTCTGCCTTCTGAAGGCAAAAGTTAGTTATTTAGTTATTGGGGTTTAACTCAGAGCATGCGACTAAGGCCATCTCACGGCGGGTGAAGGCAAAAATCTTTAAGTCCATTTTTGTGAAAGGCAGAATTGTCATTGTACTATAGTGGATATCTCACGTTTCATATCTCGCTTTTTCCCTGTAGGTGGTGCAAAAGAAGAAATCGTTTCCTTTCGGCACGTCCCTGAGGTCTAAGAATTACGTGCAACAGACATCAAGTGTCCAGAAATACAAAGACTTCCTGTTTAAGCACTTTACCTGGGCCGTTCCGGAGCACATGCTTAAATGGCGCCTGATGGAACAAGTGGAGGTAAAGGATAATGTTATTACTTCCGGCTTATGACCATATGATCTCCGTATTAAAGTGAAAAAGACAGCGTGTTTCACCAGTGATGGTGCCAAGAACAATCGAACTAATTATTTGACTTAATATCTGTAGTGGCGGCAAGTCAAATAATTATTTCGATTTTGATCGTCCTTGTGACATTACGGTTGTATCGGCGACAACTCAAACAATTATTTGATATTATTACAATGATAACAAGGCAGCAACCTTAGGCCTGTAGTGGCGATAAGATAAACTATTATTTTAACTTTATTCCAATCATAGTGCTTTCTAAAGCTGCAGTGGCGTCAACACACAGTACCATTTTGTTTTTATTCTGTAGCCATTCAGCACGAAGTCAAATACCTGTAAATACTTTGATTATATTCCAGTCACAGTAGGTCTTTAGTGGCAATGCCAGTGGCAAAACGTCTACGGGCCCAGGACGGCCGCAGTGGGCCCGCGTACATCTGTGCCTGTACCCACTGCGGCCATCGTGGGCCCGAGGACCTTTGGTGACTGGGAACAAGTCAAATGATTATTTAGGTTGAAAGGTCTGTGGACGCGACAAGTCAAGTACATGCTCATGTAAAAAACCGCACGTCTTTTGACACAAACAGCTTATCAGAAGCCGGACAAACATGCGATATCGCGCAGTTTTGTTGTTGTTACCTACTTCTATTATTAACCGTCTATTATTTTAACTTTATTCCAGTCTCAGCAGGTTTGTGGTGGCGAGATATGAGATAGTTGCTTGAGTTTCTTCAAGTCACTGTGTGTTTTTTCACTCTGGTTTGTTGCAGGGCCAGCTGGACACGACTGCCTTGTTGTCCACACTGGCAGATCTCCGCAGACACGGGTCAGCAGTATGATCGTAACATTGCATATACATGTCTTTCTTGGTGTTGAGCATCGGATGAGGAGGTCGAGAAATGTAGTGTTTTGTTTTCCCGAAAGCCAGTATGTCCGATTTTGTGGAAACGACATTTTCAATGTAGTACATTTAAAATCTTGCATTTTACTGCTGCCAATAGCCAGATTCCGCCTATACTGCCTTGCGTTGAATAATAACCCAGTGCGCAAAGGGCCATCGAGCCAATGGCGGCCGACGTCTACCCGATGCCCTCTGCGCATTGGAAACGTGATAATAATAATAATAATAATAATTACGGTATTTATAATGCGCTTATCTTATAATAATTATAACTCTAAGCGCGCACTCACAACTCGCACACGCATGCGCACGCTTTAGACAATGACTCACGTAACACAAATAGTGAAGATACCTTACGACGGTCAGCTTGGGGTGGGGAGTGTGGTGATATAGTGCTAGAACTGTTGAAAAAGGTGCGTTTTGAGGGCGGACTGGAAGGAGGAGAGCGAGTGTTTCTGACGGAGAGAGAGTGGGAGAGTGTTCCAGGTAGATGGACCGTATACTGAGAAGGATTGATTGATTGATTGTACATTGCTTAACGTCCCGACAGCAACAAGACTTTCTCAGGACGTGCCTGCACTGCTTGTGAGAAAAAAAAATAAACAGAACATTGAATGTATGTTGCCAGCCGGTCAAATACATTAAATAAACCGAACACATGGGGCCTAACTAAAGCCAAGACCACCTAGCAACACACATCCAATATCAAGAGCTACAGGCAGTGCAGACAGTAGGGAGAGTTTGAAAAAGGCAAATACAGGTGAATGGACAAAGGGTAGACAGAAATACATGCCCCAGAATAGAGAGAAAAACCCACCCTGTAGGGCTGACCAGGGTGACCCTGGGAACTAAAAAATACCTAACCCCACCCAAGTCCCCCAGGGCAGACCCAGGTGGGGGAATATACTGAGAAGGAGCGGGGGCCGAAAGTGCTGAGTTTGGTGCGGGGGATGAGGAGGCGGAGAGGGTCGGAGGCGGAGCGGAGGGAGCGGGGAGGAGTGTAGGGGTGAAGTAAGTTGGAGAGATAGGCAGGAGTGTAGTTGTTCAGGGATTTGTAGCAGAGAGACAGAATCTTGTATTGGATGCGTTGGGGGATGGGGAGCCAGTGAAGGAGCTTGAGCAGGGGAGTGATGTGGTCGGATTTTTTTCTTTCTGAGGACGAGGCGGGCAGCATTGTTCTGGACGCTCTGGAGAGTGAGAGTGGTGGAGTGAGGAAGGCCGGAAAAGAGAGAGTTGCAGTAGTCGATGCGAGATAAGATGAGAGAGACAGCGAGTTTGGTGGCAGCTTCGGTAGCGAGGTATTTTCTGATCTGACTGATGCGGCGGAGATGGAAATAACATGCCTAGGCCGTGGCGGAGACGAAGCTGGTCATGGAAAGCGAGGAATCGAGGATAACGCCAAGGTTCTTTACCGAGTCAGAGAGGGAGATGGGGGTGCTGTCGAGTTGAAGGTGGAGAGGGGGAGGGAGCTGGGAAAGTTTCTGGCGAGTGCCTACCAGCATGGCTTCCGTTTTGTCGTCGTTCAGTTTGAGCTTGTTTGCTGTCATCCAGTTTTTCACGTCTTCATAGCAGTCAGCCGTGCGAGTCAGTAGTGTCTGAGTGTTGTCGAGTTTGTCTTTGTCTAGTAGTTGTGAGTCGTCAGCGTAGAGGTGGTGGTGTATGTGGTGAGACTGGATGATGTTGGACGGGGGAGGTGTAGAGTGTGAAAAGGATCGGGCCCAGGACGGACCCCTGTGGAACGCCGCAGGAGAGCCTGACTGGGTTGGAGGAGACGCCGTCGATGGTGACGGACTGCTGTCTGTCGGAGAGAAACCAGGAGTGAGCAGAGTCAGTGATGCCAAAGGAGTGGTGAAGGCGGTGGAGGAGGATAGAGTGGTCTATGGTGTCGAAGGCGGCAGAGAGATCGAATAGCGTAAGAAGGGAGATGTTGCCCGAGTCAGTGGAGAGAAGCAGGTCGTTAAGGATATGTAGAAGGGCTGTTTCGGTGCTGTGATGTTTGCGATAGACAGACTGGAAGGGACTGAGGAGGTTGTTGTCAGCGAGGTGGAGGCTGAGTTGGTTGAGGACAACCTTCTCAAGAAGCTTGGACAGGAAAGAGAGATTGGAGACTGGGCGGTAGTTCTTGAGTTCGTTTGGGTCGAGGTTGTGTTTTTTGAGGAGAGGACGGACGATGGCGGACTTGAAGATATCGGGGACGGAGCCATTCTCTAGAGATGTGTTGATGATGTCGGTAATGAAGGGCAAAAGTTTTGGGAGGCCGTCCCGGTAGAGGGAAGCTGGGAGGGGGTCTAGTTCGCAGGTTTTGAAAGGCATGGATACACTAAAGTTAACCCATTTAGCCCCGACGCCCTAAAGCTTGACGTGAATGGACCATGAAAATTCAAGGGTGGTGCCAGATTATGTATGTAGCTTAGTGCCCTCAGGCGTCCACGCGTGCAAATGGTACATACATACACACACACTTCCACAGTTTTGGAAATGCGGCCCCGGGGTCAAATGTGTTAACATGTGTTTGTGTGAAGAATAAAGGTGCGAGCTCACAACATGGTTTGGTCCGTGGAGGAATTCATCCCGAGCTGGGTCAAGTCGAGATCAGGAGACGAACTCCGTAACACAGTCATCAAACACATTCAGCAAGTGTGTAACATCACCAACAACGTGTGAGTACTAGCACAAAGCAGTTGTGCGGATACAGCCCTAGTAGCAGGAACCGTCGCTGAGACGTCGCATTTTTATGCTTATTTTAAAGGTCACTTTTTCGCCTATTTGCACTTTCGCATATTGTTTTGCCACCGTCGCCTTCCTAGCCCCTTCACTGCCGAGAATAAATGGACACCACACTACTGCAAGAGGTATAGATCCTCATGAGCCCCCGCAATTGCAAAGGCTCATGAGGATCTATGCCTCTTGCTGAAAGCACTTTGTATCCATGGAAAAGCTGGAGATCTTTCTCATTGAATTCACACAGACTTCTGACGTACAATATAAGTAGAGTGGCAGTGAAGGGGTTAAAGCCCCAGCAATCGTCTTCTGTATTTTGAAGGCTGGTCAGTGGACGCGAAAGAAAATAGAAGAAGCCAGTTAAGCAAAAGATGGTCGGGCCGACGTTGGACACCGTCGGTCTGCACACAGATGTGCGCGGGCCAACCGCTATGCCCGACACCGGCCCGATGATCTTTTGTGGACTGTGAAGACCAGTAGTCAGGATGGGCCGCTTCCTCCAAATTAAACTGAACTACTTGATTACTGGCGTCCCCTAGTAAATCTGCACAGGTATACGCACGTATGGTCACGAACATTTGCACGCTGAACATTGCAGGGCGGATCACTGGGACGTGAACAACGAGAACCTGCACGGTCAGTGGTTCCAGGAACAGCTACACGACCCTGACTACAACCTGGAGTTGTTCCGCCTGGCTCACCAGTACTGTCCCAATGTCAAGCTCTTCCTCAATGACTACGATGTCGTGGCCAAGGGATCTGCAACCGGGGTAAATGTCTTATGGCATTCGTATACTTAACCGATTACATCCTAAGGCGGATTTTCTTAAATTTGCTTATTGCCCTATGAAATCTACATTACAAATTAGGAGACAGATCAACCATTTTAGTTCAGGGTGGTGCCAGAATAGCTTGGCGCTTCAGGCGCCAAGCTATTCTGGCACCACCCTTGTACTATTATAGCGAATAGTACCGAATAGCGCTTTAGTCAACCTCCTTCTGCCTTAAAACACCCACGATAAATAAAGTGTACATTTTTTTCAGGCCTACCTGGCTCAGACACAGCGCTTCAAAGCAGCCAACGTGGGGTTGTACGGTATCGGCGTACAGTGCCACTTTCATGAAGATCTGATTCCCGACGCAACTCTTATCAAAGTAAAGTGCATGACACGTTTAACACCTTCACTGCCGAGAAAAAATGATCACAACCCGACTGCAAGAGCCATAGATCCTCATGTGCCCCCGCATTCGCGTGGGCTCATGAGGATCTAAATCTCTTGCTGAGACCAATTTGTGTCCCTATTCCTTGGAGGGTGTTGGGTCGTTGAAAGAACAACGATTTCAGAAACAAAATGTACGTACAGTTGCAGGGAAGGGGTTAAAGTCAGCCGAGACGTGCCGCATACGGACACGCTGTATCCGAATGCAGTGCTTCTGGAATGTGTTGAAGGGTGTTCATTTTGTTGGTATAAAAAGAGAAAGTAAGGAAGTTAGAAGATTTGTTTGCAGCGTTTAACGTAAAATAGTGCTAATGGGACATTAAAAAAGCAATAAGTAACCAAACTACTAAAGTTAATTTCACGATGTGTTTTCATGACGCATAATGACATGATGTCCTAAGCTGGATCCAGATAAAAAAAGTTGGCTGCCTAGTATGTAAATTGTAAGGAAATCCCCTCACAGATAAAAACGAGCTTTAGAGAACAATTACAAAACAGTTAATTTTACATTAAGTTTTTGGGGGGTGGAGGGTGGGTAATACCCCTTTTTTCAAAGTAGACAAACAAACCATGAGCTACAACAGAACCTGTTTTGAGCCACCACCCTTAAGAAAAATCACTTGTTATTAGAGACCATCGTTTAGGTGGTTGTAGCCACGAGATGAGCGGTCTTTAGTGACAAGTGACAAAAGTTGCCTTTCTAGATCTGTCTTGAGATAACAATTGTCTTTTAAGAATTTGTTTTCTTGCAATCATAGTGGCTGTTCAAAACAGGTTGTACTGTACTTATCCGTTTCTTGGTCAGAGTAATACACGAATCATTATCAATGTCCAGAGCCACCTTGACACGCTCGCCCAAGCTGGGGTACCGATCTGGGTGACTGAACTGACCTGTGAGTCCACAAACCAGAACCTTGTGGCCGACTGTTACGAGAGGGCGCTGCGAGCATTGTACGGTCACGCCGCCATCGAAGGCATCCTCTTTTGGGGTGTTTGGGACCAGGACAGCTACCTCGGCATTAAAGGAACTCTTGTCAGTGGTGACAACGTGCAGGTGAGTAAGTGCATGCAGCTGGTGGGAGAGTAGATGGCGTGAGACATGGTCAGTCAAAACCATCGTCATTTGTACGCTGGTCTGTGATTTGTTTCACTTGAATCCAAGAGCAGCGTTGGGGTGCTTGAGATCAGAACCAGTACCTTGGAGATCAAGGAGCACAAGGCACGGGCAATGATTTAGATCTTGGAGAACATGCAGCTCTAGCTGAGTGCAATGACTTAGCAATGAGTTCTCCAGGGCGTAAATTAAGGACAAACACACAAAGCGTGCCTCCCGATGACATGGCTGCTGCTGACTATCCTCCGCGAAATCACGAAACGAAACACACCATGAGCATTCTCCCGTTTCATGTTTTGTGGATAATATCTTGGTGGCTCAGAAGATTGGGCAGAGGTGTTCGGGCCAGCCGAGACCGTCGTTGGCCCGAAGACGTTTTGCAACCGGGGGAGACCTTCAAGATGTAGGCTATACGCTCTTACAGTTCCTCGCTGTCGCGGTGGATAATGAGATTCTGTGTCTCTTGCACCTGAGTTGTGTTATGGCAGTGAAGGAAGTAGAATCATTTTAACCCCTTGACTGCCGAGAAAATGTGAGCCTGATACAACTGCAAGAGACGTAGATCATGAGACCTCGCGACTGCGGGGGCTCATGAGAATCTATGCCTCTTGCTAAGACCAATTTGTATCCATGTTTTCTGATTGGTTGTCGGCGTCTGGTCGTTGAATGAACAAAGATTTTAGAAACACTACATGTACGTACAGTGGTAGGAAGGGGGTTAAGCTTACTAAGTGTGGGCTTCATGTTTCAGCTGACCGCCGCTGGCCGCCGTGTTCTGGATCTGTGGGAAAACCAGTGGATGACGGACGAGACGCGCGTGCTGTCCCAGTCGGGAAACCAGTTCACCGTGCGCGGATTCCATGGTGACTACGAGGTGCACGTGCACTACCAGGGCCAGGAGCTCAGCAACCTGAAGCATACCTTCACACTGGACAAGACGAACCACACGGTCAATCTCAATGTCCACGTGTAGAGGCCAAGGGTGAGCTAACTGGAGTGAAGGCAGTGATGTAGAAAAATGAAACGCGTGCAACAGATACCTTGAAAATAAATGAAACACATGAATCAACCACATGCGTGGATAGTTTGCATTCTTATTGTAATGTGCATTACTCCTTGTCTGTCCCACTCCGGGAGCCGTAGGGTCCGAAATCACAGACCAGCAAGCACGTAACACATTTGATGGCGATTTTGCCGATCCATGACTTCTTGTAGAGTGTCAGGAAATATATAGTGTGTTGACAGTTATGACCTCGCGAGATCTCAATGTGTTGACTCTCGTATTCGTATTTGTTGATTTTCCTAAACGTGCACAGACCTCCTGAACTTGGTCCCAAAACTGTAGTAGACAAAGAAGTTGACAGAAGGGTTGACGTACATACACGCAATCGACAGTTCGAGCAGAACCAGGAACAGGTTTCGGTACCTTCCGGGAGGGCTGAAATGAGACACGAAGCCCATGACCATTCGCACAATCACTATAGGAAAGGAAAGCACGATAAATACAACAGAAGTTCAAACGAGCATGCATGTAGCGGTTTTTTTGGTGACGAGCAGATGTAAGTAGTGGAGATTACCGATTCTTCCCGCCAGATTCTTCAGTTTGATCACCGTGACGGTTGTGGTTGCTATGACAACGATGAAACAGAAACATTCAGAATGTCGATGAGTTGTGGATGTTAGAAGTAAAACTCGCTGGCGTAAAGAATGACAGTAGTTGTGTTGGTTTTTGTGTCCAACACGCAAGCCAAATCCCATCTGAGTCCGCAAACACCCCGCCACCCCCCTCCCCAGCCAGGATGACGACGGACGACAAGAGGAGAATGACCGCGGAGGACTTTGTCTTTAACGCCGTCCTGGATGTCAAGTGACTGACGACACAGAAGCAGCGCTCGCTAGCGATCAGCATACGTATGAAAAAAAGACTGTATTGATGTAGAAAAGTCCAACAAGTTTGTACTTGGCTAGCTTCTGGAGAACGGCACCAATGCGCGGCCCGCCGCCGATAAATAGTTGTAAAGTCTTCCAGGGTAGTGGAAACAGAAGGCCTGCAAGACGTAGATCAAGTCGACCAGCGAGACACACAGGTTGATACGCTCCCTCAGTCCGTGTCTGTAGAAGAGGATGGCGTTGATTATCATGGTCGATCCATCTCTTGCGACTGCTACGTAGTCGTTAGGTAACACCTCTCAAATTTGGGGAATGCGCCCGTCCCCCTGGGTTATATGGTTTAAGACTGTACATTTCGTCGTTAAAACTAAAGGGCTTAAAAAAATGTTTTTTAAAATAAAAAAATCATTAAAATGTAATAAATAGGTGGAGAAAAATGCAAGAGCTTTCCATAAATTAGCAGTTTATACTCGTATCCTTGGAATCCTTGCTAACACGCTCGAACGCACGCACGCATATACAAATCCATTAAAACAATGAAATGTGATATAGCAGGATCTGTGTGTGTATGTGTATGTGTGTGTGTGTGTGTGTGTGTGTGTGTGTGTGTGTGTGTGTGTGTGTGTGTTTGTGTGTGTGTGTGAACAACTCGAAAATACTGTAATTATGCCGACACAGGCATATCTACCAAACACAGACACGAATGAAAACTGTTTAATTGGCCATAATTTATGTAAGCACAGAAAATCATGTAGGTAAATAATACTTACATTAACTTCTTATCAAATAGTGATAATCAAGCGCAAATGTTACAAAAACGGAGCTCAGACTATAAATTGCTGCCTTGGTAAATTTGGTAAGTAGATTTGCCATGTAAAGACAATAAGTCCATTTTATTGTGAAAAGCGAGATTTTCATTATAATGGGGAGACCATCGAAAACCGATGATGTCTGAGTTTCCTGTAACCTGCATTTATAAATATGAAACTTGGCAACCAGAATCATTAGGTCTATAACAATGTCTGACTTGAAATTTTTGGTATTTCCAAAAAGCACCAATTCCTTACAAAAGCTAAGAGTTGCACAGTTCGCACAATCATCCTGTAGCACTTTACCATGTCTGTCCAAAACTTCTGCACACAATGACACTCCCAAAAAGATGGGTAATAGTTTCTTGCTCATGCTGACAGAATGTACACATTGCCGTGTTGGACAGTTTACGTAAAAACAAAAAGCGTTTTGTGGGTAAGAGTCTGTGTATCAGCCTTAACTGAAACCACGTGATCTGACAGTCAAGGGCTGTTTTAGGTGATTTCAAAAATATACATTTCCATTCTGGTAGGTCATCAAACATTTCCTTCCACTTTCGAACACAGACAGGATTAGACTTTATTTTCACAACAGTTGCATAAACCATTTTTGATCCACCTTCTAAAATAAGGGACCATACCTTGCTATCAGACTTTATATTGTCTCCAGCCGGTTCAAGTGCTGTTGAGTCAATATAAACCCTAACGGCATTGGTTACACCAGTATACAAGAGAAAATTAGTTGAGACCTCAGGGTACAACAGCTTAAATTGCACAAAAGAGAGGAGTTTGCCATTTTGGTCTAAAAGATCACCAATTGCCACAATCCCATTTTCTTTCCATTCGTGTAAATGTAAAGTTCTTCTATCTCTTATTATATTCTTATTATAGTTTATAGACTCGGACAGCAACTCATTACTCAAAATTTGTTGGTGCACATCTATTATACAATGTCTTAAAGTGTTTGGCAACATCAGCCCAAAATCTGTTTTTGCATAGATGCATCAACACATTTGCCAATTCCCCACCAAATATATGTATATCTCTAAAAATAGGACAGCAAGTCAACACTAACCTCTGCAGTTGAGAATCACACCCAAATAGCCGTTTCAACCAGCTGACTTTCAGAGTCGTCAGAAAAGAAAAGAAAAAAGTTCTGCATACGTAAACACCTGTCTCATATGCTGAACATACAACAGACTTACTGATTTTACCACGTTTACCGTCCCACAGAAAGGAGAATAACATTTTATTAATTTCCGTGAGAAAAAGTGTAGGTGGATCTGGTAAGTTAGTGAAAAGATGAACAATCTTTGACACAGCAAGTGTTTTAATAACCGTGATCTTACTTAAAGGAGTAAGCCGTCGCTTAGACTATATAAGTAAGACCCGTCGAATTTCTTCCAGCTTTCCTTCATAATTGATGTTGGTGATACTATTCACATATGTAGAAAATTTAATGCCAAGTACCTTAAAGATCCCAGGATCCCAGATAAAGTTGGAATCTGGCATGTAGCGTGTGGGAGAATTTTTCATGGATCCAAGCCAAATCACTTGCGTTTTGTCTAGATTAATTTTCAAACCAGAAAAGGATGCAAAGTAACGTAAGGTATGAATGCTTTTATCAAATGATTTTCTGCTACCATCCAGGAACACTGACGTATCATCTGCAAACTGCGAGAGAAGTAGCTCGATGTCCCTAATCTTTAGACCCTTAATATTTTTGTTCTGACGTAGAACAGAAGCCAAAATTTCTGCACAAAGTAGGTAGATGTATGGCGAGCTTGGATCACCTTGCCGACAGCCCCGGTATACCTGGAACCAGCTAGAATATTGACCATTGACTGATACGCAAGCATTTATCTGACTGTAAAAAGTTCTGATCCAACTCTTAATGTCTGGACTAAAATTTTAAAAAGTCCAGACATTTGTTTATAAAAGACCAGGCAACTGAATCAAACGCCTTCTCGAAGTCTACAAGGAGAAGCTGCCCAGGCATATGATTGACATGTGTATAAAAAGTACATCATATAGGAGACGAATATTTTCCCCAGTGTATCGTCCCTTCAGAAAACCTTTTTGGTCCTGATGAATAATGGAGGGCAGTACCTTTTTTAGCCGCTCGGATATACAGGCTGTTACGATTTTATAACTAGTGTTCAGGAGAGTAATGGGCCTCCAGTTTTTTAGTTTTTGGAAACTTTTCATAATTACCTTCCTTTGGTATACAGGTGATCACTCCCTGCCTCTGAGTGACTGACATATGACCACACTGAAAACCATGGTTAACAGATCTGACAAGGAAGCAACCAATGTTCACCCAATTTTTGTGTGTGTAAAATTCAGAGGTAAAACCACCCGAACCAGGAGATTTGTTATTACTCATTCGTTTCAGAGCACTAAGTGCTTCATTCAAAGAGATAGGCCTTTCAATCGACTCTCTTTCCTCCTCAGACAACGAGGGACTGACAACAGTAGAAGGTAGGTCAATGTCCACCAGTTCTGCCCCTCTAGAAGCGTACAACTGTTCATAAAAAACTTGGGTTTCCTTTAGAATTAACTGGTCATCATGTATTACATCACCATTATCCTTCTCTAAGAAATTCATAGCTTTGCTAACATAATTTCTATTTTTTAAGTTGCAAAAATATTTTGAAACCTTCTCCCCCTCCTGCACCCATTTAGCTCGGGACCGAACAATCACACTGTCTGTTTTTTTTCTTCTTAGTTCAACAAGCTCATTTTTTCTCTTCCAAGAGTGGAATATCATCATCATGAATATTAAGTTCCATGTCACTTATTTCCTTTTTCAAGGCATCCTCTTTCCTATTATCTTCATTTTTCTTGTGACTTGCATAGGAGATGGTTCGGTCCATAACCTCTAAGAGAATCATTTAAAAAAAGGTCCAGTCATTAATGCTGAATTGTAAGTCATTATTCTTAACATTACCAATATTATCCATATTATACAATACGATGCCATACTGTCTCTTTAACTATGAAATAGCTTTTTTAACAACATCAACATATGACTTATCTTTAAGTAAGGAGTTATTGAATTTCCAGTAAGTTCTTCTTTTAATGTGAGGTTTGCCAAAAATTAAATGGACACCAATGAGTGATCGGAGCGATAACCTGATTCAATCCTTGCAGACATCCAACATTAAACATTCTGATATCAAGAAGTAATCCAGCCTCCCCTGTTGGGTAAAGTTAAACCGACGCCATGTATACTGCCTGGTTACAAGGTGAAGCTCTCTCCATGCATCCACTAGATCAAATACAGTCATAATATCGAGCACCTTTTTCATTGAGCGTGGGCGATTAATATTTTTATACCTAAAAGTGTCCTTATCAAAATTCGAAACAACATTCCAATCACCCCTTATAATAACATACTGGTTGTCTAGTCTTTCTATTTCATTAAATACAGTGTCATAAAAGGAGGGGCAGTCCACTATACTAGGACCATAAACATTTACGACAGTCATCCGTTTATCTGCTATTTTAATGTCTAATACTATGTACATTCCGTTATCACTTCTACACACTTCATGCATGCAAACCAAGGGGAATCACAGCGCTGGACAGACAACAGTTAGATCCCCTGCCCCCACCTACCAGGCACCCAATCGCCAGCCCACAGAGAAATACGCAGGTATAGAATAAGACGATCATTTCCATCCTCAAAAAGAATGGATCAGGTTTCTTATATAACCCATGTCTTTCTCCGGAACTTAGGAAGTAGGCAGGAGAAACATACATACACAAACATGAAGATGCGCTACTATATGTGGTCGGGTAAATACGGAGGGAAGAAAAAAAGAAAAAAGAAAATAGAATGTCACCATACTAATCACTGATCGCATATATCATACAAGAAAAAAACCCACACAACACACTATTAAGTCTAATGTGTACCCCAAGTGCAAAAATGCTATTTACAGGGAATGTAGTCTACACCGCTCGCACTAAGCGTGCGGTTAACAGGAAATGGGAGGAATTAACAAGGAATAAGTAATGAAACAGGTATGGAAAAATAGTTATACCGTAGGTAAAGCATACCCCTCGAGCAGCCCCGCGAAAGGTGGGCACACGGCATGGGACACACAACCTCGTGTCACTGGGTCACGGATGAGCTCCCACGGTTTCAACCTCACTAGCACAACCGCCCATGGTAAAATCCATAGCATAGGATGAAGACTGGTAAACTGTACACAGGCAGCCTGTCTGGCCATTACCAAAAACTCAAAACATTCGAAAAACACTGCAGAGGCTGCGAATCGCGCTGTTAGCCTGCACAGCTGGTACGTGCTTCCGCTTAAAGTGAGCGCATGCGTGACCCAATGACTGTAATCACATAATGTAAACATTGCATCACCGTAACATGTGTTTGACATGCATTACCAGTGGTTACAGTCGTTCTTTCAAGGTGGTTTCTTCACTCAGACTGTCATTTTCCATTGTCGACTCGGCGAAGGGATGATTGATAGAATTTAGCTGTAGAGCTAAACGTTGCGCCCTGAGAAGGGCCACTGTGACTAAGAGCTTGCCGTGCAGTCTGGCGGCCACGCCCCCCCAAAGCAGACCCCTGGCCTCCACGTCCACGTCCACCCCTCCAAGCGTGGCGTCCGCGTCCCGCAAAACTTTCGGGGATGGAGGCAGAGGCAGAGGCAGCGGCCATGTCAATCTCCCGATCGTTCAGGTCGGCGATTTTGCCAACCTGCACGATCTGGATATCGATCGTCTTTGCATAGATCTTGCCCAATCTTGACCACACTGAAACAGCATTGGGGTGCCCCCTACACTGAGTCAACAGTGCATAGTTCTCACGAGTTAAGTCCTCAACGATCATTAGGTCCGTGCCTTTGAGTTTTTTCTTATTACGCATCACCAGTTGGGTAACCTTCCTGGAACAGAAGCGGACAATCACTGGCCGTATGCTGCCCGATTTTTTTTCCCCAGCCGATGACACGCCTCAACGTTTTGATGTCTCTCAGGCCTAGCTTGTCGTGGATCATTTCAGCACCTTATTCTCCACCGCCTCGGCTGACTCCATCTTTCGCTCCTGAACACCAAACACTCGGACATTATTTCTCCTCATGTACTGTTCGAGGTCGACCACACGTTTGTGTGCGAGCGCCGCTTGGTGTTTCGCTTCTGTCACTTGGCTCTTTAGCTGCACCTCTCTCTCCTTCATACTGCCAATGTCTTTTTTCAGTTGGTCGTTTTCAATGTGAAGTTCCAAGATCCTTCCATTAAGCTCATCCACCGTCGAGCTGAGAATGTCGATCTTCTTAGACATGCTCCGAATCTCGTGCAGAAGGACCGCATCAGAAACATCTTCTGCCTTACTCGACAGATCAACCCTCGCACCGTCGCCCCCACCGCCACTGACACTGACACTGGCACTGTCCTTGACACTGTCTCCGTCTCTGCGGTCCGCCATCCTGTGCCTGCAACTATGTGCGACACATCATCGGCAGCGTCTGACCTACTTGTCGCAGGAAAGTGGTCGCGAATAGAGGCTGAAACACTGAGTGATCTCGACTTTAAAGCTGAGGTTCGGTCTTTTTGTTCCGCCCCGCACGTGTTTTTGGACCCAGGTAGGGCTATATATTGCCGCTAAGTCAGTCAAACCGCTTACTAAATTGGCGGAGTTTGAACTCCGTCAGCTCTGGGCCTGTATAAGGCACGCAGTCATATGGCCAGTGCACCTGTGCAATAGGGCTGTGACAACTGCTGCCCGATTGTTTTTTCCCCAGCCGATGAATACTGATGCAGGCAGTGTGGCTCTCAAATGTTCCGACTGGTTATTTGTCAGTATCGTCTGCTACAGGATACGTTCCTGTGTACGCCTAGGTAAAGCTGCCAGACTTCTGTGTATCTCATGCTGTCTCCACGGTGTGCACTAAACTGGAGTCCTCAGCTGCTGCGCGCCTTATAAAGGCCCCTGGCTGACGGAGTTCAAACTCCGCAAACTCAGTTTGTGAGCTCAGGGCCCTACCTGGGCATTTTAAAAACAAGTGCGAGACGTAACAAAAAGACTGAGTCTCAGCTTTAAAGTCATGTTCTTGGCTTTGCTCTTCTTCTGTCTAGGTGTTTCTTGACCACTCGAGTCGCTCGTATTTTGTAGCTGTTTTCGCTTCTTGCTGTCGCTTCTACCACGCTCAGACTGCTGTGACATACTGTCCCCGCACGGTGAAATGGCGTGACACAGATTGAGGATTGATGACCTTTTCACAGCGATGATCTACTTCCACATCTGAATCCCCCCATAAGTTTTACATCATTCTCCAGCTGGTGATGAGGGCTAGGCTTACAGGCTAATCATGATGGTGGCCAGGCCCCATAGACGCTGGTAATTAGCAAAAAAACTGTGCTAATTGTAGGACGGTTAATAAAATAGATGCTGCCCCCACGGTGAGCGATGTTCAAATCCGTCCATAGGATATTTAATTGTGGTGCCAGTTAGAGTTAGCGTTTGGTGTGAATGGAAAATTGTTACGTAACAGCGGGTTCGAGACGATGATGTGTTGGGGCTTCACGTGTGATCTCATTATGGCCGACGAGAGTCGCTTTGGGTCACGCTAGGACTACGGCAGGTAAATGCAGTATATACAAAGCATGTTAGCGAACCTACACGGTCAGTGGTTCCAGGAACAGATACACGACCCTGACTACGACCTGGAGTTTTTCCGCCTGGCACACCAGCACTGTCCCGACGTCAAGCTTTTCCTCAATGACTACGATGTCGTGTCCAATGGTTATGCCGCCGGGGTCAATGTCTTTTGGCTGTTATACACTTAAACCAGCTAAGTAAACATTGCACGTTGCAGACACCGTCCAATAGCTGGCAGTTTCTAGAAAATCTGACTGGTTATCCGCACGAGCGAAAGGCCAGCGGACGGGTGGAAGACACTGTCGGCAGGAGTGTAAATACATGCGATTCGATGCCCACACTGCTTCAAGCCAATCTCGGCCAGTAAAGAGGTATAGATTTAGCTGACATCTTACAGCCGCACCCAGTACGCAAAAGGTTTCTGACCGACGTCGGCAGCAATGGGCCCGCGCACGATTGTTCGCGGGTCCACTGCGGCCGACGTCGGCCCGAAGATATTTTACTTACTGGCAGGTCATCAGGTGAATCTGTAGGTCCCTGGCAGAGCGGCAGGCCGGCGCAAGGGACTTGAAGTAGTACGATGGCAGCACACACATAAGTGACCGTGATAGTTCAACGGCAGTGCTTGAATTAATTGCGCTTAATTCAACACTCTTATGTCTTCCAAACAAGATCTGGACTATTTCTCAGTTTGTATAGTCTTTCTGCGAGCTGACCACGACGTTACAACATGTTGACTCAACGAATACGATAAATAAATATACATGTACTTTATAAAAACAAAATTTCAGGCTCAGACACAGCGCTTCAAATCAGCGAAAATGAGAATGTATGGTATCGGCGCACAGTGCCATTTTCACGAAGATCAGATTCCCGACGTTAACGCTTATCAAAGTAAAGTCCATACCATGTTCTAATGGGTTTTAATCCCTTTTTATAGTAGACCCCCCAAAAACTTAAAAGAACCCATTTTGAGCGACCACCCTTATGAAAGATCATCTGCCATTAAGACCATCAGTTCGGTGGCTGACACTTTTGGTTTCTCGTGAGAGTATCTCTCTTTTAAGTAAATGTTTTTCCTTATGAAATATGTGGTCGCTCAATACAGATTTTACTGTACTTATTGTTGCCGTAGTCAGAGTACCGATGTGCAGAACCACGATGACAAACTCGCTCAAGCTGGGCCACCGATCTGGGTGGACTAACCTGTGAGTCCACGGACCAGAACCGCGTGGCCGACTGTAACAAGAGGGCGCTGACAGCACTGTACGCCGACATCAGGTGGGTGTATGGGACCAGGATCACTACCTCGCATTAAAGTGTCAGTGGTGACAACGTGCAGGTGAGTGCGTGCAGGTGTTTGCTGGGCCGGGTATATGTTAGTTGGTTGTACATTGCTAAACAGTAACACTTTACTCAGGACATGTCTGCGTTGTATATTACCCCCCCCCCCCCCGCAACCCCCCGCCCCCCAGTAAAAAAAAAACCCAACAACTCACACACACACAGACACACACAGACACACACACACACACACACACACACACACACACACACACACACACACATACGCACGCACACACACACACACACACATACACACACACACACACCACCACCACCACCACCACAACCACTACCACCACCACTATAACCACCACCACCAACAACAACAACAATAACAACAAACGAACCCCCCAAAAAGAGGCAAAACAAACTAACAAAATACAGGCCCACACGCTTAAGCCGAAAACGGTTAAGTCCAACAACGCTTAAGTCGAACGAATTTTTTGCCCCGGCCTAAGCTGTTCTTTCTTTGACTAATTTTACAACGGATAACTCTAACTCGCATAAGTCGAACTTCGGATAAGTCGAACGTGTTTCTCCGCTCATAAGATGGATGTCGAATCTTTTTTAAAATGCAGTTCCACACGCCGCTGTCAAAGACGGAGAGGTCGAAAAACGCTTAAGTCGAACCCGGTATTTTCCCTGTCCAAAGCTGCTCTTCTAGGACTCATTTTACAACGTATTTCTAAAACGGCCCAGTTTGGGTTAATTAAACTTCGGCCGATAAGTCGGATGCGTTTCTCGTTTTTCAAACTCGGAACTAAAAACGGCTCCGTTAAGTCGAACCGAACTTGGATAAGTCGAACTCAAATATTTATAGTCTTTTGAACACACAGCGATATATTCACACCAGCACCTTCTGAATTATGTTTCGTTGTCGATTGTTGCACACCCAGTGTGTTTTACAATAATGCTGAACAAAGAAGCTAACAGGTTTTGTAGTCTAAATGTAAGTAATGAAATTCTTATCTGCTCTCCTCAGTTTTCCTTTGTGCGTAGGAGAGTTCCAACGACATTTACCAGGGGAACTAGAAAACCTGTGTTACATGTGCATATTCACATGGATTGTGAAAAGAGTAAAAAAGTCTCCGCTGAAGCAAGACATTGAGAATCCGTTTTATCAGGACAGTTTAGCAATCAAAGCCCACCCTTGAGCAGACTGATAATGTCACCATTGCGTCATATTTCTTGTGTTTTCTTTTTGTTTTGTCACTGATTAGTATTGTTATATGTTTACAGCCAAACACCGCGACAATCGTAAGGAACTGAGGACAATAACCAAAAAATGAGTCGGTCGGTCCATGTTACGCGTATTCTCTCTTCTTTCTTTGTTGATCATTACTGATGGTACATATATAAGAAGTGTACTCATTTCTGTAATATCAATTTGTTTGAAAAGAAGGTGCGTTTGACTTTGCTATGATGAAAAGATGAAATACAGATTAAATTCTCATCCACATGCAATGAATTTGTTGAACTTTAAGTATACAATTGTGTTTATTTGGGTGTAAATTCCTTGAGTCAGGGAATTGAAAAAATTGCCACAGTGAAAAATAACATCCTGAATTATAGCTGCTTAGGGAAGTCGCCGGGAAAGTTCCGCGTATTACAGTGTCTGGCTGTCTGTCTGTCTCAATCTCTTTCCCCGGCATCTAAGAAATTCATTTCAGGTGTCATTAAATTGTGACGTGCTTTTGTCAGGTAATCTTCTGTCGGTTCTTTTTGTCTTTTTGTCATAATTTTTCATATCTTATTCTTATCTTAGAAGAATGTTGTGTGTTATGGACATAATTTTGGTCTGTAGAAAAACAACGGTTAAGTCGAACAACTCTTATCCATCATACGGCCCGGATAAGTCGAACGACGGATAAGTCGAACAAAAAAAAAAAAAAAATCCCTTGCAGGTTCGACTTAAGCGTCGTCGACTGTACAACAACAAACAATCAAACAAACAACAACAACAACTAATCAGAACATTAATTGCATGTCGCCAGTCGATCTATCAAGCAAAATCAATCTGATACATGCTAGAGACCTTACACATTCATGCTAACTTGTCGTACTACGGCAATTTTGGAAAAAAACCGCTGCATTATTACTTGAATTATTACTTGAATTTCCATAAGCACGAATACGATCCGAACCGGATGCGGTGATGCAATTTTCCCTCCAAAATCGCGTCATTTTCGTTCGAACCCGGATGCGGATTCGTGTCCTCATCGGGCTATGGAAACACACAAACATGAAAAATACTCGCACGAATCTTCCTTTTTCGGACCCGCTTCGTATTCAGATCGTGTTCGTATCGGATTCGTGTATATGGGTAGGCGCCCTTAGGCTTTGCCAGTGGTTCTTGTCGCATCCCGGGTCCATTCAGAGTTCTGAGATAAAAGTCGAATGCTTGAGCCCTCGACTTTTACCTTTGACACCAACTGTCTGATCAGAAACAGGAGGCGACATGAACCACTGGCATTCATAACTCGTAATACAACGATTTTGTCTTCAACTTTAAAAATATAAACACGAAGCATTTCCTTGGAAGAACCCCTAGCTGAGTGCTTGCAGACCTAATTGATAACATTTTGAGTTATTCTTTAGTATGACATTGGTACCATAGGTACCAAAACGCGTTCATATATTTTTGTTTACTTATCTGTCAGTGTTTACTTAGCTGACTACTTGTGGTTGCGCCGTTTGATTCACATACCATAGGGTAGTCAGAGGGTGTCTACGCTTCGACTTTTCTGATGATGATTTGTCCAGTTGTACAACTGTTCCATTGTTTCAGTTAAGATATGTATGAAATTGGTACCAACAATATTACACCTGCATACAGTTTTTTTTTGCTGTGTAACCCATTTCTTGTTTGTTTATCTGCATTTTTATGCTCCGTGGTTTAGTCAACAAAGGTTAGTACTTTCTTTGTACTGAGAAACGTCTTGTTCAGTGAGCACGTTGTCACTGAATCGTGTGACAAGCTGGCGCTTTTAATTACCTGTTGCCTTGATAACGTGTGATACGTAGCCTTCCGTTGCCATGAGAAAGGGCGATCAGGAGAAACAGTCGAACAGATCTAGGCCGATGCGAAAAAGAGTAAAGAGTCGGAAAGTAGACAAATTATTATTACTATTTATTATTATTATTATTATTATTATTATTATTATTATTATTATTATTATTATTATTATTATTACGACCTACGACGGACAGCGAAGGGCAAAGGAATACAACGAGACGTGTGTGGGGGCGTCAGAAGAGATGAACATGACGGGCGGGGCAAAGGGCGAAGACGATTGTGACTGACAGCCAAACATACTACAATAGAACCTGCTCTCTCAAGGGAAGCCTTGAAGAACAAAACGTACTGCCACATAAATGATTGATTGATTGATTGTACATTGCTTAACGTCCCGACAGCAACAAGGCTTTCTCAGGACGTGCCTGCACTGCTTGTGAAAAAAAAAAAATAAACAGAAAATTGAATGTATGTCGCCAGCCGGTCAAATACGTTAAATAAACCTACAACATGGGGCCTAAATAAAGCTACGACCATTTAGCAACACACATCCAATATCAAGAGCTACAGGCAGTGCAGACAGTAGGGAGAGTTTTAAAAAGGCAAATACAGGTGAATGGACAAAGGGTAGACAGAAACACATGCCCCAGAATAGAGAGAAAAACCCACCCTGTGGGGCTGACCAGGGTGACCCTGGGAACTAAAAAATACCTAACCCCACCCAAGTCCCCCAAGGCAGACCCGGGTGGGGTTGCCACATAAATGATGGTCTTTCATGACGTGATCTTTGACGAGGGTGGTCGCTAGAAACACGTTCTGCTGTATGTAACACGAGTTTCTAATTTTAGGTCGCCTTATACTGGATCTATGGGAGAAACAGTGGATGACGGACGAGACACTGTCCCAGTCGGCCAACCAGTTCACCGTGCTCGGTTTCCATGGTGACTGCGAAGTACACGTGCACTACCAGGGCCAGGAGCTGAGCAACCTGAAGCAGACCTTCACCCTAGGAGGACGAACCACAAGGTCAATCTCAATGTTCGCGTGTAAAGCAGGGATCTGTTGGGGGCCTGGTGTACGATAAAGAAATTGTGCATTTGCTTTGTTTTAATTTTCCTGTATTTATCACCAAAATAAACCACTGGATTCAACAGAACAACGAAACAGACACATTAAACACACGCAAGACAAATAATACCAACAGCCACGACTCAATGATACACATTTTTGTTTATGATTGACCAATATCTTCTTGCACCAAGCATTTGGACATCGTGCTAGAAGTAACATGTCCGATTAATGCCTTCTTATAGAGTGACAGAGCTAAATGTGTTAACCCATTTAACCACAAGGCCGCATTTCGAAGGTGTTATTTAACTCCTTTGTACCAGGTGCAGGAGGCGGATCTAACATGATAATTCAAGGTAGTGCCAGATTAGCTTTGCGTCATCAAGGCGAAAAATCTAGCACTACCATTGAATTATCATGGTCGATCCATCTCCTGTTGTAGCACCTAAAGCTTAAATGGGTTAAATGGACTGGCGAAAGGAGAGGTATTTACAGTGTGTTGACAGTCATACAGCACTGGACACTTGCGAGACCTCAATGTGCTGACTCTCGAATTTGTGGATTTTCCTAAACATGGCATGGACGGACCTCCTGAACTTGGTACCCAAACTGTAGTAGACAAAGAAGTTGACAGAAGAGTTGACGTACATACACGCAATCGACATGTTGAGCAGAACCAGGAACAGGTTTCGGTACCTGCCGGCCGGGCTGAAATCAGATACAAAGCCCATGACCATTAGCACAGTCACAATAGGAAGGGAAAACACGATAAATAAAACGGAAGTTCCCACGAGCATGCGTGTAAGAGATGTTTCCTTGGTGACACGGGCGGATGTAAATTTAATGGAGAGTACCGATTCTTCCCGCCAGGCAGCCATATTCTTCAGTTTGATCACCGTGACGGTTGTGGTTGCTATGACCACGATGAAACAGAAGCCAGGAATGCCCATACCGTAAACCAGTGCATTTAGAATGTCGATCAGTTGTGGATGTTGGAAGTAAAACTCGCTGGCGTAAAGAATGACAGTAGTTGTGTTGGTTTTTGTGTCCAACACGCAAGACAGATCCCATCTGAGTCCGCAAACAAACCCCCCAGCCAGGATGACGACGGACGACAGGAAGAGAATGGCCGCGAAGGACTTTGTCTTCAATACCGACTTGGACGTCAAGGGACTGACGACACAGAAGCAGCGCTCGCTAGCCATCAGCATACGTATGAAAAAAGAGACTGTACTGAGATAGAAAAGACCAGTAAATTTGAAATGGAGTGAAAACTTCCGAACAACACCAATGCGCGTCCCACTAGATAAATAGTTGTAAAGTCTGTCCGAGTTGTATAAACAAAAGATCAGCAGGATGTTAAGCAAATCGACCAGCGAGAGAGTGAAGACACACAGGTTGATGCGCTCCCTCAGTCCGTGTCTGTAGAAGACGATAGCGTTGATGATGTTGGTGGGAACACAGACCAGCATCATTATGGGCTCCAACACTCCGTGCGCTATCGCGTCCACCAAGTCCTCGACCCAGTAGCTCACCGGGTCCTGGGCGTTGGTCCAGGAGAAGGAGCCAGATAGCTCCAGCACAAGACATCCATCACTAACATCTGTGCTGTTGACATGTTGTGTCAATGGCTGGCTGTTTTCCGTGAAGGACATCACTTGATCTGAATCTCCCCCTTCGTAGCCTGTGGCTCCTGAAGCTTGGTTGTCTTTTATCCAGTGATTAGTGATTCCAAGAGCATGGTCAGTGACTCTATTCGCACTATCTGTCACTCCGCACATGCAAATTAACTCAAACCTAACTGTTCATTTTAAATTACTGTGTAGTTCTCTGTAGTAGGATATGAGGCAATAAATTATGTAGTTACTGCTTCAATTAATATGGTTTCATACAGTAAGACCAGAGCATGTTTCTCGAGGAAGGCACTCGCGAAAGCGATCGGCATTGAATTTTGACTTAAGAACTCATTATGTCTGCTTTTTA
This sequence comes from Semisulcospira habei, assembly GCA_036245525.1. NCBI lineage: Eukaryota > Metazoa > Mollusca > Gastropoda > Semisulcospiridae > Semisulcospira > Semisulcospira habei. The sequence goes on along the minus strand of BTPG01000004.1, from coordinate 117,333,216 downwards.
TCGGACTTGCATCTACACAGTACACTAAACGTCGTATGTTCGAAGTCGGCCGCAGTTGGCTCGCACACGTCTACTCCGGCTACGTTAGCCCGAAGACCTATTGCTCATTGAGGACGTTGACTCATCCGAGACGTGCTACCTTCGGAAACGCGGCATATGCTCGCCCCGTATCCGGAGGCGGCACGTCTCGAATGAGTTAACATTTCAGAATAAAATATTTGCACCATTAAAACTCTCTTGTTTACCGTATTTAAAAGACAAATTTTTATGTTTAAAAGTAATGATGATGTAGTTTTAAAATGTCATTAAAGTTAAATGATATTTAAATGCCTTTCTTCGGCAAGAAACGTTTCAGTATCAAATATTTGCACAATAGATTAGGAAAACGTCCCGCATTATCTTTGTGTTTGTATATTGAAACAATCAATTTTATGTTGAAAAAATTAACAGTTCCGGGGAATCCTTGCTAAAACACACACACACACACACACACACACACACACACACACACACACACACACACACACACACACACACACACACACACACACATACACACACACGCACGCACGCACGCACGCACTCTCTCTCTCTCTCTCTCTCTCTCTCTCTCACACACACACACACACACACACACACACACACACACACACACACACACACACACACGCACATACCAACGCATACACGCACAAATCGATTCATGAAAACAATCAAATATGAAAAGCCAGGATTGCTGTGTGTCTATGTGCGTGTGTGTGTGTGTGTACGTGCATGCTTGCGTGCGTTTGTGTATATGTATGTGTGTGTGCATGTGCGTGTAAAAACAATTCGAAAATACTGTAAATTGCAAAACACACACAATATACGAATGAATACTGTATAATAAGTCATATGTAAATCAAAGAAAACTCACGAAACAGCAAAAGAAATTACGTGAATTTCTTATATCAAGTGAAATCACGCGCAACTCTGCGAAGCTCAGACCACAATGTACAGCTTAAATTAAATAAAGTAAATTAGTACTGGTAAATAGAGAGTAGATGTGCTCTGATTTTCCGCATTATGTACATTTAAATTTATGAAATTTGACAAAAATGAGTTAGTTAGTTATTTGGGTTTAAGGCCGAGCAGGCAACTAAGGCCATCTCACGGCGGCACAAAAATAAACTTATCGTCTTTTTGCATTAACAGATTTCAAAACAATGTATGGGGTTATTACCTAGTGAAAAAAACCTGGATTAGAAATTTTGGGGCAAATTGCAAAACCATGTTGTTCTCTACCTAAACTTCTTTTTCTGAGAAACATAAGTTTTCAACTCCTGCCACAACTGATTCAGGAGGAATGTTTAATCCCGTTACCCGTTCAGTCCTGAGAAAAACAGAACACCACCCATCTACAACAGGTATAGGCAACTGCGGGGGCTTTTGAGGATCTATACCACTTGCTGACACCACTTTAAATCCGTGTTCCTGAGACAGCTAGGGCTTTTTGGTGTTGAATCAACGAAGATTGTAGGGCACAGTCTGCGTCAGCTGCCACCGAACGGGTTAAAAGAAAGTTTTTGTTTTCATAATACTCGAAATAAAAACAAGATGAGGATTTCATCCCAAAGTCTACCCGCATTGTTTGGAGCTCAGATGCGTTTATCCTTTAGGAACATTCAGAGTTGTTCATATTTTTAGGCTTATAATGCTGATCCATTTCCCGCCTCTCTAAGTCAACCTCTGATCAACACATACGTCGGCGCACACAAATAAAGACGAACACACGTCGCTTCCCGCCATTAGTACGCTCTCAGGGCTCGTGTAGCGACAGGAATCCATCTCCTTCTACTCTAACCCATCCTCTGATCCACACACACTGACACACAAATAAAGACGGACACACGGCGATTCCCGCCATTCGTAAGCTCCGTAGTCTGGCGTAGCATAGCTATTCTAAAGAAGAATAATAGCACGAGCAGCGAAATGACGTCACTTCATGCTTCACGTCATGGCATCATTTTTCCCACGACGCCGTGTTTATAGTGACGGCTCGATGTTATACGTCACTCATCGCAGTACTAACATTTGGCGTATCAGAGAATCAACTTTGCAATTTTCTTGCTGATTTTCACGCCTAGAGCTTTACAGGTCACAATTTGACCTAATCCTACCCCAGGGTCGGGACAAATAGCAGGATTATGCAAACACTGTTTATGAAAAATCATGGGGTATTAATGAGAAGATAGCTTTATTCGTAAAAGAAAAATTAAAGTTATGTTAGCGGTTTTACAAATGACTCCGAAAAAGTGGTGTAGAAAATTGTTTGATTTTCACACCAAGGGCATACAGGTCACAATTTACTTAATTGTACCTGACAGCCGAGACAAACTATAGGCTTATATGTAAATATCGTATATAAAAAAGTCATGCGATTACTAATGTGAAGATTGTGTTTTTGGTAAAAAAGATTCAATTGTTTTAAGATTAACCCATATAATTTGTGAAATTAATTCCAAAAACGTGACAATACATTTTAAAAAAAAATATTTAATTATCACTCAAAATGTTCTAGAGGTACAATGCTCGTTAACGAACTCTTTCAGCATCTCCCTTTTATTTAGCTTTGTGCAAAATATCTAGTAAAAAAAAAAAATAATTACGGACTCAAGTGTGGATCAACCGTTTTTTTGTGTGAAACGGCCATTTTCTGGCCAATGAGCATTTTAATCAAAACATTGAAAAATACTCCGCGAGATTATTCTTTTAGGGACAATATCATACAATTTCAAGCTTGTCCGTCCTCAAACGCGGGCTCTAGTTGCTGTCACACACACACACACACACACACACACGCACGCACGCACGCACGCACGCACGCACGCACGCACGCACGCACGCACGCACGCACGCACGCACGCACGCACGCACGCACGCACGCACGCACGCGCACACACACACACACACACACACACACACACACACACACACACACGCGGCGCTTTGGCGTCAAAAAACGTTCTTGTAGCTAGATGTGACGTCATTTATATCTTGTTACTTATTTGCCAGAATTTCTGCCCCGCTCGCCAAAAACGTCATGTGCATGCTCCGGAATGTGCTCCGACCAGCCCCATTTCAAAGTCTACCGTATTTTCAATACGGTAGACAAAAATGATCTCAAAATGTACTGCCCATGAGGGACATTTGGCTTTCTTCCCTGGGGTAGGTGCCTCTCATACTGTAACAAAAGAAGAAAAGCGTAGAAATATAGATTCTTACATGGGTGTTTAGGTGATACTGAGAATCTCACTCGAGTGATTTAAAAATCATATCCTACGAGCGTAGTCGCCATGGAAACAGCGCACGGTGAACTGGATGCCCGCCGGCTGGAACAGCACGCGCGTCTCATCCGTCATCCACTGGTTCTCTCAAAGATCCAGGACGCGGCGGCCAGCGGCAGTCAGCTGAAACATGAAGCCCACAGTTAGTTAACCCCGGCCGAGGCCTCATTTTTGGGGGGCTCTGGAACCGAGGCCCCGAATCCAAACGCTGAAAATCAGTGGCGCATTAACGTACGGCCGGATGATTTGACGGTGGCGCGTAAGATATTTTGGATCCTAAAGCTTTCCAAGCGCCTAAGTTCCCTTCAGAAATCATGGCGCACACTGGAATCGGAGCGCCTCCGTTGCTTGGGGTAGGTTGTTTTCGTCATTAGACCGGAAACAAATCTCCAGTTTTGAACACGTGATGCTTTCATCTCGTGCCGCAGATTTGTCTTGGTAAAAGTATTAGCTGGTGGTGCAGAATTACTTAGTATTTTTCCTTTTTTTCCCCGTAAGGAGCCTTCCCAAGGAGTACAGTGTTTTCATATGTACTGCAAGAATGAGGCGTCAAAGGGATTTATGAACAAGACTATAACATCATCTTCAATGCTGTCGAGTGACGTAAATGTTTTCTTGTTACCATCATATAATATGCTAATGACGTGGAATCTATTTATCCGCCCAAATTCTTCAGTTTCTTGTGGACAAAATGGCGGGAGGTCTGAGATCTTTCACATTGGGGCGGTCCGTGGCGCAGTGGTTAAGGCGCCTGCCACCAATGCCAAAGGTGCGCGGTTCGATACCGGGTTCCGGCGTTGGACTTTTCTCCTCTGGTAAGTGTCACCGTTAATTCGGGCGGACCGTCGGGGGTTCTTTCTCCGGGTACTCCGGTTCTTCCACCCCCCCCCCCCCACTTTGGTACCGGTCTCAGGCCACTTTACAAATTTCAAATACAAGCGATAAAAAATCTCTGTAACTTCAGTAGCTGACTGGCCCTTCGTTTGTCTTGTACTGTGTTTGTCTTAAATGGCGTAAATCCGTGTCTGTTTCGTGAGTGTGTGTGTTGGGTTTCAGGCGCGGCGCTTTGAGTCGATTTCCCCAAAATTGAGAAAAAGCGCCTATATAATAACGGTATTATTATTATTATTATTATTATTATTATTATTATCGCAGTAGCTGACAGTGACTTGTGCATTTAATAAAACCTTCTACGTGAGTTTATGGTGACATAGGAGCTCCAGTTAGGTTGCTTCTCTGGTTCCTTCCTTTCTTTTAAAAAAATATTTCTGTCGTTTAGCGCCACGCCACGACTCCTACACGCTTTTAACATACGGCAGGGACTCCAAACGCTCAGTCCTTGGTCTCCAAGCTACTGCCACAGTAGACACAAGAGGCCATTACAAACACATACACACACGTACTATGGTAAACAACAGACAATCAGATCTATTTGAAAACGCATTAATTTTTAATTGTTGTCTGCTCTTTCGATTACGCACGCACGAGCTCTTTTACATTTGCACGCGCGTTACTATTCTTAGACTGGGGATCACATGACCGGTCTCATGATTTCACCGAAGTGTGTTTCCACCGCAAATTTACAAAACCAAGATTGCGTCCGGTCCAGAGTGGGTCTATTCGAAGACAACCGTCAAACAGTGACGCTTTGCTTCAAAGTTGCGACGTACTTTCAGGTAGCAGAACAGCTTTGGACACAGTATTGCATTAATATTAGGGCTTATTTTCTTCCTTCTTTGTCAGGTATTTGTGCGCCACCACTCCAACACATTTTAACATAGCAGGGACTCCAAGCGCTGTTGCTTGGTATGCGCTTGGTCTACGAGCTGACACTTAGTTTGCTTAACCCCTTTCCTGCCAGTGTACGTACACGTAGTGTTTCTGAAATCTTTATACATACAACGACCAGAAGCCCACAACCATTCAAGAAACATGGATACAAATTGGTCTTAGCAAGAGGCATAGATTCTCATGAGTCCCCGCAGTCGCGGGGGCTCATGAGGATCTATATCTCTTGCAGTTGGATCGGGCTCACATTTTCTCGGCAGTCAAGGGGTTAAAATGATTCTACTTCCTTCACTGCCATAACACAACCCAGATGCAAGAGGCACATACTTTCATTATCCCCCGCAACTGCGAGGAACTATAAGAGCGTATACATCTCGAAGGTCTCCCCAAGTTGCAAAAAAGTCTTCTGGCCGACGACGGTCTCAGATGAGACCGCCGTCGGCCCAAAGACCTCTGCGTAATCTTCTGAGCCGCCAAGATGTTATCCACAAAACATGAAACGGGAGAATGCTCATAGTGTTTCGTTTCGTGATTTCGCGGATAGTCTACAGCAGCCATTGTATCGGGAGGCATTCTTCGTGTGTTTGCCCTTTATTTACGCCCTGGAGTACTCATTGCTAAGTCATTGACCCCACCTAGAGCTGCACGTTTTGACTTGTTGCCACTACAGACGTTAGGTCAAATAAGTATTTCGATTGTTCTTGGCGCCATCATTGGTGAAGCACGCTGTCGTTTTCACATTAATACGGGGATCAAAATATACTCAGAGGCGACAAAAACGCAAAAAGTGTGGGTAAATGTACCCGCAAACAAAGAGCCACCCTGACAACAAAACAAGAAAATTTCATTTGTGATTCACTTCAGATGTTCAGCCTACTGTCTGAGCTACCTTTACCAAAAAATTGGAAGTGTTATCGCCCGTGGCTACCTTGGAGGCCAAAGGGTTTCGTTAGTGATGAAAATAAACAAATCTGGACACACTCTGACAAGCAATGTTTCCTCTGAGATGTTTTAACACACATATTGTGTGGTTTGCTTATGATGTTATTAACTGCCTCAAAAGACATTTGACTCACAAAAATCACTAGAGAACCAGAACTTCCGGTGCACATCATTTTCTTAATAAATCTTATTTTATTTAATGCGAATTACTGTTAAACCATTTTTATGTTCCAGTGATTGACACACCAATATACATTTGATCAGGTAAATATGGCCGCTAACCTAAATATAAACAACTTTTTGATTTTCATGTTTGTAGGTAATGTTGATTATTTAGGTGCCTTTGACAAATGAAAAGTAGGTCAAGACCAAACAGGCCGGATTTTCATTCACACGGACCCCAGTGACACTGCACGTTGGTTGGTTTTCAGCTGTGTCCTGCTAATGTTCCCCATTTCAATTTCAATATCACGTGATGGTAGTGTCACTGACATAAGTCATCGATGTGAGATTTTTAAGACTATGGACCTCACCGAGCACGCGCCAAAAACGCCACGCCCCCTAGCAATTGTTGCTCTGTGCCACAAGCTTTCAGGTCACGTTACGCATTTAAATTGGGCAGTTCAGGCAGTAAGAGGACCGGTGTTTTTAAAAATAATTTTTGGCCTTGTTTGAAAATTTGTAGTAAGGCTGAATGTTGGAATTTGCTGGAAATTTCTGGTTAGATGAAAGGAGACATGTTAGGTGCTTCGATTCATACCATCCTGAGCTTTTCCAGTGAACAATTGTGGGCCTATGTTGAGTTGCCTTTGAGGTAGTGATTTGAGGGGCACGCTGATTTCAGCTGTACTTGGGTGTGGGGTTGGTAAGGAACCAGTTTCATAGCCAAGAAATGAGACGGGTCATGTGCTGGTTTTTTTTGGTATTTTGTGCATGGCAAATGTGCAGCCGGTGGGCAGGAGTGTTTTTTAGGGAATTGAACAATTAGGGGATGACTGGGACTGACTAAGGCTAAGAGACTGGACAGTACGGAAACAGCACTGTGGTCCGTGGCCTGTCACTGTCCCTTGGGCAATATGGCGGACGATAGCGCGCGTGATTCGACTGAATGCGTTGCAAATTCTACAAGCCTACATTTATGCCAGGATACAAATATATGTAAAAAACGGCTCTGATCGAAGCAAAGCAAGTTTGCGTCAAGTTTCATTGATGCTATTCGTATTTATCACACACCTGGCAGTGATTCCGTTCAAGTTGCATCTGTGTTGATCGGTCGCAGATCTACAAGAACGCGGCGCCGATCCACACAAACTGTACGTGGAAAATGAGTACCAGCAAGCACAGGTCACAGAAGCTGTCAGTGCCTGCAGAGCCGAGCTGGGTAGGTGTTTTTGTTATTGGTGTTGCTTTAAAAAAAAAAAATAGCACACTTATCCGAGCCATTTTAGTCCATCTTGTCTCATCGTAGAAGGATGGCAGGGCTGCTCAGCGCTCTCTATTGCTGGCTGTGTTCAGTGTCAGGTTGAGCGGATTACTTTCACTCACAAATAGAATCGATGTGTGTGTGTGTGTGTTTGTGAAAGAGAGAGGAGAGAGGAGGGGAGAGATTATTAATAAATAACCATGCATGTATGATTTGTATTTCAGGTTCAGTGGTCACTGTTTTCATGTCATTGGGCTTCAGAAATCTCTTCAGTATTTCAAGGCAGCTAAACTGTCTGACCCATGTGCCTAATCGACTGAGCTGCAGGGGCATGCCACAAGCCTGGTGAGCAGCAATATCAAAAGGCACCAAGATCGCATCTGTCCCAATAATAAAACCATGGTGTGCTAGCTAGGCCATCGGAGAAGCGGACGAAAAGGCCCATGACATGCCACATCAACACAAGCAAGAAGTAAGCATTACCTAAAATAAAATCAAAACTATTATTAACTGGTAAATTATATTTTATTCTAGAATATGAGTGGTTCACATGCCAAAACACAACACACAGAGAAATAATGGTTCAGGTCATAAATGGCTGATTCACAGTGACACTTACAATCTGATAGCATAGGAATACTAGATTCAAAACTCATTTTCATTTTATTATGAAGTCTTCAAAATTTCTCAATCAGCAAAGAGCGAGAAACAGTCTATCGTGTGGCTGTACTACATCTGCATTAACATATGTTTGGTTTTTGGCTGTTTTGTCATTTGTGTTGCCAAATGGTCAATCTTTTAAGCACAAGTATAGTGAAAAAGGGCAGACTTTCAGCAAAATGACAAAAAAAGCCAAAACCCAAACATGTTAATGCAGTGTAGAACTGGAACAGATTGTTTAGTTGTCTCTCCTTTTTTCCTCACAAAATCCACTCTAAATACTTCTTCTTCTGCTGGTTGCGTCTGCACACCTTTAGTTCTTTGCAGCCTTGAGATGCATTCAGATTTTCATATTCTTGATCTGATCTCCTCCTCCAGCAGGTCTATCTTTATCTTGTAGCTTGCTATTTCACAATTTGCACACTGCAGCGATGGCCAGGTAGTCTAATGGTGAAATCCCTAAAAGAGAAATTAAAAAAATTATAAACAGTATATGTTTATGATTAACTTAAAACGCCAAACGTATTTCTAAAGCTGCACTCAATATTTGTCCACAGACCAGGAGACTGAAAAGAGAGCCAATGCCAGGGAATCAACAGGGTCGCTGACATGTGTGTCACAACGAGGTCCCCAGTTGATCTCCTACAAGAACTGGATCGCCTTTGCTTGACCAGTTAGCGTCCAAATCCTGAGAAACGTGAGGAAAGAACAGAGAACTGACCAGTTCTAATCACTGGGTAGAGGGACCCCCCCCCCCCCCCCCCAAGAAACTAGCAACATGAAACTTCCACATAGATCTAAATAGAAAAGCAAACGTTTCTGACAAATGTCTTGACAGAATCTTTTCACACACTTTTTTCTCAGCTGCAGCCACATTTTATGTAAACGACATGAGGACACTGCCGTGAGTAAATATTTAGAAGTACTTCCTGACAGACACCTGCACAAGCGCAGCATTGTGGTTAATCCACAGTTTCTATTTCTAGGAGCGAATCAAAGTGTGCGACAGTTACCAGACAGGCATAATCAAAGTCAAATACCCACCCGCATCCAGAAATTACACCATACTCGAGGCATGTCAGTTACCAGGATTTTGTGTGAAATTAGCTGACAACACCAGCGTGGTACTGAAGAAATCATATTCCTACCACACGCAGGTGCAAGGCCAGCTAAATATCACAGGTTATTGTTTTTACACAAAGGGATGTAAATGTATCGCAAATCACACCAGACATTCCATTCGTGGCATCACTGTTTCACACTGTCAGCTTTCTACAAAGAACAATGAAAGTCCGACTTGGAAAGTGAAATGTCATCACAGAGTGTAAGCGAAATGTTAGGTATGCACCTCTGCTGTTATTGTCATCATATATACACAAAGATATACTTGCATCATTGTTCCCCTGCCCCACACTTGCCAGCCACAGTGTCAGGTGTATGTTGCAAGACTTGATCTTCCTGCGAAGATTTTACAGCCGGAATCTGTACTGCCCCCTTTTGTGAGCAGTCTGGATTTGTAGGCAGGTGACTCGCCTGCTGGAATGGGTAGGGGTGCAATTCACTGGGTTCGCCACCCCACAAATGCTGAGAAGAAAAACGTTGCATGAATATATGCTCATCATAAATAGATCTGATGAAATGTGTTACTGTAGAAGGGATGTGTCGATTTGTGCTTGTCGTGATTTGTTACAATGAGTGAGAGTGCAAACTGAAGAAACGTAAGGGCATACACCTTTAGTTATGGTGTTTCTGGAGAGTTCATTCCATATTTTAAATCACACACACACACACACACGCACACGCACACGCACACGCACACGCACACACACACACACACACACACACACACGCACATTCATCCCAAGCGGTATGCAGATCAGTGTAGCGGTACTGCCTGATAGCGATTGAGTGCTTGCACATTATTGTAGGCCCACAGTACGCTCCGGCCGTGATAACTCGATCGCTGAATAATGTACTACTTCCGCAAGTGGATTGTAACCATTTTCAGAACAATTTAGAAAAATGACACTTGCCGCATACAAACAGCTCTGCGTTTGCTCTTGTCCTCTAGGGGGGTAGTATCCCGATGTTGAGATGCCGCGGATCAGTGTGCAGTCTACAGCAAGTTCAGTTTTATTCAGCCCATTGCGTTGGTTTCGGGAGGGGGAAAAAAGCCAGAAGCCTTTCTTTGATGGTTTCAGGGTAGTTTTCGTCCCGATTGCAGGTACCCCAATGGCAATGCCTAACCATTTTAGTGAAATGTATACGCACAAACAGTATCGCGCTTCCCCATTTTCTTGCTTAGTTACGGGAAAGCTTGTGGCACCCAGCAACAGAACCGCGCTGCGGCAATTTTTGTTCTATTTTCTGATTGCCTGAAAATGCGCGCACCGGTGAGGTCCATGCATTCCATTTACACGCGACATGACACACACTTCATAACATTTTCTAATAAATGACGTCAAATTAACCCCGGATTAAAGCATATTTTATGAAGAAAAGAAATATAGTGAAAAAGTCGCGTTTTTATTGCCTCACGGTTTATTATGGTCATAACCCGGAAGTAATAACATTAGCCTTACCTCCACTTGTTCCATCAGGCGCCATTTAAGCATGTGCTCCGGAATGGCCTAAGTAAAGTGCTTAAATAGGAAGTATTTGTATTTCTGGACACTTGATGTCTGTTGCACGTAATTCTTAGACCTCAGGGAAGTGCTGAAAGGAAACGATTTCTTCTTTTGCACTACCTACAGGGAAAACTGCGAGATACAAAAAGCGAGATATTTATTATAATACAACGAAAAGCTTGCCTTTCACAAAAAGGACTTACTGTCTTTTGCCTTCACAGTGCATAAATGATTTCTGTACACAGGCATACCATGTGGAATCGCTAAATGGTGGATATACGTGTAAAGGCTTCCCCAGTAGCAAAAGACCCTCGGGCCGACGTCTGTCGCAGTGGGCCCGCGCACAGCCGTGCGCGGGCCCACTGCGACCGACGTTGGCCCGAAGATCTTTGCTTGCTGAGTTAGCTCCCTGGACCCTTTCAAAGTCCCTTGTTGCACCAGCTCTCAAGCCCACGACTGACAACGACAAGGCACAATCTACGTGAAAGTCGACGTCCGCTGCCTGGTACTGAACACCGAGTTTGATAATAGAAGCAGCGACTTATGAGAATCGGCGCCCCTTGCCAGTTGAACTGGTCAATTCTGCCCTGGGAAGACAAAACACAGTACGTCCCGACCTATCGTTGCGCAGTTTGAGCCAGGTCTGGGCGTGGTAGCTTTTTCGAACCTTGGTACCACTGTGTTCTTAGAAATAAATGAGTACTCATGACGTTTCCGGATGTACTCCCCAGACAGATCCATTCGAGGTGCACATCATCTGAATAGAACTATACTTGTGGTGTACTCCCTTAGTGAGTCTTTGTCTGGGGCTACGACCGCAAACGGCACACGTATATAGTTTCAATATCGCCGCCTTCATGTTCTTCGTTCATCTTCACTGTCAGTCATTCCTCAGGACTTAGGATAATATTTTAACCCGTTCAGTGCCAAGCAAATGTAAATACCACCCAACTACAAGAGGTATAAATCATGAGGATCAGGGGGGTCATGATGATCTATGCCTCTTGCCGACACCACTTTATATCCATGTTCCTGGGACAGCTAGGGTTTTGGGGTGTTGAATTAACGAAGACTGCAAAAAGTACAGTCTGTGTCAGCCGGCACTGAACGGAATAAGATGTATCGCATTCATGTAAACAGTGCTCGGCATGCCTGGGCATAAAGATGTATAGCAGACAACGGCCAAGCAAACATTGTACTTTTTTTTTTGCAAGGTCATGGTGTTTTGATAGTTTGATGCAGATAAGCCTTAACAACTCAGCAATTTATAAGGACAAAAGCGTCCACTTACTGTATGATATCCATTAATAATCGTCTTCGTCTTCATCATTTGTTACAATGCTACCATACTGCATTTATCTGCCGTGAGTCCTAAGAGAGTGTGACCCAAAGCGACTCTCGTCAGCCGGCACGCGATCACACGCGAAGCCCTATCACGTCTGCCAGGCAGCCATCGTCTCGAACCCGCCGTTAGTTAATAACTCGCCATTCACACAGCACGCTAGCGCTAACTCCACAGTTAAACATCCTGTAGACATTGTGGCTAAACAGTTGGTGCAACGCGCGTTCTTTCTGCTCAGTTCATTTCTGAGATCTGCTGAGTAGGTCTGCAGAACTTTATTCCCCTTGCGCAAAAGGTCATCGGGCCCCCCGTCAGGCCAATAACATTGTGTCCTCGGAGTTTGTAGGTTAACGTATTGAAAAAAATAAGATTTGTCATCTTTTTCACTTACAGCGCAAAATACGAGGACAGATTGGCCTTTAAAGGTCAAGGGTAGTGTTTGATTTGGCTTTGTACAACTCTGGATGTGAAAAATAGCTTATCAAGCAATATCCGTGAGCAATCACGATGAATCTCTTCTCGCGACATGTAGGTAGTGCTTAACAAAAGATCTTAAACGCGTGGCATTTGGCCGTGAAAGTGCAAGTGTTGCTATAGTTTTCTTTACAGGTCTGTGATACCAAAGACAATACATTATCGTATAATGTATTGTGTGATACGCACCTCCCCCAGGGAAGACAGTCAAATCTCCCTCATAGTCAGTACATTTTCAGATCATTTTCTATTTCGAGTGTTATGAAAACAAAAACATTCTTCCTCCTTTTAACCCGTTCAATGCCAGCTGTGTTTCCGCAATGCTCGTTGATTCAACACCAAAAAGCCCTACCCAGGCGCACAAGGCCATCGGACCGACGTCGGCCGCCGTTGGTCCGCGCACATACGTTGGCCAACGGCGGCCGACTCGGCCCGATGACCTTGTGCGCATTGGGTGGCTGTCTCAGGAACACGGATTCAAAGTGGTGTCAGCAAGAGGTATAGATCGTCATGAGCCCCCGCAGTTGCCTTTACCTGTTAATAATAATAATACCACCGTATATTAGTATACCTGTTGTATACTAATATAGTTGGGTGGTGTTCAGTTTTTCTTGGTACTGAACGGGTAACGGGATCAAACATTCATCCTGAATTTTTCGATCAGTTGTGGCAGTAAACAGGAGTTGAAAATAACTAACTAATGTTTCTCAAGGAAAGACGTTTAGGTATAGAACTTAGAACAACAAGGTTTTGCAATCTCCGCAGGGGCGGATCAGTTACCTCGGGGGGGGGGGGGTTCCAACTTTTTGTTTGGGACCTTCAACCTGATACAAAAGGCCTCCCTGACGCTAGACCTTACTTCCAAGGGCCAAAAAATCGAAAAGCAAGGGGGGGGGGGGAAGAGAGAGAGAGAGAGAGAGAGAGAGAGAGAGAGAGAGAGAGAGAGAGAGAGAGAGAGAAGGCGCGTGCGTGTTAACTCATTCGAGACGTGCCGCATCCGGATACGCGACCTAAAGCCGCGTATCCGGATGCGGCACGCCTCGAATGAGTTAACACGCACGCGCCTTCTCTCTCTCTCTCTCTCTCTCTCTCTCTCTCTCTACCCCCGCCCCCCCCCCCCCCGCCCCACGTTTGGAATGAGTTAAGACTCTCACCATTCGCCCAAATATTATATCAAACAACAGAGGGAAGGGGGGAGGGCGGGGGGGGGGGGGGGGTTGGGTTCCAAACACTAAAAGGACTTTGTTATAGCATTTTAAAGAATTTGGGGGGGGGGGGGATGGGGCGGGGGCTCCGAGAAACAAATTCTAATAGATGTATTTTCACTAGTTAATCACCCCTTAATTAAAAAAAATCTGTTAATGCAAAAAGACGATTCTTTCTTTTTCTTTATTCTTTATTGTGTTCCAAGGCTTTCAGCCCATACACAAGAGGGAGTTGGGGGAAGGGGATTAAAAAAAAACACACTTTAGGAACCATGTATATAAACGTGGACAATCTGGTCGTGACATGGAAACCATGACACTTATGCATATGTTTGAAAAAATGTTCAGTTTGGCTCATAGTCACACACAGACACAGTAAAAACTCCGTGATTATTGGCTACACATATCACAATCTATCAACACGCATGTTAGCCCACGAGATATCGTACCGCACGTGACACACAGGCCATGTCTTCCAGCAAAACGTCACAATACTCTTTATATGGGTCAGTGTCAATAGCGTCCCACTTGCGTAAACACGACAGTGTGTCACGATCTTCTCGAGACATCTGACCGTCGTACACCTTGATGAACCAACTACAAATTTGTCGCTTACAGTCATAGGTGAAGACATAATCATCACTGTTTTCTTGAACGCAGTGTTTCTTTTGACTTGACGTAGACGCGACTGTTTGATTTTGTTTGTCAAACCAGCCACAACTGCCTTCACGTTCTCCATGACATATCCTCTCTCTGAAAGGAGCTGTTCGATGGACGTCATTTTTGATGTTTCTCCGTTAGAATCGATTGAAATGTCATAAAGGTCTTCTGTTGTAATCTGGGCTGGAAGGTCACAACACATCTGTGTCGGATCACTCATGTTGACATTAACGTAAGCTGCACGTGAATGTTCATGTGTGTCAACTGTTAGACCTACTACGTTATTTCTTGCTGTTTCAGCTTGCATGTCCCATTCAGAAATAAGGGTGGGGGTAGGGCTTGGCATAAACAGTCCCGAGGGCGAAGTTCTATGATTAATAAAGTCACTTGCCTGTCTATGTTCGTCATGCTTGTCAATCCTGCCTTTCACAGCCATACCTGCCCCCGTGTCAGAACGACTGCTGTCATTTTCAGTTGTGGGATACCCAATGGTACAGTCGTTACGCACTCCGCCATCGCCGCTGCCGAAGTCGTTGTTGTTGTCGTCGTCACCTTGACGTAGGTTGTTGGCTGTTGTAGTTGTAATTTCGTCCATGTGTTGTAGTCTGTGTCATGCTGCTCGTTGTTGGTCCCTGCGAACCTGTCCCGGTGGTTTACGACGCCACTGGCCAGTTGTGTGTAATGGCGCCACGCCCGGTTGTGTAGCTGACAGGCGAAGTATGACGACTGAGCTGTCACCCTCCCCTGTCACTTTCCACGACGTGACATGGTGGTCGTTGCTGAGCAGAGTGGTCAGGATGTTTGATACAGCAGCTGGGAGGCCAGTTACTGCCATGGTGGCGGCAATATCCACTTGGAAAACCAAATTATATCGGAGCTGACAGAAAGCGTGTCGACAAGCCGCCGAGGGGAAGCCACTCCGCAAAAAGACGATAAGTTCATTTTTGTGAAAATTCTTGAATTTAAATGTACGTAATGAGGAAAATCAGGGCACTTTTACTCTATTTACCAGTACTAATTTAGTTAATTTAATTTAAGCTGTAAATTGTGGTCTGAGCGCCGCTGTTGCCAGAGTTGCGCTTGGTTTCATTTGATATAAAATATTCACGTAATTACTTTTGCAATTTCATGATCTTTTTTCGATTTACGTATGGCTCATTACACAGTATTCATTGTAGTCCCCGATCACTTTTTGTGCCAGTGGGACATTAAAATGAAGATGGTCAGTCAGGATTCATTCGTACGTGCGTGTTTTGTATTCATGCCTGGGTAAGACTAATTTACAGTATTTTCAA
Source organism: Semisulcospira habei (assembly GCA_036245525.1). NCBI lineage: Eukaryota > Metazoa > Mollusca > Gastropoda > Semisulcospiridae > Semisulcospira > Semisulcospira habei. Next base: position 117,317,474 of record BTPG01000004.1, on the reverse strand, counting down.
TTTTTTTTGTATACACACACACCACACACACACACATACAGCAATCTCGCCTTTTCATATTTGATTGTTTTCATGAATTGATTTGTGCGTGCTTGCGTTAGTATGTGCGCGTGTGTTTGTGTGTGCGTGCGAGCACGTGTTGGTAAGTGCGTGCGTGTGTGTGTGTGTGTGTGTGTGTGTGTGTGTTTTAGCAGGGATTCCCAGGAAGCCGAGTATGAACAGCTTATTTTGTCAACATAAAATTGATTGTTTCAATATGGAAACACAAAGATAATGCGGCACGTTTTCCTGATCTATTGTGCAAATATTTGATACTGATAAAGTTTCTTACCGAAGAAAGGCATTTAAATATCATTTAATTTTAATGACATTTAAAATCTACATCATTATTAGTTTTAAACATAAAAATTGTCTTTAAATACGGAAACCCAGAGAGTTTTAATGGTGCAAATATTTGATACTGAAAACATTAATGTCCTAAATGAGCAATAGGTCTTCGGGCTCACGTCAGCCGAAGCAGTACTGGGTTATGCGTGTCCGATAAAAAGCAGTGCTCTTAAGGTTGTAGGACACACCTGTTTCGCGCATCTTTTCTGCGCATTTAGATACCGCTATCTTGCGTCTGCCGTGACCTGAGACTAGAGGTCACCGAAAAAAACCGCCGTACGGCAAGTCGTATTGCAAACAAGCTCAATTTATCGATAATTGACAAAAGATATATACTGTCTGAAATAGGTGTGTACGCTGACTGTTTCTATGCGTAAAATGTTTTGTTTCCTCAGAAATAAGATACTTTTGCATAAGTTGCGACAAGTCATCGAGCGTAAGGCATAACCTGCGTAATAGCGCCAAGCAACACGCAATTTCGGGAATCTGAAATTTAAAAAAAAAAAGAACGGGCCAACCAAAGACGGGAAGCAGTCTACGTGGCAGCCAGGAAAACAACAAAATCTCTTCAGACACGAAAAGGTAAACTTAATTAGAAAAAAGGGTGGTGGTGTTTGCTAAGCGATTAGAACACGAGGTACTAGCAGAAGCAAACTGTCGTAATATAAGTGGCATATCTCACTGGTTCAGCGTCCAACCCTTTTATGCACCGCCGTGAGATATCACCTGCACGGCGTAAAACCCTCATAGCTAACTGTCCGTGTATGCATGGAAATTTAAGTCCCCACAGTACTAGTGCCGTCGTCACTGCCTACCTGCAATGAAGAAGACTACATTTTATTGTGGGTTGAGAAGGGGGGGGGGGGGGGGGCATTCCGGCCATGTCAGTCACCACCTAGAAGTAGAACATTTCCATACATTTTCGGAGAGCCTTTATTAATAAGTGGAGGGTATGTAGTCGACATTGTAGTTATATTAAACCAGTGCCAGTGCTTATTATCTAGGAAAACGTACTGTGTGTAGAAAAAAGTCCTGCTAAGGGAGAATTTGGCATTATGAACCTCTAACTCAGTAACTGCTTCCAGTACTTAGTAACTTAATTTGCTCATCCATTCCCTTGCTGTCTTATAAAGGCTATATTACAGATTAGGATATAAGTCCAGCATTTTTTTGTTTTGTTTTGTTCAAGGATGGTGCCAGAATAGCTTGGCGGATGAGACGCCGATCGATTTTGGCACCACTCTTGAACTATCATAGTCACATTTATGTCAAGCAGTGGGTGTATCAGGAGTAAAAGGGTTACCTAGTACTTTATAGGTATGTATGTATGTTAAATTAAACCTACGCTACTTTGACTGAAACCCTAATATTTGTTGACTACCATTTTGGATGACCTTGGAATGTGTGATATATGCTTATTTATTTTTTCATTGTATGATTGCGGTTTGTATCAAAGTTTTTGCAATTTCCCTATCAAATTTGGCACAAGGGTAGCTGATGATGAAATCTTCCTCATCCTATAGATACTAATTTGGTTGACTCCTTAGACAGGTCAAGAGTCACAGAAGGTTGACAAACTTTAGAAAAATGCATAATTGTAATTTGTAGAGAAAATACAAATGTCACTAGTACAAAAGCAAGCCTTTATGTTGAGACTTGTGACACTTATGTCAGCTACCTCAGTTTTGAAAAGGTCACACAGTTTATACTTATAGCTATATGTGAATTAGTTATGCACATGAGGCGTACAGACTTTGCAATTCTTGTTTGTTCTTTGCGGTGTACACAGTTTGTTTATTTATTTTGAAAGTAATAATCTGCTCCTGCATTTAGTTCACACAAAGTGAAATTATCATGCTGCCAAACAACACAGTAATACTAATAATCGTGTATTTCATTTCAGGCCAATACTGCTGTTGACCTCTCACTGTGGAGTCTCAGTACTCTCACCCAGAGGACTTACTTGCAAAAAAGCGCATAAGTATGACACCTACACCAAGGCCACAGCTCAAGTGAAGTGAAGGAAGGCGACACGTATTCTCCTGGACTCAAGGTAGATCATACCGGTAGATCTGTGACTAGAATCAGGTGCAGAACAAAACACAACTATGGTGTGATTGTGAATGAACACATCATACTGTAATGCTTTCTGTCATTGGCTCATGTGTGCAGCAAGTGTGAGGCTATGTTCTGGGCCATTCGTCGTCCATGGTAAACAGTAATGTTGGCATTTTCTTGGAGACTATTCAAACCACAGTCTTCAACGTGGCCCAAGGATACTTTGTGGCAAGACCTGTCTTAGCATACCAGTTTGAGTTAAGACCAAAGGTCATGAGAAATCAAGAAATAGGTAAAAAATAGCCATATTTTGACAATAGATATTTTTTCTCAAATATTATGCACAAGTACAAAAGCCAGCCCTTTTCTGATGCGTAGACTCATGGCACTTAAATTTCAGTCACCTTTTGGAAAGGTCACACAGTTCAGATTATGTAAATGATCAGTTTTAAATGCACATGAGCGATCCAGGCTTCACCATTGTTGTTTGTGGTGTTTACAGTTTATTTCACATAAGTTTGAAGGTAGTAATGTGTAAACTAAATGTAGGGGCATATTGGGCAGGGGTGGGGGGGGGGGGGAGCCCTGCCCTCCCGCCCTGGCCCCGAATTGTTTATAATGCTATAACAAAGTCCCTTTTTCATTTTGGGGAGTTTGGAACCAACCCACCCTGAAATAAGATCAGACGTAAAATTGGCATGCTGCTAAACAACACGTTAATAAACATGTATTTCATTTCAGGTCAATGCTGCTGTTGACGTCGCACTGCAGAGTCGCACCCAGAGGGTATACTTTCAAAACAAGCACAGAACACAGAAGTATGACGCCTACACCAAGAAGAGGCAGGAGCTAGTCAGGTCATGTTTGCTCAAAAGGAGAAGGTCACAGCTGAAAGCAGGCAATGCCAGTTCCAGTAGATCAACTATTCTCCTGGACTCGAGGTAAATCATACCGGTTGATTTGTGAATAGAATCAGGTTCATAACAAAACACAACTGGTGTGAATAAACACATCATACTGTAATGCTTTCTTTCATTTTGAAGATGGTGTAGTACAGTACCAGCATTCTCTACAACACCGAATGCTAAAATCACTTGCTGTCAACAAGTGGCACCATATTGCATTTGATTTGGAAACTAGAGGCTTGTGCAAGTCTACAAATACTGTCATTTTCTTTAATAAGCACTTGGTGCACACAGAATGATAAGAAAACACTGAATACCAGCTTTTAATAATAAATAATAATAATACCGTTATTATATAGGCGCTTTTTCTCAATTTTGGGGAAATCGACTCAAAGCGCCGCGCCTGAAACCCAACACACACATTCACGAAACAGACACGGATTTACGCCATTTAAGACAAACACAGTACAAGACAGACAAAGGGCCAGTTCAGCTACTGAAGTTACTGAGATTTTTGATCGCTTGTATTTGAAATTTGTAAAGTGGCCTGAGACCGGTACCAAAGTGTGGGGGTGGTGGGGTGGGTTTTTGGTCCAGTGTGTACTGTTGCTAAACAGCAATATGTTAAACGTGTCCTGTATGAAACATTTTCTGCAAGTTACACTGTGATGCTGATTCTAGATATATTTATACACCCATTGTGGTCATTTAAAGCTCAGTTGTGTCTCATATGTGGCTCACGTGTGATAGCAAAACTAAGTGTTTGTAATGGGTCATCCGTCGACTGTCTGTTATCTGTGGGCAACTGTAACATTGGTATTTCCTCAGAGACTATTTAAGCCTCAGACGTCCAACTTGGCACCAGGGTACTTTGTGGTACAATCTTTCTAAACATACCAACTGCTGTGACCTTTCAAAGGTCAGGGTCACGGGGGGAGGGGGGGGGGGTCCAGAAAGGGGTAAAAAAATGGTCAGATTTTGACACAAATTGTTTCTCCTCACGCAAGGTCACACAGGTTGGACGTATTATGTGGATTGGTCATACACGTAAACCATAAGGACATTTATTGTCTTTCTTGTTCTTGCTCTGAATACTGTCATAATTATTATGCATGTATGTACTTTGTAAAAATACTTGCAAACACATATGTGACCTGTTCCCACAAAAGGGACCTTAAGTCGCTTTTGGCCAAATGGAGCTACAGGCCGAAAAGAGTGCAGGGGGTCATCTTGGGTCAGTTCGAGTGATAAACTTTAAATGCCATGTTTTTCGCTTAATAACAAGTCTACGACAATAGTTTTTGCATCAAATTAATTTGTATTGCTAGTAGATTGTAATGGTGTAAATATCTCAAAACTCAAAATTTCCGACTTATGGTCCCTTTCGTGGGAACAGGTCACATATATATGCACGCATAATGTGCATTTCAAAACTTTTTTTTTGATTCTAAATTATCTTTTGCAGGTTGCAATAGCCACATTGAAGAAGAGTTCAGCGGGTACGTCTCTCCGGGATGGCCGACCGACAGGAAGGCAAAGGAAGTGAACTGATCGTCCTGTGGGCAAACGTCCTGTTATTTTGCTGTCCATCCACAATGCTGGCCACAATGCCAAGGTTTTGGACAGTCACATCCTTCGCAATGCAGCAAACGCCTTTGCCTTACTGCACTCTCCTGTCATGTCACGATTTGGAAACGCAGCTTAATTTGTATTTTTGATTATCCAGGGAAAAAACCCTTTACTGCCAATGTGTTCATTTTTCGAAGACATTTCAGCATATAAACAGGTCTTCTCCCCCCATGTAAAAAATCTGGGTGTCACACTTGATAGTAGCCTGTCCATGCGCCTTCATGTGAACAACGTTTGCAGATCCGCCTATACTGAACTGCGACGTATTGCTTCAGTCCGCCACTATCTGACACCTGAAACAACTAAAGTACTTGTCTGCGCTTTTGTTTTGTCTAAATTAGACTATTGCAATGCTCTTTTGGCTGGCTGTTCCCAGTGTCTGATTGGCAAACTCCAGAAAATTCAAAACTCAGCTGCTAGGTTGATTCTTAGAGTCCCTAGATCAGATCATATCACACCCCATCTGTCTGCCCTACACTTGTATTTTTTGGTTCCCAGGGTCGCCCTGGTCGGCCCCACGGGGTGGGTTTTTCTCTCTATTCTGGGGCGTGTGTTTCTGTCTACCCTTTGTCCATTCACCTGTATTTGCCTTTTTCAAGCTCTCCCTACTGTCTGCACTGCCTGTAGCTCTTGATATTGGATGTGTGTTGCTAAATGGTCTTAGCTTTATTTATGCCCCATGTTGTAGGTTTATTTAATGTATTTGACCGGCTGGCGACATACATTCAATTTTCTGTTTAGTTTTTTTTCACAAGCAGTGCAGGCACGTCCTGAGAAAGCCTTGTTGCTGTCGGGACGTTAAGCAATGTACAATCAATCAATCAAACTACACTGGTTACCTGTAACGGCTAGGATTCAGTACAAAATTTCATGCATGACTCACAGTTGTATTACCTGTTCCTGCCCACACTACCTTGCCTCTCTTCTCCAGCTGTATACGCCCTTGAGACAGAATTTGCGTCCCCACCCGGGTCTGCCCTGGGGGACTTGGGTGGGGTTAGGTATTTTTTAGTTCCCAGGGTCACCCTGGTCAGCCTCACAGGGTGGGTTTTTCTCTCCATTCTGGGGCATGTGTTTCTGTCTACCCTTTGTCCATTCACCTGTATTTGCCTTTTTAAAATTCTCCCTACTGTCTGCACTGCCTGTAGCTCTTGATATTGGATGTGTGTTGCTAAATGGTCTTAGCTTTATTTAGGCCCCATGTTGTAGGTTTATTTAACGTATTTGACCGGCTGGCGACATACATTCAATTTTCTGTTTTGTTTTTTTTCACAAGCAGTGCAGGCACGTCCTGAGAAAGCCTTGTTGCTGTCGGGACGTTAAGCAATGTACAATCAATCAATCAATCAGAATTTGCGCTCTGCTGCCGACTCTCGAGTTTTACGTATCCCTCTTGTCAAAACAAAGTCGTTTGGTGGGAGGTCATTCAGATACCAGAGCCCAGTTGTTTGGAATGATCTCCCACGCGAACTGAGATACGTGGATTCGAGAGAGGCATTCAAGCGTGCCCTAAAGACCCATATGTTTTCTGTCAGCTACAAATGACTTTGTCACACACCTGTCATGTTAAAGTCATCTCTATCTATTTATAGAAGTAGTGTGTGTGTGGGTGTGTGTGTGTGAATGCCAGTATGAGTCCATGAGCGTAGCACTTTTGAATGGTGACTTCATAGCTTGTTTACAGAGTGCGTTGTATTTTGTTTTTGTACTTTTTGTTAATTCCATTTTTGTAATTAGTTATTTTTTGTACATTAGTTTTTGTTAAGCGCCTAGAGCTCTAATCTGAGGTTAGGCGCTATACAAGTACTCATTATTATTATTATTATTATTATTATTATTTTTTGTGACAAGTTCCGAAATACTGGCATACATCAGTCATTCAAAATATGTACTCCACAGCTGACTATTATGGGTTAGGAAACAGTGGTACAGATAGATTGTTTTTGCAGCGTCGGTGTGAAACAAGGAGAAAACTTATCACTGCTCCGCTTTGCATGATTATAAATGATATACATTCTGAAAATGGTCATTGGCCTCAGAGTATAACACCCATGGGTCCTTTCTGAAGAGGGTGTGTGCCAAAATATAGAAATGCAGCCGGGGGGGGGGGGGGGGGGGGGGGGTGCGGGGGGATGGGGGGTAGGTATGTAGTATATATATACATATGTCATTAAACCCTCTGCTCAAAATATACCAAATGTGGACTTGCTCAATGAAAATCGCAATACTTCTAAAGAGTGAGTTGACCATGTAGTTCTTGCATTGCCCTCCATCTGTCACAGCAGTTTTCATTGGTTGGGTGATAACTGATCATAGGCATATGATATGTACTGTACTTTGTTTGTTTTATTATTTTTTCTTCCTGTCAATCGTTGACTTTCAGCTGTGTAGCTTTACTTATCGTATCAGAATTGCTAATCACATGGTTCATTTCACACGTTTTCCAGACGTACTGTACATGACACATACCAGCAAACAGAATGACCTAACTATGATCTGTGTCCATACAAGTCATTTGTGCTGTCTAAGGAACATGTGTACATGTGTAGTTAATTTTTGAGCGCAATCATGTAAGTTCTTTTGTGATTTTTCTCATGCCCCCAGCAGGTCCAAAATTAAATAAACAAAGTAAAACTGAAGCCAACATTGTGCACAGTACCAGGTTGTGTGTGGTAGCTGCTATGCAATGTGCAATCAGTTGTGACACGATAGCCTGCACCATGTTGAGTTTTTGAAGAGTATTGCTTATATTAATGGCCGGCATGGTGCAGACTGTAGTAGTGTGAGGACAAAATAGGCCGTGAGGCCTTTGCAAATGTCCTTTCTTTCTGAAGTTACTTTATGAGTCTGCTATTCATGAAATTTTCCTATAAATTATTCCCCCCACCCGGGTCTGCCCTGGGGGACTTGGGTGGGGTTAGGTATTTTTTAGTTCCCAGGGTCACCCTGGTCAGCCCCACAGGGTGGGTTTTTCTCTCTATTCTGGGGCATGTGTTTCTGTCTACCCTTTGTCCATTCACCTGTATTTGCCTTTTTAAAACTCTCCCTACTGTCTGCACTGCCTGTAGCTCTTGATATTGGATGTGTGTTGCTAAATGGTCTTAGCTTTATTTATGCCCCATGTTGTAGGTTTATTTAATGTATTTGACCGGCTGGCGACATACATTCAATTTTCTGTTTAGTTTTTTTTCACAATCAGTGCAGGCACGTCCTGAGAAAGCCTTGTTGCTGTCGGGACGTTAAGCAATGTACAATCAATCAATCAATCAATATAAATCATTCATCATATGAATAGAAAAACTCTTTAAATTTTGGTAATTCGTCCATCTGGTTTGTAAAGAATTTATGTTAGGTGCTTTTTTTAATGAAACTGGTAACTCATTCCAAACAGTGGCAACTCTTTTAGAAAAACAAAACTTTCGCAGGTTAGTGTTGCAGTGCCTTACAAAGAATTTACCTTCAGCGTTTCGGGTTGTATTGCAGGCACTCTGCCAGCGTAGCACTGATGTATTTTGCAGTGTTGTGATATGGTCGACTGCACAGACTTTGTATCAAGAGCAGTAAAAGTATTGTTTGGTGTGCATGCCTATATTATGCAGACTAGGTGACACAGTGCATTTTACCCTTGTTATGCAGTTGTTACGGTATTTTATGTTGACATCAGCATTGTGCAGTATATGTTATGGGGCGTGAGACTGCATTTCACTTAGTTGTGCTGCAATGGGACAGAGTGTGGTACTGGTAACAGTATTGTTTGATTTTGTGTTATGTGTGTAGTGTAGTGGTGGCTGGACACTGAATTTCACTGTTATAACGTAGTGGGATGTGCAATGTTGAGTTATATCAGGACTTCAGTGATGCTCTCTCTCTCTCTCTCTCTGTATGTATGTCATGTATGTATGTATGTATGTAATGTATGTATGTATGTATGTATGTATGTATATATATATATATATATATATATATATATATATATATATATATATATATATATATATATATTGTGTTAAGCATTCCGTGTCATCAGTGAAATTTTAATACAGAATAAGATGGCCGTCAGCCGGGAACGCAAAAACTCTTCGTGTTATATATATATGAGGGAAATAATATATGTAGTGGAAGGCTCTAAATGATAAGTCTGTCATTCCTTCTCTCCTATCCCCCTTCTTTTATATACTGTGTAGTTGGCTCCCAAATAAATACCTCATGAGCAAGTGGTTGCCGGTGTCAGTCTCGGTTGGCATGCACACAACTGAAAATGACTTCAGCTCCACTGTTCTCCACCCACTAGCTTGTATAAAGTCAGCACTTTGTCAATGTAAATGTGAATAATGTAGTGGAAATATGTTGTTCCACAGTAGAGCTGTATTTTGTGGGGGAGCTGGGTGGCTCGGTGGTAGTGTGTTTGACTCTCATCCCAAAGGTCCTGGCTTCGAATACAGCTTGGGTCAAAATTTGTTCAGACCCTATTTCTGTGACCCATCTTTGAAATCACCTTATGGACAAAAGATGTTAAGCCCTAAACATTTAACATTTTGTATTTGAGGTAGTTACTTTTGTATGGGTGCCTATGTGCATTGTAGCCTAATATGCTTTCAACATACTTGACTGTACATGTATACTTTAAATGAATGTCTGCAAATACAGCGTTTCTTTTGAAAATAAACAAAGATATTATTCTTTACTCACAATGATCATGTGCAAACATAACGGGGCATATTGAAACATGTGACATTTGTTTTGTTTCCTTATAATTTGTAACCAAAAACTGCTGGGAAACTGAGATTCAGCTGGAGACACAGGTACATCCACTACCAATCTGTTGACAAACATCTTTCAACCAGAGATGTTCACCGACCTGCTTTCACGGATACACCAAAGGAGCATGTAGCATTGCTTGCAGCAGGTATATTAAAACAAATTCACATTATTCATTAATTAATGTTTGTAGATGATGCCAGAAAAATAAAAACACTCTGTGACAACACTCTTTGGTGTGCTTTTTCATCAGTGAATCTGTGAATGATTGAATGAATGTAAACATGCTCACAATGCCTGGCTGAAAAAAAATAAATGAACAAATGTACCGAGGTAACCAGTATGCATTTTTATCCAAGACTGAAAGTGGTTTGTTGGTTGGTTCATGGTTTAACATCCACATTACAACGGTGATGATAATGGCATATTTTACATTAAAAAAAAGAACATATATATATATATATATATATATATATATATATATATATATATATATATATATATATATATATATATATATTTATATATATATATATATATATATATATATATATATATATATATATATATATATATATATATATATATATATATATATATTTATATATATATTTATATTTATTTATTGTGTGTGTGCGTTTGTTTCATTTAGCGAAGTAGCAACTGTATTGGTTTCAAATTTTTGAGCAGGGAAAAAATATCCGTCTACGGGGATTGAACCCTGGTTACCTTGCGTGGCAAAATGAGTATTTTACCACTGCACTAACTCAACTACTAAGTGATAACTGGTGCATTTAATTACTTATAGATAAACCTTCTCATCCCGCATCTCCCGTTGTTGTTTGTTCCAGTTTACTTTCTCAATGTCACTAATAGTGATCGAAGACTAGTAGTTTGCAACAGTTTGGGCGTAGGTTATACTTGTTGGTTTGGTAGTTGATTTCCTCTTTTCTCATGCGGGCTTGGGACGGCTACGGCGGAGATATGATCTGCCGGAAGTCAGACATCGCTTGTATCCCTTTTTGAAAACGCACTCGCAAACGACCCAAAGTGCCAATTTTTGCGCGGGACCCCCCCATTTTTTCATAAATAATGTGTGTGATATGATCTAAAGTACGATTTTATCGAATAAAAAGGGCCTGCGCAATTGCCCAACATTGCAAACACTTAAAATGTTATTGATAACATCCGGGCAATCTGCGAATTTACAACATAAACTTTTCTCGATTACAGTTAGAATTCCAATTATCAGAACACACTTTTTTTACGAGAAAATACTAACATACTTTATGAAGTGACCAAAATGTTTCTTTATCATTTTAACACACTATTCGATAAATTTTTGTTGTGTTCTGAAATCAGCTATTTTGCGTGTTTTTGCTGATGGGGTAGGTCACGCAGAAGGCTCAAACTTACAAATATGCCCGGGACCATGGGTCTTTCAGGGTGGCAATAGTCTCCAGACTCAATAAGGCTCTCAAAAAACCCTATAAGCGGCAGTTTTCAATTAAAAAATGTAGGTATAGTATACAACCTTAAAATTCAATGCCGCTCACATTCCTCGAGAAACATCTTCTAGAACTATATGAATTGAAGCAATAACCACATACGCTATTGTCTCATATCCTACAACAGAGAATTAAAACTGTATTTTAAAATTAACATATTCGTTGAGTTCTTTTTGCTTTGTCGGTCCACAAAATGGTAGTGACAGATAGTGCGAATCGAGTCACTGACCATGCTCTTGGAATCACTAACCACTGGATTGAAGACAACCAAGCTTCGGGGGCGACAGATCAAGTGATGTCCTTCACGGAAACCAGCCAGTCAGTGACACAGCACGTCAACAGCACAGATGATAGTGATGGATGTCTTGTGCTGCAGCTGTCGGGCTCATTCTCTGGGGCCAACGCCCAGGACCCAGTGAGCTACTGGGCTGAGGACTTGGTGGACGCGATATCGCACGGGGTAATGCAGCCCGTCCTGCTGTTGGTCTGTGTTCCCACTAACATCATCAACGCTATCGTTTTCTACAGACACGGACTGAGGGAGCGCATCAACCTGTGGGTCTTCACTCTCTCGCTGGTCGACTTGCTCTACGTCCTTCTGACCTTCTGTTTCTATAACTCGGACAGACTTTACAACTATTTTTCTAGCGGGATGCGCATTGGTGTTCTTCAGAAGTTTTCTCTCCATTTCAAGTTGACTGGTCTTTTCTATCTCAGTATAGTCTCTTTTTTCATACGTATGCTGATCGCTAGCGAGCGCTGTTTCTGTGTCGTCAGTCCCTTGACGTCCAAGACGGTGTTGAAAACAAAGTCGTCCGCGGCCATTGTCCTCCTGTCGTCAGCCGTCATCCTGGCTGGGGGGTTTGTTTGCGGACTCAGATGGGATCTGGCATGCATGTTGAACACAAAAACAAACACAACTTCTCTGATTCTTTACGTCAGTGAGTTTTACTTCCAGCATCCACAACTCATCGACATTCTGAATGCACTGGTTTACGGGATCGGCATTCCTGGCTTCTGTTTCATCGTGGTCGCTATAACGACAACCGTCACGGTGATCAAACTGAAGAATATGGCGGCCTGGCGGGAAGAATCGGTACTCTCCACAAAATTTACATCCGTCCATGTCACCAAGGAAACCGCTCTTACACGCATGCTCGTGGGGACTTCCATTTTATTTATAGTGCTTTCCCTTCCTATAGTGACTGTGCGAATGGTCATGGGCTTTGTGTCTGATTTCAGCCCGGCCGGCAGGTACCGAAACCTGTTCCTGGTTCTGCTCAACCTGTCGATTTCGTGTATGTACGTCAACTCTTCTGTCAACTTCTTTGTCTACTGCAGTTTGGGGACCAAGTTCAGGAAGTCTGTGCTCGCCATGTTTAGGAAAATCCACAAATTCGAGAGTCAGCACATTGAGGTCTCGCAACTTACGCAAGTGTCAAGTACTGTATGACTGTCAACACACTGTTATGACCTCATCTTTCGCAGTCCCTTTAACCATTGAAACTTAACGCGCAACATTAACAGCAAGAGATTGATAGACCATGATAATTCAATGGTAGTGCCATTGGCACTACCTTGAATTATCATGTTAGATATCTCCTGCAAATGTTACACAGGATAACAGGTCCTAAATGCGGTCTTGTGGTTAAATGGTTTAACACACGTAGCTGTGACACTCTGCAAGAAGGCAAGCATTGGCCATGTTACTTCTAGCGCTATGTCCAAATGTTTGGTGCAAGAAGATATGGGTCAATCATGATAGTTTCAAGCAAAAACAAGAATTTGTTCTTGATATTGTTGATGGTGTCATTGTCGTGGCTGTTGGTATTTTTTCGTCTTGTGTGTGTTTAATGAGTGTCTGTTTCGGTGTTCTGTTGAAGTCTATGATGATGCTCTATGCCCATGCATAGAGTTCACGCAGGGTTTTTGTATGGCACGGTCTTGTCAGCGGTTTGTCTTGTGACAAATATCCCGTGTATGCACGAGGTCACGTGCAATCATTAGGAAAGCGTTTTGCACGGAGTTTTAGGCCGCAGCTCAGTCTAACCAGAGCTCAAGGGTAGTTAGTACGGGCTATTCTGTCAGTGAGGACGGACGTATGTTGGATATGCTAGCCGTATTCCAAGACTGAAACATAGAATTCAGGTATGTTTTTATATGTATTATCGACAGCTACTGAGTTAAAGCTGAGAAACAGAGAGAGAACAATAGAGTCCCGATAGACAATGAATTCAATAGAGCCGCATCAGTCATTAATTTACATCATTTTTTAATATCAAAATTTTGTCCCCAATTTTACCCCCGTTAATTCTAAATCAACCCTTTGATTTTAAAAAAGTGATGAGCATGACTGATGCGGCTCTATTGATCTGATTATCTATCGGGACTCTATTGTTCTCTCTCTATAACTATTGTCTCTGTCAACACCTAATCATGAACCTGATCAAGTGATGCCAAGTGAAACTTAATACTTATTAACAAGTTGCAACTAACTTTTAGGAACCTGCAGAGGTAACCTTTAAGTGTGTTGCCATAAGAACTTATTAATTACTTACCCTAAGTTCTTACAAGTACTTACCCTAAGTTCTTACAAGTACTTACCCTAAGTTCTTACAACAACTTGACTCAAGTCCCAAGACACTGAGACAGATTTATCAAGATACAAGGACAATAAAAAAACTTTTTTTTCTCAGTAATACTCAGGTGGTGGTGCTGATGGGGTTAAATAATCAGGCACAAGTGGTGTAAATGACGTGTCATCTCTCTGCGAAGCATATGACAAAAATATTGATTGATTACCAAATCTGATTTTTATTTGTTTAAAAGATTGTGTAGTTTTTCTGTGGTTTCCTGTACCCCTATCCTTTTTCCCTCTGCTAAAAAACTGGCCTTAAGTTCTTCAACATTCACAGGAGATTGACTACGCATCTTATTCTGTATTTCAGATTTTTGTTTCTTGTAGTTATTTAAATCATCCTGGACTCGCTTAAATTCTTCGTCATCAATAAAATTATCGTTCAATGCCTTACTGATAATAAGTTTCATACTGCTCAGCTTTGCACCAGCCAGCGTACTCAATGCTTCATGTTTCTGTAATTTTGTGTGAAACCTCTTGTTCAAAGCTTCCAAACCAAAGCAAGCCAGGCATGTAGCAACGCTAACACCCTCAACTGCTATTCCAGCCAAACTTCCAATTCCTGTGGCGAACAGAACAATACCCCCTACAGAACATGAAGCTGAAACTGCACCAATAGCCATAGAAGTGTTTTGAACAGAATTAAATACTGACTTATACCTCCTTTTGCACCGTGAGTATTTCGCCTCTTCACTCTCCAAATATTTCAAAGCTTCTGTAATATTATTTAATCTGAATGCATCTGCCTGTAATGTTTTATCTGAAGCAATTGGCATATGTGGATCAGGCGCAAGTGTTGTTTTAGTCGTCACATTTGTTTCAGTCGGATCAAGCGTTGGTAGTTGTGGATAGAAGTTTACCATTTTTTTATTGACAAATATTTTTTTTATTTAATCAGCAATTACATTTTGCAACTCTTCAAAAGTATACAATTTGCTGGCATAATAAAATGCAACAAGATCAATGTGTTCAAGGTTTATGTAAGTTAGACGAACAAAAGTTGTTTTGTCGACCACCACCTTGACAGCTGGAACACTGCTCGAAACATTAATAACATCATTATTTTTTGTAATGGCAATAAAGACCTTTGATGATTCTGTTACTGTTTCGTCCCATGTAAGTTTAATTCCTTGTGCAATTTGAGCCTCTTTAGCAGTAGCAACAGATTTCATGATAATTTCAAATACTATTGTCACTTCTCTAGCCATGACTAAGCTTGCTGGCATAAACACAACAGAAGTATCTGATCTACCCTTTCTAGTTGTAAGAAGATACCGCCGTCTCTCATAATTTTCAACTTTCAGTTTTTCTCTGCTATTGTTGTCTGGGGCAAAACTTGGAACAAGGCTTACAATAAGCGGCCCAGAATTAACAACCTTCCTAAACACTAAGGCACCTTCGTCATCAGTGTATACATAAGGACTAATAAATTCCAACTTTATGTCCCAGTCAATTGTGGGTGGTGGAACAGGTACAGGTGAAACCACCCACTTATTTCCCACATGTATTAAGTTGTAGGGCACATTATTTACAGGTGGAGTAGGTACAGTAACATCACGTAGCTGACCAAGTTTAGGAATCTGTTTTTCACCGTCTTTCATGTCAACAATTACTTTCCTCTTGTACATGCCATTTGAATCAAGTTCAAAACCATATATTTCTCCAATTTCCCCTTCCTTCTCAAAATCCTGTACGTCTGCCAAATCTTTCAATTCTGTTACTGGACATGCAACTGGTATGATTCTCGACTTTGGACCACCACTCATTTTTTATAAACAAAAATAAAATTATTTAATTTCCAACACAACACTAAAATCATGCATAAGAACTGGTTTGTCATCCTGATTAGTTACAGATATACTCAGTGACTCAAAGAAACTGGAACCTAATTTCTTAAACTGCAAATTAGGAAATCTAACAACCACACTTTCACAATACGGAGCAGTTCCAGTTGGTAAGCATCTCAACAAAGTTGAAGGCTTTCCATTGTGAACATTCTCAGATGTGTTTAGTTCTTTCAAATAAACATTTAGCACTGTGTGTACTGACAAATTGACAGGGCGTTTTCCAGTTATTTTAAGTCTTTTTGTCTTCATTGTTATAATACCAGTCATAGCTTCATCTAAATCATCTGATCTATACCAATCTTCGTCAATATAAAATCCAAGTAAATATGCAAATTTATCTGAGATCCTTAACCAATTTTGTGTCAGAAATTCTAATGTAACAAGTAGGTTAGCTGGATTTAAAGTTGCTTTAATTTTAAAATTACTTTGAAACCATTCAGCTATAGTACAAAAGTCATAATACCCGGGTGGTAAAGCTTCAGTCTTACCATCTAAATTTACTTTATTATATATATCATCCTCTACATTAAACCATTTTACTGTGTAGAACAATTCATGGATAGCTGCAGCCTTGCTACCATCATGATTATCAATCCCATTAGTTAACCACACTGGTTTGCTTGTGTCAAGATTTGTTAAGGTAATAAACATTTTTATTATCTCATATAAAAAAGGATGGAATTTAAATCACCAACCATCACCACTACAAACGCATTTCAATTTAATGTGGATGCCAAATACAATGTCGCACCTACTTATGAACAGAAAATAATTCAACTAAATCAACTCGACATAGCTGTGTCTGACGCAAGCGTACAAGATCTATTTCAAGTCAAAGTACCGAATCCGTTTGACCATTACCTAAACCCTCCAATAACAGATGACTCTACTGCAAGAAAGTGGTCTTCAAGCCCACTACAGATGTTTCAAAACCAACTCAACTTTGCCATACTATGTTCTACTACAGGCTGTGGTGTTTCATTTACAGATCATTTGAATCACTCAAACAAACTGATTAGGTCTGTGTATCGTTTTCATGTTTATTACCAGCTTAGACGTATACTGTCAGAACTTCATACACCACTGCCCACTGAATCCAGTTTCAACAGGTATAACAACCCCATGGATATGAAAGCATTTGAACGCATCTGTAATGAATTTAACATTAACCCTGGCACTAAGTATGACTTTACACAAAAACTTGATGATCACAACGGCATGGGTACATTGTATTATGCTATGAGCCACAGACAATACCCTCAAGATTACTACCCTGGGTACACTTCATTCTCATCAAAATCACAAGTCTGGATAGGATCAATAGAGCAGAAGCAGTCTAACGCCTGGACCACATTTGTCTTAGATAAATCTGACGGGTTTACTCAAGCGGGAGTCGAGCGCGTCAATGAGTCTATCAGAACATATGTCTGGTGTTTACTAGGTGCACAATCACTAACAAAATCAAACATTTTGAATGGAAGTGGAAAATTTGAAGCACAAAAACAGTTTCTTGCAAATCTTGAAGATTCAATTAATTCAGTGGTTGATCTCCCATCAAGCATACAGCGCTACCAAGACGTTTTAAGATATGCCAGATCAAAAGTTGACTTTGTAGTTGGCACTGGGTTATACATGTTACCATCTGATCTTCAACTCCAAATGGGGACAATCACAAATTATAACAATGAAATCATTGTTGCAGGTGTTGGTCAAAAACTCGGTCTCAATCAATCTGTAAACTTAGGAGGAACAACCACACATGTTCAGTCATTAAAATCATTACAGACGGTAACACCCCCGGCCCCGGCCCCGGCCCCGGCCCCGGCCCCAACACCGGCACTCATACAACCAGTACAGTCAACACCAACCCCTGACACACATGAGTCGGAAAGAACTGCATTGGTAATAGGCCTCACTGGATTAGGAGTATTACTTCTTTATCTGTTTCATTAAATAACCCACCATCAACCCTCCTACTGTAACCAAAAAGACCCACACATGTTCTGCCATAAACCCTACTGCCTTTGCCGCTGTAGTAATCAGCCAACTGACAACAGTGCCAATTATGCCAGGCAAAGCGTCTATTGCTTTCAGAGCCAATTTCTTAAGCAGGTCTGAAATGTGAGACAACTGTTTCTTTACCCATGACTGTAAATCTTTTGGATCTGTGGGAGCCGGGGGGCCCGGGGTTGGTGGGCCCGGGGTTGGTGGTGCACCCCCACTAACCCCAGCACCGGAGACAGCTAACACAACAGTACTGATAATAAATCCAAGAGCTGTAATTAAACTAGCAATTGTGATACCCTGTTCTCTGAAAAGTGTTTTTAGTCTCTCAGCCAGAGTAGTGTCTTCGTGAAGTATTTTCTGAATAGTTTCTCTAATTCTGTTGACCTGTGATTTTAGTTTTTGTCTTCCAATACTAATTGTTTCTAACCGTCCTGATCTTTCTATCTGCAAATCATTTAATCTATGTTGAATTCTTTCTTTCATTTCTGTGTCAAGATTCCCATTGTCTGCTGTAGCCAGTTTCTCTTTTTCACGTTCTATGTGTTTATCAAGCTCTCCCAGTTTGGCAAGATTATTAACCATCTCACCTCTTATTGTCTGCAGTGATTTATCCAATCCCATAATCTCCCTCATTGACAAAGGCGGGTCATCTATTGTTTTCATAGCATCATTTATTTGTCCTTCAGTAAATGAGGTTTCTTGTATCACAGTGTTTGCTATTTCTGGTAGGCTTGTTACTGGTGCCATTTCAATCTCTTGCCCTGTTGGCAACTTTGTTTGCGTGTCGTGAAGAACACTAGCCAGTCTTGGGGGAACGGGAGACCCTCCAATTCCAAGTTGACGCAAGGCACCAACACCACCTTCATTTTTTATTGTACTTAAAGCCCTAAACCTACTAGGGTCTTTTTTGTTAGTCAATAGTACTTTTCCTTTGTCAACAGTATTTAAATATAAATGACCCTTGCCATCAAGTTCAAACTGATTAGGGTCTACGTTGTCTGGGCGGCCACCAACATGATCATAAAATGAGTTCACTTTGGTTTCTAAAAGTTCGTGACGTAAACTGTAAATATTTCTTGTACCAGTCATATCTGTCATATCTGTTGTATTACCAAAATCATACGTGTCATCCATTTCAAAATCTTCATGATTAAATCCTCCTGCTGCCATTGTTTTATTAATTTATTATTTTTTATTGTGCATAATAAAAATGACACAGTCTTACGGATCAAAGTTAGACCCATACAGAAAACTACGTGAGCCCCTGGGTGTTAAGGGCATAAGACAATCAATCGTCATCACAAACAATCCAAGTACCATAGACCAGAACCAAACACTTACAGTCAAGTTTCCAAACCTAGGACCCAGTGACGTTATTGTTCCTGGCACTGCACGCCTTGCATTTAATATTGAACTATCATCAGACGCAGACGTAAACAGAACACTGGTTGACAATCTTGGCAGAGCAATTGTTAGGACTATTAAAGTAAAACTTGAAGGACAGGAAGTGTTTAGTCTTGATGACTCAGATGTGTTCTACTGTTACAAGGATCTTTGGCTCACAAGAGAAGAACGAGAAGACCGTGTTTACCAAGGCATACAGTCTGATAACGTTGGTAAACTTCGAATCAATGCCGGAGACAAAACAACTACTGGGGTACCAAAGGAAGTTATTATAGCTGAAACATATGGAACCAGATTTTACATTCCACTTGAGTTTGAAATCCTCACAGCTCATTTGCCTTATTATCAAGGAGCACTGAATGACCGTCTAAGTTTTGAACTAACTTTCAATGACTACTCCAAAGTCATTAAATCATCTGCCGCAGATGCAACATACAAGATCTCTAACATTTCCTTGGAATATGAAATTGTTACACATACTGAACTAGCCAGACTCATTCAAAATCAGTATCAGTCAAGACTTCCAATTTATTATGACCGTGTGATTAGGCATAGTTTAATACCCAAAGACAAGAGTGACCCAATGTGGAACATAAACTTGAACACGCCTGCCAGGTCACTGAAAGGTATTCTTATGTTGTTTGTTGAACCGGTGAGTCCATACAAAAGAGATTCAGAAAAATTCTACAATCCTAAGATTACACATTTGTCCTGTACAATCGAAGGCCGCCCTAATCAAGTGTACGCTTCAGGAATGTTACCTTATCAACACTATGACGAAACCATAAAGTATTTTGCAGGAGGAAGGATTAGAGATAAACCTGCAAACATTGCGTGCAAAGATCTACATCTGTATGATGTTAGGATTGGACAATACCTTACAAACAAATATGCACTGTGGCTAGACCTTCGTAGTACAGATGATGATTACCTTCATGGGTCAGGACGAACTGTCGAGAACGGTAGTGATGGAATAACAATTCAGATACAAAAGAAGGTTGAAACTGCTGCAGCCATTAACATATATTTGTACCTGATATATGACGCACAACTCAATATTGCAGAAAGCAGACTAAGTGGACACATATATTAAAATTATATTGTGTATTAAAATGAACCGGAGCTTAATGACCCTTGACCCACACTGTGGATTATTTTGTGGCGCCACAGGGTGTGGGAAAACTGAATTTGTACTTAACCTCTTACAAACAAGATACATCCACCACTTTGAAAACATTGTCATATTTTGTCCTACTATCAAACACAACAAAGCTTATCACAACCGTTTATTCATTTGGACTGACAACAACATATACTTAGTTGACCCTGAGAAAAAACTGAATGACTACCTACAATATTTTTACAAGCAATTTGAAGGACAGCCAACCTTGTTTATTGTTGATGACTGCTCTGCAGAGAAAGACATTGTCAAGAAGAGAAACACTTAGCAGAACTTGCCTTCAGTGGCAGACATGCTAATGTAAGTGTATGGATTCTCACTCAAAAATATAATGCTGTACTGAAAGATTTTCGAGAACAGTTAAAGTTTATCTGTTTGTTTTACTGCAAGGACCGTGACAGCTTTGAAGACTGTCTCAGAGAAAATGATGTCATCCCAAATAAGCATGAACGAGATGATGTAAAAAATAAACTGAAATCAACTAAGCATCTGAAGCTCATTTTAAAGACAGATCAGCCCACAGGGTATGGGTTAGTAAATTGATGTAAATTAATTTATTCTTTTGTTTGTCCAATAAAAATGACAGACGGACAAATCATACAGGTGCTTGATCTCACACACCTTTTCAAAGATGTTATGCACTTTACTGACTTAATAACACCCAAACAGACTTACATAAGCCTTTCAGCACCATCAGAAATATATGTTACATATAGTGTGACTTTGGATTATGTCGATGAGCATCCAAATGTGGAGCACATGACAGTTGATTTAAAGACACCTACTTTTAAAGTTGATGATACCAACTATGGTTGGTTAGGAGAAGTTTGTTATAGCATATTTAAACAACTACGCAAACTAAATGTTTATATTGACAGTGTTACAGTTAATAAAGTGGTATTACACAAGGTGAGCCAGCAGTAATATTTTTTCATTTATTATTTTGTCGGACAAATAAAAATGACGGACAATGTTCAAAACCCTGGCTCATCTGGTTTAAGAAACGTGTTTCACACAACAGACTTGCCTATATCCAATACTAATAATGTCTACGAATCAATAGAAAACTCTTTTTCTGTCATACAACAAAATCTTTTGACAGGCAGTGTGAAGATTCAGATTGTTGCGAAAATCGAATTCACTAGGGTCGACGGTGAGGTGATTGTTTCGTACATATCAACAAGACAACACACTGTTAACACAAGAAGAGAATTGGAGAACGTGTTTAGAGACAGACTATTACCAGACTTCCTCCAGGCGATTGACAGTGCAAGAATGAAGGGGTCTGGTTGGCACGAAGGACATGTACATGAACTGCAACTAAAGCAGTCTAGGTATCATCCTATATTAGGTAAAGCATGGTTGCCACTGCCAACAGAAGTAGTAAACAAAAAGGCTGTTGTTAACATTCAGAACAATGACAACTATTGTTTCATGTGGTGTGTGCTTGCTAAACTACACTTTGTAAAAATAAAACCTGAACGTGTTTCTAACTACACCAAATTTGTAAAGGAACTCGATTTTAGTGGCATTGAGTTCCCTGTTAAAATAGAGGACATAGACTTGTTTGAAAAATTAAATCCTGGCATATCTGTAAATGTGTTTGTGTGGGATAATGTGTCTGTTGACAAGTTACAACCCATTAGAGTATCAGCACTGGCACCAACCTATGGTCAGTCAGAAAATAAGCATGTTGACATGTTGCTAATCGGAGATGACAATAACTTTCACTACACAATTATTAGGAATATGTCACGTCTAATTCATAATCATACAACAAAACACAAGGGCAAACAGGAATTTTGTAATAGATGTTTACAGAGGTTTTCCTCTATTGCTGTGGCACACAAACATGTTTTACACTGCAGGTCAGCTGATGACATTCAAACTGTACTTAAGTATCCAGAGCCTGGTAGTCAAGTGTATTTTAAGAACTATGGGAATCAGCAAAAGCTGTCGTTTGTAGTGTACGCAGATTTTGAATCATTAGTAGTTCCGTATGACGGTCCTGTTCCAGAGTCATTACCAAAGACTATAAAACTGAGTGACCAAGTGGTGTGTTCTTTTGGATACATTATTGTTAGGTCAGACGGTCTTCATTCAGAGCCTGTTATCTACAGGGGTGAAAATGCAGCATGTCTGTTTTTAACAGAAATGAGACATCTGTATAGTCAGGTAGTACAGTATCTCACAACATGTCAGATGCCTCTGGTGATGACAGAAGAAGACAAATTAAAATTTGATACAGCTGAGACGTGTTGGATTTGTGAACAGCCTCTGGGGGGTGATAAAGTTCGTGACCATGATCACATAACTGGACGTTACAGGGGTGCTGCACATAACAATTGTAACTTATTATTAAAAACAGATCCCAAGACATACAAACTGCCAATCTTTTTCCACAATCTCAAAGGATATGATTCACACATTATCATGCAGGCTGTAGACGAGTCTTACAAAAACATAAGTTGTATTGCCCAGACAACTGAGAAATACTTGACTTTTAGGTTAGATAAATTAGCATTTTATGACTCCATGCAACATTTGTCTTTAGGATTGGCTAGTCTGGCAGAAGGACTGACTGAGTATCCAATAACAAGTAAATATTTTGAGCCAGACTTGATTAAGAAAGGTGTGTATCCGTATGAGTACATTGATCACTGGGTTGTGTTTGAAGAAACAAGACTGCCACCAAAAGAGAAATTTTATTCCACACTAACTGGAAAAGGCATTTCTGACTCTGAATATCAACATGCACTTGATGCGTGGGGTAAATTAGGATGTCAGACAATTGGTGACTATCACGACCAGTACTTGAAGGCTGACGTTTGCTTGCTAGCAGATGTATTTGAAAGTTACCGTGAGAAGGGTTTGTTGCACTACAGACTTGACCCTGCTTGTTACATAACTAGTCCTGGCATGACGTGGGATGCATTTTTGAAATCCAGTAAGATATCTATAGACCTGTTGTCTGATCGTACGATGGGTGAAATGGTAGAACGTGGATTGAGGGGAGGGATTAGTATTGCATCGAACAATTACGCCATAGCCAACAACAAATATTTGGACAGTCATGGTGACCTTGGCCGGGGGTTTGACCCCTCAAGCCCGGGGTCAAGGTCATTCATTACGTACTTGGACGCTAATAACCTTTACGGATTCGCAATGTGTGAATTATTGCCCTTGAAAAACTTTTGTCTGTATGATTTGTCACAGTATGATGTAACAGGGTTAACAAACAATATTATTAATCTTGACCGAAACGACGCGAAGGGTTGGATCTTTGAAGTCGACCTGGAGTACCCACACCATCTACATGATTACCATAATGATTATCCCTTAGCTGTTGAGAAAATGAGTATGACAGGAAAAAAAGAAGACACTAAACTTGTGCCAAATCTAAATGACAAATTCAATTACGTTTGTCACTACCGCTTGCTGCAGTTTTACATCAGACACGGGTTAGTACTAAAGAAAGTTCACAGAGGAATTCAATTTGATCAGAGTGCTTTCATGAAAGATTACATAATGAAGAACACAACCCTTCGTGCCAGAGACGGCAACACTGCATTTGACAAAGACTTCTTTAAGCTTATGAACAATGCCTGTTTTGGCAAGACGATGGAAAATCCTCATCACAGAAAAGATGTGAGACTGGTTACAACTGAATTGGGTGCAATTAAACTTACAGGCAAGTCACAGTACACAGGGTACAAAGAATTTCATTCATCATTGTATGCAGTGTCACTCAAAAAAAAGATTGTTAAACTGGACAAGCCAGTATTCATTGGTATGGCAATTCTTGAGTTGTCAAAACTGGTGATGCTTGAATTTTATTATGATTACTTCAAACCGAAGTATCCTGAGTGTCGTCTGCTATACACTGACACTGACTCTATGATCATTGATGTGCCTACTGAAGACTTTTATGAAGACATGAAAACAGAGTTACACATGTATGACACATCTGACTATCCTAAAGATCATCCACTGTATAGTACACAAAACAAGAAAGTGCCTGGGAAGTTTAAGGATGAACTAAATGGTGTGCCTATAGTTGAGTATGTTGGACTGAGATCAAAAATGTATTCTATACTGCACCAGAAAGGTAGTCAGTCAAAAGCCAAAGGTATCAAGAAAACAGCAATAAAAAATAAAGACATACGTCATGAACATTACAAGCAAGTGTTAGATGGTGCATTAATGCCTGATTATCCAAACAAGTCACTGAGATCAAACAAACATAATCTTGAAATGATTCAAACACATAAGAAATCACTTGCAGTTGGGGACACGAAACGTGTTTTTCACAGTAAGGAAAAAGCTTATGCACCAGGTCATTACAGACTCAAGTTATCTGAAGACATTTGTGATGAACTGGTTGATGAATTAATTGACGACTTAGTTACTGAAATGAGTAACGGTGTCTGGGGGAATAATCTGTAATTCTTCTCTGACAAATGCCCTCTGGGGTGCAGGGTCATACAGGTAATATATTGTTGCGTCTGCGCCGGGAATTATTTTTTTTATATTGTGTACAGACGTTGACCAGATGGGGTCTGTTGCCCTGCGTCTGTCGTCGTTCTCAGCCTCCCCTGGCTGATATAAATATCTCACCTGTTTAGTAAATAAACTTGTGTCTGGAGGTGGGGTTGGTCCTGTTTTTGGCTCTGTAATTGTTTTCAATTTAATAGCATCAGCAGGCTTAGGGTGTCCTTCGTTATTCATTGCTTTTATCACATGTGGTAATCTCTTTACCCACTCCGTGTTACGGGTGTCATGCATGAGTTCCTTAGAATACTGGTAACTGAAAAGTCTTTCTGATAACTGTTTGTTAAAGTTCTCTACAATTGCCTGTGATCTGTGCACACCTGGAATGCCACGTCTGACCAGTACGCCATGCTTTGCAAATAACTGATTAACTGCACCTTTGAATTCTGATCCATCATCAACTTGCACAAGTCTGGGGTATCTTAAAGGGCCTCGACCATATATTTTTGTTAATGCTGTAGCAACAGTGTTAGCAGTTTTGTCAGATATGGGTTCAGCGTCTTTGTACCTTGAAGCTATGTCTACGACAGTTAATGCATACTTGTATCGTTTCTTTCTTATTGTGTCATGTGGTAAGAACAGGAGGTCCATTTGATGTGTGTCATTAGGTGTTGTGTTCTCAAAATGAGGCCTTGTTATCTTTCTTGGAGCAGGAAGATATATCTGCCAAATTGCTTGTCTCTGTAACCATTGCTTGACCTGATTGAGTGTTATATCTCCGCCCACAGCGGCATGTAATTTCTGAATAGCTGTTGCTCCTTTCCAATAGCCTGATGGAGAGTAATATATTTTTGATAGTTTATTTTCGGCTGCCATTTTTTCTAGCAATGAAAACTCCTGTAAAATAAACAAATGTCATTCCCACTAGAACAAAGATTATCTCCCCGTTTCTTTGTTGTGTGCTTGGTTTGTAATAGTCACTTAGTTTTGGTTTCGGGATAGACATGTCTTCACCTGTGACAAGATAGTATTCCCTGATTGCTTCGTCTGTATTTGAAAACGTATGTTGTGCGTGGCCTTCAAGCCTGAGTTTTTCATTGATGAAATCAAGTTTCTCAATTCTATTCTTTTCATATTCCTGCTGGGCTTGTGCTAATTTTTCTGACGCCTCATTGTGACGTTTCATTTCTTCTGCTGATTCTTCTCTACCCATTTTTGAAAAGAGATAATTAGAGCCACTAAATGCCAGAGCGTTAACCATCGCTCCTCCTATCATAATAGCTATCGTCGCCATATTATTTTTATTTACATAGAAACATTTTCTGGAATAATTCCCTGCTTGACAAGAAAATCTTTTGTCGCAATCGACGCTGTGACAACTACAATTAGCTTAGCACTGTCTTCGAAATCAAGTCTACTCAAGTCTGCTGATTTCATTTTGAGTAGACTTTTCCCCAGCATAGAATAAGCTACTGCTAATCCACTGATTACGGCAGAGTGATACACAAGGTTCATCATGTTCTTTGAGTCATTCATTTTCTAAGGCAAGAAAAATTAAAATAATATTTTTATTTACTGCATATAAAATGGGTCAACGGCTTTGGATGTTACTGGTAATGTGGCGACTTCTGGTTTTGTTTTTGGAGTGTCTGATTTTTTGGTCACTGTACGAGTCTGTGGTTTGTATTTTTTGTATAATTGATAACCTACGTAACCAAATCCGACAACAAATCCGGCAATTATATATTTTGTTGATTGAGGTTCGGGGTCAGGGTCAGGGCGGGGGTCAGACTTAGTTGTTTGTCTCTCACTTTGATGAGGGTGTGACGGACCTGGCTGTCCTGACGGTAGTGTCACCAATGATGTTATTGACTGTGGGTCAGTTACATGTACCTTTTGCAGTAGTTCTAACTTTCTTTGTTTGTTCAATGCAGCTACTCTCTTTCCAGCCTCAACCCTCCCTGGACTTTTAACCTTAGTCACAGTTTGAACCTGTGTCAAAACAGGGTCGGGGTTCGGTTGTGGAGTCATCTGGGTTTCGTCCATTTTCTTCTGCAGTAAAATTTATTTTTGAAAAATCAATATGGCTCCCGGTAACAAGAAGGGTTACGACAGGAGCAAGGTAATTTCCAAACTTGTAAAACATGACACATGCTAATTTGCCAATTGAACTTGAAACAATAGGATTACTTTCAAGGTCGTGTGATAAACTGTCACTATCCACAGGTAGAAAGTGACTCACTGCTTTTGTGTATAGGCATACAAGAGATCGACTCAAATCACGAGTCATTAGTGAGGCAATGTGGTTTTCATATTTAGAATGAAGCTTGATTAGTTCATCAGAGCTTAGAGATTCAATATCCTCTGTCATGTATTGTCTACCCAGATAAGCCTTTGATTTGCCTGAGACAATTACAGACAAAAGCCGCTGTTTTTTGGAGTCTAAGTCTTTGTTCTCTACAGCATTGATATCATTTAATAGAAGGAGTTCGTCTTGGTTCATTTATAATGTAATTAAAAAAATTAAAAACAAAAAACAAAAATTGTTATCAAGCAAAATCATGTTTCCTAGGAAGTACATTAATAGTAACTTTATACGTTTGTACCATTCAGCAAAATGTAGCCAATAGTTTTTGAGTTTACCCCAGACCAATATTGTGTCTCTCTCAGTGGGCTTATAAATGACATGTTTCACAGATTTCAATTGTAATGTCATGTACAATAACCCTGTCCTTTTAAGCAAACAAACCTGACACAGTATTGGTGATTATTGGCTTTGTATTAAATTATAAATCACACCCTGGCCAAGTGTGAGCCAAATGAAACACCAAGACAGTAACATAGACAGTAACTAGATAATTTTACCATGACTTGAGCACCAGAAAAAGGAAGGAATCACCCCTTATTTCAGATTACTTTTTCCTTTGAGTACAGGTTTATACAAGGGAAGTAATTGTGTAAAAATTTCAGCAAGACAAAAAAGTTACTTCCCTTGCTCTATTAAATTATGCTTTAATTCTTGACTAAAGTACATTTTTTGTCAAAATTAAATAACAAATTGTGCAAATAATTACAATAGATAATAGAATAAAAATGTTGTTATTTGATTTTGTTAAAACAATGAGTGATTTGTTTTTTTATAAAACCAAATTAAACATTATTTTGTAATTACTTTTTGTCACTTTAACACCTGCTTAAATGTTTTTTTACAAGTGCGTGCACACACTCGCTAACAATGTTTCTTATAGCCATGTTTTTAGGGTATTGACTCAGAAATAATGGTATAAATGGCTTTTTTCTTAAAGCCTGAGGCTAACTAGCGTGGATTGTGTACTTGAGTGATTTGTATGAGGGCTCTCAAGTCTCAGCCACAGGTGGTTTTACCCGCATGCGTCACTCCACAAATGCATGACTTGTTGACGACGGGATGTATTAAGCTGACACCTCTCAGCTATAAGCGTGCTGCATTTAAAAAGATATGTCCCTTACCTCAACTGTGACATGTGGTGTGTGGCGTTAAGGGCAGAGATTTACTAGTGTTTGTCAGTTGACATAAGCACAGACCTAAACCAGCAAGGGTAAAAGGTATTATGATTACTGTCTTTATGACGGGCCTCTCTCTGTGTGAGGTGGAAAGAGAGAGAGCTATTGTGTGTGTCCGAGGTATTTCCGTGTGTCTGTACATGCGTGTGTGTACATATGTGTGTGTGCGCGCGTGTGTGTGTGTGTGCGCGCGTGTGTGCGCGTGCGTGTGCGTGTGTGTGTGTGTGTGTGTGTGTGCGCGCGTGTGTGTGTGTGTGCGCGCGTGCGTGTGCGCGCCGTACCGGCACTGCAGTACGCAGAAAACCGAGACACCTCACAGAACCTGTTCTACGAGTCTACGTGTCTACGTGTTGGAGCGCTAGAAATTTCACGTTCTGAAAAGTCAGAAACCTTTTTCATGCTCACATAAAACCGGATCGATTCTTTTAATCCATACATAGTGCTCTAATCCATTCATGGAATTTCAAAAATATCCGGCTGAGCAATGGCGGCTGCTCTGTCATACCGGTTAGTAGTTGGCTGTATGTGTGCCTATTTTGTTTGTGTCTGTGTTAGTGTATATATATGTGTTTGTGTATATGTATATGTGTGTATATGTATGTGTGTGTGAGTGTGTGTGTGTGTGTGTTTATGTGTTTGTGTGTGTGTACGTGTATGTTTATTTATGTGTTTGTGTGTGTGTGTATGTGTGTGTGTGTGTG